>CM012447.1:14512020-14935243 GCA_003999625.1 Oryzias javanicus
TAAAGTTAACTAAAGTTGTGCATCTTTTCTAAGAAGGATCTGGCAGATAAATAAGAAAAGAACCAGAGGTCTTATCTATCTGTAGCCATTATCATTCGTTTTCTTTCTGGATTTTGGTTTTAATTCTCTTTTTTTATCTCTTTATTACTTTCTAAATGTTGATGCTTATTATTATTTTGTTTTCTTTCCAGCCAAAAGGGGTTTCTACTTATAAGGAGACAAGCTTATTAAACATAATTAAATGTTTCTTAATTCCTTAATGTTTAAGACATGTTTGTGTAAAAGGTCTGCCTTCTGAGACAACGCATACAAACACACCCACAAATTTAAACTCACATTCATTGGAGTATGTTAATTAGATGAGGGCGTAAGACCGGCCCAACTCGTTTCTGATTGGTCAGTTTCAGGGCCTTTGTCCATCGCGACGGTCAGTCCGTCAGTCAGTCAAGTCTGAAGAAGTCAGCAATCAAGGAGAGAGGACACTCTCAGAAAACAGAGAAGGTAGCTCCAAGCAGAGGACAGGAGATTTTTGGAGGGAAACTCAGAACAAAGAGAACTCAGAACAGAGAATTAACTTGTAAGATTTTAATAGCTTCGAGATGAAAACTTCTGTGAGATTTTCCATCTTTAAGATTAAACAAACCGAACCTTCAACCTTTTTACGTTTTATGCAATTTTAACTTTCATTTTTCTTTCTAATTTTTATAAGTGACAAAATAATTATTAAGTTTTTGTAGCCCGGCCAGCTTTGAAAACTTTTAATTTAGTCGCTAATTTTTGAACCAAGCCTGATTTGACCACTTGATACTCAGACTCTGGACACCGACCTGAATCTTCCTGTGGGAATCGATTCTAACTCCAACACTTGGCTGGCTTCTCGGGAGAAGAGCCGTCTCTCAAAGCTGCAGAACGAGGGACCCTCTGGGCTCTTTGGAACCAGAACCAGACCGCTTTGGTGAGGAGACTTGCTCCAGCGTTCTACTGTTTGTGGTCAGAGGCAGATTTCTTTGATTTAGAATTGAACTGCTAAGTAAATATTGTTTCAATCACCAGAAGAACCTTTATCTCGATTTTATTAAAACATTATTTTTGCATTAGATCAGACACATCAGACATTGCAGTCATACACCTTCAGCCCATTTACATAACTTGAATTTGTTTTAAACCTCTTTTATTGCTCTTCACTTATGCATTTTGAATAGTTTTAGAAAAGTGTTTTTTTCTTCTTTTCATCTCTGCAAAGTATAATCAATGCTGTGCTTTTACACTCAATAATCCTTCTTGTTAATCCAGTTTTATGCAATAAATGAACGTGTATAAGAAGTCGTTGTTCTGTCTCATAATTTCCATGGTTCACAAAACGTCCCTTCAAAGGTAAAGACACTCACGTTTCCTTTTGGATAAGTAGACTGATAAATTTGAGTATTACTTTATTAATTAGAAATAACAACTAATAATTAAAGTGATAATTTCCTCCTTGAGGAGGTGGTGCCCCCTACAGGTGAATCTGAGAATTGCAGATTAATAAACTTTATAACTTTGACCAGATCTGAAGGCGAATATCACATATTCAACCTTCATATGAGTATTAATTGCTAGCCATTCATGCTACAGTTAATTTATGGCGCATCCGTGCGAGGCCTCTGAAAACGTTTTGTGAACTTGGAAATATTGGATAAACAGATTAGTGAAAAGTTTGTGCATCTAAAACGTAACTGCGGTTCTGAATGAAATTCCTGAGTACTCTGAGCTGTTGACTTTTCCCTTATTTAAGACTGAGAACTTGTTTGTGTGGCTTTGGAAGCCTGTGACGCTGTGCGATCAGCGTAACAGATGATTCTGTGAAACAGAACTTTTCTGCACGGAGCAGAACCGTGATAATTTGCATGCATTTGCGCATTTATGCTTATGCGTTTTAATAAGTTGAAAGGCCTTTGGAAAGATTACAGAAGTTCAGCGTGTTCCTGTCTTGTGTAATTCTCTCCACGGAAAGTTCTGGCTGTGTACCTGCGTGTTCCAGGACACAGGCCCGACTTCCGTCGTCCCAGCGGCTGAGGATTCCGGCCGGACCTCACCCCATAGATTTATCTATGAGTGGACGTTTATAAGACGTAAACGTCTTATGAAAGTGCAGGAAAGCACTCTTGTCAGCCGTAGCGGGTTACTAAAATTAACAAGGATTTTAGGATATAACTGCGCGTTTTGGGCTGTGTGATAAGCTCTCTGAAGGAGCAATTGTCAGTCTGTTGGCAGACCTGACCACCCTTTTTCTTGTGCTGAAAGCACACGCAGGCGCGGTCTGCAGACCCTTGTCCCTACTTTATCAGTGCAAAAGACACCTTAGAGATAGCAAGTTGTTACACCAAACTAGCTTAAATCCAAAAGTTGCAATCACTCCGTTTTTCCAGCTTTAGGGTTTGCTGTGAGTAACTGCTTTGTCTTCAGGACGTTTAGCTGCCTCTGCTAAAAAACTGCCTGCTTTAGGTGTGTTCGCGACGAGCGCTGAGTAAAACTGAGGAGAAAGGAAGGAGGAACTTCCGGGTCACCCAAGGGGTGTGGCTAAAGCTGTGACGCAGTCAGGGTCATAGGAGGTGGACCTCTGAGCCAGAGGTGTTACCCTCTTCTAATAATAATCAGAAGTTGTGTGTTGAACCAAGTTACAGGTTGGGATTAATATCCATAGACGTACTGGCCTAGAGGAGGTGTGTGTACTTGGACTGCATTGAACCAAAGCAGGTTGACTGTGGAAGCATAGATATAGAGACCTATATTTAATCCACTCAGAGACTTGAAAGTTTGTGCAATCTAGGTAGACAGCAGTAGGTGGAAGGTCTGCTAAGTCAGTGGTTCATTGACTCCCCCTTGTGGCTTGAAATAGATATCACACTTGTCATCTCCCCCTACTGGCAGTTAGGTGTAAATGCTAAAAGCTAAAAGGCTAAAGCTAACGCTAATGCTAAATGCTAATGCTAAGGGGCTAAAAGCTAATGATATAGTGATTTGAAAGCTAAAAGCTAAAGTTTCGGTACTTGCTAATTGAGGCTAAACAAAGCTGTCTAAACCCTCCAGCTTCATTCCTCATCAGCTGAGCAACAGATTTAGAAATGACTGACGCAGTTTCTTCTGAGGCCTCTAGCCATAGGGACCTTTTTGATGATCTAGAAGCTGCCTTGACAGAAATCACTGAAAATCACATTCCAGGTTTTGAAGATCAAGTTCAGAACTTAACCGCATCTGAACTGGAGACTAAGCTCTCTGAGGTAGTGGCTGAAATTACCAATGATCCACCGAAGGATAAGGAGTTGACCAAAACACTTGGTAGCCTAGCCATACTGCTCACAGCTCGACTCAAAACCGCTCATAGTTTGTTAAACCATGCGCTAGGGAAGCTCGACACGCGCGCGCAGAAACTTTCTCAAACCCAGAGGAATTAAGCTTTTGCAGCATCAGCGCGAGGTTGCTCAAAGACAAACAGATGAGTTGGAGCGTCAGGTCACTGCACTGACGACTCAGAATGAAGAACTAAAAACTGAAAATGATCAAATTAAAAGAGAAATAAAAGACTGCGAATCCCAGGCCCCAGCCTATCCGCATGAACTGGTAGCAAAACAACTGCAGCTCATGGAGGTTAAAGAAGCTTACGAAGCTTCTCAAATAGGACTGCATGCAGCTGAAGACGATATAATTACATTGCAACGAGAAAATGCTAATCTAACCAGACAGTTAGATGACCAAAAAGGACAGGTTAGACTAATGCAAGGCAAGCTAGCTTACACCACCACCAAACGAGAAGCCTCCGATTAACAATATGAACACTTGATGGTGGAACCTAAGTCTGCAACAGCAGACATCAAGCCATCTTTTGAATCTGACACCTGTCAGCCGATTCATCCAACTTTCAAAGACACGAAAGGGGGTGCACAGGCTAAAAGGGATAGTTCTGGCGGATACCTCTTTTAGCACCTGCACCTGCCTCCTTTTCTGCACGGACTCCAAGGTCGACACAGGCGAATCGATTCCATGACTTTAGGGAGATGAATCTCGTCATCATGGTCCTTCTGATCGAGATTTAGACAAAATTTCTCGAAATCTTACCAGATTCGAACCAACCCTGGTGGCTCTAATGATCCTCGAGCATACCTAGATGACATTTGAGTTCTATCTCAGGAAATATCCAGAGGCACCATTCCAGATAAGATTTATCTTATCAAACGCCACTTCGAGCCGTGAGGTAATCGTTTCATCGAAGGCAGCCAGAGTTTACAGACGCGAATGGTACTTTTTGCGACAGGCCGTCGAGAGGGAATTCTCTGATTGCCTACACAGTTCGTTAACGGTTGCAACGTCGTAAAACAAGGTAGACAGGAGTCTCCACAGCAATTATTACGATTGTTACGAGCATACTTTGGTACGCGTAATGAACCAGGAATGGAGGAGGACTTGAACTTCAAATTTCTTTCCTTCAGAACCTCCATCCTGGAACCAGCCATCATTTGGGAGTTTTTGCGAACCCCCACACAGCAACGTCAGTCACCTTCGTGAATTTGCTGCTCTTGGTTTCCAGAAGCAGCAGCAGACAAATAGACAGGTGCCGCAGCCGATTGGCTCGAGAGACCCGACGGAGATTTACTGAAAGAGATAACAATGATAGCACAGGTCAAGGGGGGGGCCCTCGAGAAGAACATTAGAGCAGAACCTCTCTCTCCAGCCTTTTTCAACCTCGTCGATCCTCTGTGAGGTTGCAGGCACTCCTGCCTAACCTGAACAGGCTACTCGTATTTCTCTTTCTTCTTTTCTCTTCTTCTCTATGTTGTTTTCTTCATTATAGAACACTTAGATCTAGACCCTTAGACTCTTACACTACTCTAGTAACTAAGATTAAGTGAATATATGAGACTCATTTTAAGATTTGAGTCACGCCTCTGACACAGCAGTAAAGTTGCAGGTACCCCCCACCTGCCTGAGGACCCGGCTGAACGTCCAACGCTCCCAGAAGAGTCGCCCAGCACCCTGGTGGCTCTCGTGAGGATTACCGGATGTTTTGACCCCTTTTCACTGAATTACTCTGATCCCACTGTTTTCAGCGGATTACTCTGGCGTTCCAGCGGCTTCCAGAAGGTTTCATCGGGGAATCCCATGTTTTTCTGTATCTTGTGTTTCAACTAATTCCACAGGAACAAGTCAAAACAAAGGGGGATATGTAGCAGGAAACCATGTGATCCCAGAACCACGACAACAGAAATTGACCCTGAGGCCATAAAAGATCACCTCCCCCTTTCAACAGGCATTTGTCTTCACTCCCGTAACAACTCGTCAGACTGGGGGCAACAGACCCCATAAACCCTTAACTCCCCGGCAAGAAAGACGTGGTAATCCCAGGTTACCATGGCGACCAGCCACTCTGGAGCCTAACCAGCCATCTTGATTTACAGGACAAACAGAAAAGTGCATTCCATTGAATAAAGTTCTTTTGAAGCACAAGAAAATGTATTATTTGTTGACATGACGTTCTACAGATCCTCTGAAAAACAGGCGGAGACATCACCAGACTGGATTTACAAAAACCTTTTGACCCCATAGCTTGAGACGCCCCAGACGTTTTATGTGTATTCTGTGTTCTCTGGTATCGAAATGTTTTTTACCTTCAACATCTTTTACTGGTAAAAGTTAACTAAAGTTGTGCATCTTTTCTAAGAAGGATCTGGCAGATAAATAAGAAAAGAACCAGAGGTCTTATCTATCTGTAGCCATTATCATTCGTTTTCTTTCTGGATTTTGGTTTTAATTCTCTTTTTTTTATCTCTTTATTACTTTCTAAATGTTGATGCTTATTATTATTTTGTTTTCTTTCCAGCCAAAAGGGGTTTCTACTTATAAGGAGACAAGCTTATTAAACATAATTAAATGTTTCTTTAATTCCTTAATGTTTAAGACATGTTTGTGTAAAAGGTCTGCCTTCTGAGACAAGCGCATACAAACACACCCACAAATTTAAATTTTCACATTTCATTGGAGTATGTTAATTAGATGAGGGCGTAAGACCGGCCCAACTCGTTTCTGATTGGTCAGTTTCAGGGCCTTTGTCCATCGCGACGGTCAGTCCGTCAGTCAGTCAGTCTGAAGAAGTCCAGCAATCAAGGAGAGAGGACACTCTCAGAAAACAGAGAAGGTAGCTCCAAGCAGAGGACAGGAGATTTTTGGAGGGAAACTCAGAACAAAGAGAACTCAGAACAGAGAATTAACTTGTAAGATTTTAATAGCTTCGAGATGAAAACTTCTGTGAGATTTTTCCATCTTTAAGATTAAACAAACCGAACCTTCAACCTTTTTACGTTTTATGCAATTTTAACTTTTCATTTTTCTTTCTAATTTTTATAAGTGACAAAATAATTATTAAGTTTTTGTAGCCCGGCCAGCTTTGAAAACTTTTAATTTAGTCGCTAATTTTTGGAACCAAGCCTGATTTGACCACTTGATACTCAGACTCTGGACACCGACCTGAATCTTCCTGTGGGAATCGATTCTAACTCCAACACTTGGCTGGCTTCTCGGGAGAAGAGCCGTCTCTCAAAGCTGCAAGAACGAGGGACCCTCTGGGCTCTTTGGAACCAGAACCAGACCGCTTTGGTGAGGAGACTTGCTCCAGCGTTCTACTGTTTGTGGTCAGAGGCAGAGTTTTCTTTGATTTAGAATCTAACTGCTAAGTAACTATTGTTTTAATCACCAGAAGGACATTTATCTCGATTTTATTAAAACATTATTTTTGCATTAGATCAGACACATCAGACATTGCAGTCATACACCTTCAGCCCATTTACATAACTTGAATTTGTTTTAAACCTCTTTTATTGCTCTTCACTTATGCATTTTGAATAGTTTTAGAGAAGTGTTTTATTTCTTCTTTTCATCTCTGCAAAGTATAATCAATGCTGTGCTTTTACACTCAATAATCCTTCTTGTTAATACAGTTTTATGCAATAAATGAACGTGTATAAGAAGTCGTTGTTCTGTCTCATAATTTCCATGGTTCACAAAACGTCCCTTCAAAGGTAAAGACACTCACGTTTCCTTTTGGATAAGTAGACTGATAAATTTGAGTATTACTTTATTAATTAGAAATAACAACTAATAATTAAAGTGATAATTTCCTCCTTGAGGAGGTGGTGCCCCCTACAGGTGAATCTGAGAATTGCAGATTAATAAACTTTATAACTTTGACCAGATCTGAAGGCGAATATCACATATTCAAACCTTCATATGAGTATTAATTGCTAGCCATTCATGCTACACCCAATAATGGCATTACTCAGCACTATCAACAAATACTTATTTCATTTGAAATACATTTTTAGTGATGATTTGAAAATAACTTTGCTTTTTAACTGTGAAATAGCTTTTGATTATGAATTCCAATATGACATGCCCCTATACAGGGCAGTCTTTTTGATGATATTGGTTTTTGCTTTTGGTAAAGTGAAATGACCATCCTCTGCGTGTCTTGTAGAATAGTTATGTGTATTGCGACTAAATGTTTGTTTCCTATAAATGATGAGTGGTGTTTTTGTTATAATAGTCTGTCATTTACTTGTATTCAGTTTATATTGTTCACTCTATTTCCACTCAAGTTAAATGCTAAGTTGTTTTTGACAAGATACTTTTCACCTGTCTTTATTGTTTTATTTCAAGGCTAAGAAGTTATAAATAATGTATGTCTCTAACAGTTGTTTTTATATTGTTTAACATTTTGTTTCGTTTGGTTTGTAGACTGCTTTGTTTTCACAAGTTTTTATGTTAATTAACTATTTCACACTTAATTAAAATTATTGCTCTAATTCTGTTTTTATGTTTATCAACTATTTAAAAAAGAGAAATGTACAAAAAAACATTCATGGTATTAAAAACAATTGAGACTTTGAGGTTCATGTCACATCCACGGCATTCATGGAAAATATCAAAAATTGTATTGATATCGGCGATATTGACAGGCATTGGATTGGTATCGTATTGATACCCAGATGCTCATCGACCAGCACTATTAACCACCTTGCAGCGCACCTCTGCTGTAGCAAGTAAAGATGTTGCACCTGACATTGATACAGATATTTAAAAATGGTATAAAGCTTGAATAGGTGAGTAGATAGGGCAGGGGTCTGCCAACTGCAGCTTCAGAGCCACATGTAGCCACCATGGCTCTCTCCATGGTGGCTCCTTGGCCAAACATAAAAGTCAGGGAGACTGCTGACCCAATCATGTCGACCATCGGAGGCAGCAGCTCCCTGCTAAGGGCGACCTAACCAAAACTACCTAAAGAAAACAAATAAACAAAACCCACAAACTAAGACTACCAAAGTCCAAACTAAAATAACAAAACCCAGCAGTATAAGACTGTTGAGGACAGAGAGTGGAAAAAGAACTAATAAATTAATAAAAATAAAATAGCATTTTAATAAAGTAAGGATTACTTAATTAGCAGTTGTTTAATTTAGATTAATTACATTTATAAATTGATGGCTGAGATGCACATAGATAATAAATTATGTGGGCTTTAACATCCCTGAAGATGTCTTGTTCTCTCAACGATACCTCCAGAATTATATTGTGTTGCACAACACTGATTACTTGCTGTCCAGAGCAGAACTGACATGATCCTGTTTGGCACAGAGCAACTTTTATTTTGAAAATAAGTCATATGAGCTTCTGTCAAAGGGGAAAAAAAAAGAAAAAAGAAAAGCATGTTTTGAAAGATGCTAGGTCCTTCTGATATTTTTGGTTTTGGTCATGCCAAAAAATACATTATTCATATTATTTTTTTAAAAATAAGGTCATGAATTCAAATCAAAATTTCTTGAAGGCTTAAGTAAATCTATGCAGCTCCTCCTAGGTTTTGATCCGTAGAAAATGAGCCCAAATGGCTCTTTTACTGTTAACGGTTGCAGGCCCCTGGTATGTGAGAGGCTGCTTTCCTCTGCAACAGACTCAACTTATTTATGTTAACTGTGCAACCACCTAACTGTTTTTGAGCTATTCATATAGGAATCTTCTCCAATTCAGAATCTGATTGAATTATGTTAATTGCGCTAACAGTTAAAGAGTTATCCTGGGCCACCGGAGGGATCGAACTATGGCAGATGACTCACATTGGCTACAGACGGCTGCGGTCCTGCTGCAGCCAAATGCTCTGCTGTCGACCTCCGAGACTCTGAACCCACGAAGGTTCATTCAGTAACCCGTCATTTATAAGTACCGTATTTTCCGGACTGTAAGTCGCTCTGGAGTATAAGTGTAACGAAGAGGCAGAGGCATTTGGATCCATGTGCAACCAAGGTTTGATAAAGACCATGAACACAGAGGCAAGGCAAAGGCAAGTCAGAGTCCGTGCGTGGGTCGAGGCAGACGGCAGGCAGGATGACGAGGAAACAGGCAGAGATCAAAACCAGGAGAGAAAACACAAAGAATTGCTCAGAAAAGTATGCCATATGCAAAACAAGACTTCGCACTGAGGTGGTGATAGCAGGCAGACTATATACTATATCATTTACGGCACCCTCCTAGTGGTTGTTAGTGGGGAAACAACCGATAAAAGGCTACCAGTTTTTAAAGGGAAGATAAAAAATATGTGTGCTTATTTATGTAAAAAAAACATCACAAATAAGTCGCTCCTGAGTTTATTTAACACCCCTGGCCAATCTATAAAAAATAATGTGACTTGGGACTAGTGGTTCTGGACCTCTGTGATCAGCCTCTCGTTGTCCATGTTCCTAAATGACCAATGAGATTATCTACCACACACTTTGTGACCCTGTGTCAGCAGAAATGACATATTTTTTACAGCACAGTAAAAACATAGCAAGTTCAGCGATATATAAGGTTTTATTTTTGAAAAATATACTGGATGTAATTCCCACTCACTTGCACGATTTTCGTTTCAGATTGTTTCATTTGCCCCAACTTCACAAAAAGTGCTCCGGCCAAAATTTGAAGCCAACAAAACAGATAAAGGTTCTTGTCTATAGGGACATGGGAAATGGACCCGGTTTTCCAAGCACCAATCCTGCAACCAACTGAGCCATGCAGCCATTTTCAGAGTTGAAGAGTTAAGAACATTTTTTTTTTTTTTTAATTACTCTACTGCTGACTTCTGTTTTAACCCTTCCGCTCTCCTTGGCTTGTTTACATTAAAAGTGGGGTCATCTGGACCCCACAAGATAGTGCGCTGAACTTTTCTTTATCCTTGATTTTTGAGTTTCACTAATGTCCATGGCAGACATAAAATCCTGTCCACCTTTGTCCACATTTCTCATGGAAGGAATCACACATCAATATATGGTTGGAGTCATCTGGACCCCAGAGATAGCGGAAGGGTTAATGCCACAATTGCCCCGCAGGAGGGTAACTTGACCTGTTCAGAATGTTATTGCCTGAATTGGATTAAAACAGTCATCCATTCTTTGTTCTAAATTGATTCTTAACAACAATTCTTAACTTCGTTTTTGCATCCTTTTAAGTTGTTTTTGTGTGGTGTTCTGAGGACTGTATGTACTTTCTGAAGAAAGAAAAAAATATTAACGTATCCTCTGTGTGTTTCATTATTGATGATGTTGAGGTGCTTTTAGCATGTTTTCCCCCCGTGGAGCAATAATGTTCCCTGAATGGGTCAATCAGTCGTTTCACTTTGCCGTTGTGCATGCTTTGTCCGAGCATGTTGATTGCGGGCTGTTTATTCCTGTCCGCTACTATTTTTTAATCATTTTTCAGAAGCATATTACCTGGAAACAAATTAGCTGCATACATGCAATCAGTGCCACTTCATTTGTTGGGCCGGAGGATAAGTAATTTTTTTTTTTTACACAAATCAAGATCTGATTGGAAAACACATCTTGGACAAATAAATAAAAATAAAAGTACAGGAAATGAGATTTTAAACTGCTGGAGTATGAGCTCCAATAGATCCATGTGGGAGAAATACTTTTAGTGTTTCAGTCAGTGATTTATGGTTGATAGAGGATGTGGATCATGATAAATGATGCTGGCTGGATGGTGAATGGATCAAACAGTGAGTTGGGGCTTGGTGTAGTGAAAAAGTCCAGGTCCACTAAGGCCCGCAAAGGCCTCGTTTTAAGGCCTCGTCAGCCGGGCACCCATCTGCTGAGGTGTGATGGGACTGGCTGCTCCGCGTGTTGCTGTTCTATCAATCAGAACTGCTTTGGGTGTTTAGCTTAGCAGAGTTTGAACCTTTGAGAGCTTCCAGGGGAGTTAAAAACAATCTGGACATATCAAGTTCAGCCTCTTTCATCCATCACAGTCAATATCCAAAAAGTGTAAAATTTAAAAAAATATATATATGTTTATCTTTTTCGTTTAATGAAATATGGCAATCTGGTTGCATAAGTATCAACAAAGTTTATACAAAAATAATTTTCTATATGATTAACTCTCTAATCCCTCAACTTGGGCCCAACGCGGGGGGGGCGGGGACGGGGGTCTGCCATCGGGGGTCAGTCTGCCAACTGACCCCAACATATCCCTTTCCTCATACAAACATGCAATAGGGAGAAGGGGAGGGTGTCTGTATTGCGGTGCGCTGCGGGGGTGGACTACCTGCCAGTGCCCTCCTCCTGTGGCCGCTGCAAGGATTTGCCCCTCCCCTCGATTTTATTTGCACCTTAGACATTTAGGACCCTTGGTGGGGGGGTGCTTGGACATCACTGCCAGCAAACAGTCGATGTCCTTTCAGTGCCCCTTCCGCCAATTTTAACCGCACCATAGACATGTAGGGCCGCTGGTGGGAGGGTGACGGGGCATCTCTGCGAGAAATCAGGAGATGCCCTGTTAAGGCCTTCTCACCAATTTTAACCGCACCCTTTAGTACACACACCTCTAACACCACAAACATACACTCTAACAAGCAAACACGCACGCATCACACAAGGAAGGTGGGACCTTCGACCTTCTGTCCCCTACCCCATCCCTGGCGGGGGTGCGGGGAACCTCGGCCTGGTGGTCTAGTCTCTTGGGTGCCGGTCTCCTGGGCCGGCAGTCTCCTCCCCACGCCGGGAGTGGGATCCCCGAGATTTAGCAGGGGATCAATCTACATCGGAGCCGGGGGGTGTCCAGGTCTCGGTGGTGCGGAATCCGGTCCCTGCTTTCGAGAACTAGTCCTCTCCTTAACTCCATCAGTGGGTGTGCCTGGTCGGGCCTTGTTTTGTACATCACTCCTTGGGGCCTCTGTTTCTCTTGGGTCTCTTCTGCTCGGCGGGGGTGGGCGGCCTCTGCCCTGCTTCTCCGCTGGACCTTCGCGGTGGGGGCAGGCGGTTGTCTGGAGTGTGGGGTGGGTTGCCCTTGGGGGGCCCTGGCTCGTACCTGGGGTGGGCGGGGGGGTCCTCTGCGCCACTGGGTGGTGGTGGGCTGCTCCTCGGGGGTTGGGGGGCTCTCCGGGGTGGGGTCCCGCGTTGGCCCTCCTGGCGGGGGGGGGGCTGCTCCTCTGGCTGGGCTGGGGCCTGCACTCTCCGTGTTCCTGTGCCTTCCTGCTCTTGGGTGTGGGGCCTCTGCGGCGGTCCCGCGTGCCCCGGTCTGGGTGCTCGGCGGGATTGCCCGGCGGGCGGTCTCTCTCCGCGGCTCCACGGCGGGTGTTGGGGGATCTTGGCTGCAGCTGCTGCCCCGGCGGGGGGTCTTGGCGTGGGGATGGCCGGGCGCTCTCCCCCTGAGTACATTCCATCACCACCCACCTCAGTGAAACATAAACACTCACCTGAGCACTAACCGTTTGTGTGACAGAATGAAAGTCTTTATCTGAATGGTTTGTATGATGGAGTGTGTGAGCTGCTGTTATAGCTGAATTGCGTACATGTGTAGTATATGTATAGTATATGTGAGTATGTTTAGTTTAAATGTAGAGACTATTTTGGCCAACAAGTGTGTGTGTAACTATAGAGCGTGTGTGTAGACAGCCCCGCCCATTCTAGTTTATCACTTAGTCCTGGTTGTTTATGATGTTGCTTCCCTCTGTTGCCATCTTATCTCCCCCCCCCACCCCTCCCCCACCCTCTTCCCTTTTTCCGTCCGGTCCAACGACAAAGAAAAATAAATAAATAAAATAAAACATAATCAATATAAATAAAGTTTAGCATTAAATACAACAGGAGTTTATACTCAATAAATCCCTGTTGTGACAGTAACATCTGCCTAACACAAGAAGCTCTCAGCCCACATCTGTTGGCTCAGCTGTTGGACAGGACAAGTTAAAAAAAAAAAAAAAAAAAAAAAAAAAAAACTCTCTAATCCCTCTGATCAGATGGGAAACTCTTATTTCTTAAGGGTGATAGTTTGAAACACGCTGATATTTGTTCAAAATAAAGATCAGCTTGTGTCATCTAAACGAGTGGTGCCAAATACGTTGACCACATGTTGACTGGTCAATTGCTGGAATTAAAAAATAAGTGCACAAAAAGTGTATATAAAGTATATTCTAATAAAACTGCAATCATTATCATCCCCTTGAAGTAAGTCACTATATTGACATACAGACCGGCCAGCCAAACATCCTTTGATATAGAATTTTTTCTCCTCCTAAACTATAGAAAGGTTTAAGCATTCACCATTAGACTCATAACCACAGATGTAGCAGCTTACCTGCTTTATTATTTTTTTTTCCTCAGCTGGCCCGAAACCAGTCATACAAAAAAATCCTCAAGCAGAACGCACACAGAAGCTTCTATTGTTGGAACACCATGTGCTGCAGCGTCGTTGACATGACAACTACAAACACATACGATCATTATGAAACAAAATGACAGAGAAACTTTTTTTTTAAATGCTGTAAACTCATATATTCATCAAAAAGTATAATTTGAAATAGAGCTATTGGTTGGTACACTGTAAAATCTGCATTATGTACACTTGTATACTATGTATTACATATATAAACAATATTAGATTTATTTATTCTATGGTGTCTCAGCTTCATTTTTGTTGTTTCATCAGAGACAGCTGTGTGGGAGAAAAGAAACATTCAAGTAGTTGACAAAGTTTTTAACCTGTGTGAATTCAGAAACCAGCTACTGTGAATATTATCATTTTAAAGGTATTTTCTTTTTTTTTTAAATCATTTTAAAGCTTGGTTTTGCAGTTCAGGTTTGGCCCATATTGTTTGTAGAGAAAGACCACATTTCTCTGCATTTAGCCTTCAGGCTGAGATGGAAGTGGTGCCTGAAAACCTGGAAATGAAACACAATTTCAAATGAAGAGAAGAAGCACAATGATTCAAAATGCAGGAAGATTATGAGGGATTTTGGCTCAGGTAATCTGCAGGTTCTGTAAAGCTTTTGCAATTACATATCGCTAATCCAGCAACCAAACAAGCCATTATTGTGATAGACGCCTGAAATGTATTCATTCCTGAGGATGCATACTAATGAGACATATGCTTTCAGCAGCTTTATTCTCCCTCGTTTTTAGGATAGGATGTATTTGTTCTTTCATTTCATTAAAAAGGGCATTTGTGAGGTAAATGTTCAACTTTAATGTTATCCAGGGTAAACTGCAATTTAAAGAGAAATATTTTGCTTTGCACATTTCAAGCACGAAGCGATTTACATAGATTTGAATGCTAATGTAGTCATGTTAATGTTAGAAACTAGGCATTACAATTAGGAATAAATTTCAATGAGATATAAGAAAGTGAAAACAACAGAGGATTTCTTAAACAGAGGTGTATGCTACAAATAAAACAAAAAATAAATAAATGTACCTTTTATGGAAAACAAAGCCATAATCTTCAAATTTTGATGTTACTACCTCTTAATGATGTCATCCATAGTCACTGGTATTTAAGTGAGTGCGTAGCTGTCAGCGCTCAGAAAATACAAAAGTCATGCAAAAACTCAATATTAACTTATTAACTCAATATTCAATATTCAATATAAACTAAATATTAACTCCATATAAACTTTTGGGCTTCAGAGCTCACCCATGCAAAGAAAAGCATTTCTCTTCCACGCTACAAGCAGGATGCGGAACATCCTACCGAGGGAGGGATAAACAGCCCTAAGTTGCTACGCTACTCGTTAAAAATACACTTTTGGACACCAGTACAGCTTTAAATGTCCCTAAATTGTAGCATTAGGGAGGAGTCAGAGGGGTAGGGAAGCAGTTTAGATTTGGCCAACAAGGTAAAAAGGCTTTCACCTTCTATTCCCAAATTTGAAACAAACAGACCACCAAATGTTGCAGATGCCTAAAGGACCTATGAAGGCGGGTTGCAGAAGGGAGTACCTTTCCACATGTTTTCAAAAATATATATAGTAGCTAGATGGCTCAGATGACTGCATGCAGGACGGGTGCATGGAAAACTAGGGTTTGTTTCAAAGGGGACGCGATGAACTTCATCCAGACAAGACCCTTCATGCTACTGTCTAACTATGTAGCCAAAGCAGGACTGAGTCTGGATCTCCCTGTGCTTTTCCCCAGCCACACTTTCTGCCAAACCAAATGTGGGGATCAGTGAAAGCTGATTCAATGTAGCGCCTAATAATGATCACAGTGATCTGTCATGAACTAAGTATGAGAGAAAGAAATAGAGAGACTCTGGAAATTGATAATACAAAGGAAGAATTTAGAGTCAGCAGGAAAATAATTCCATGTAGAAATTCCTCCACAACAAACTTCTACAGACACCTGAGAGAACCTCTAAAAAGCAGATCAATACTGAGAGCAACTCAGTGGAGAACATGGACAACTGAGGCTTCATCTGCTTATGCAGTTTTTTTAAGTTTATATTTTTTCCCTTGAAAATTTCATTTTATTCTAAAATCTGTTTAAGTCAAAACACAAATACTTGTGTTATTGTGAGCAGTGAGGACCAAAAGTTCATTTTGTGTTTCACTGTTCTATTTAGGTTAAATGACAGCACAATAACATTCTATATGATGATGCTGTATTTTCCTATAGTGCATGGTCACTATATAAAAAGAGTTGTAATTTCATAACTAACATTTTAAGGTGCTTTTCAAAAAATATTTATATTAATAAAACGTATCTTTTGTCCATCACATGGAGCACAACATGAACTGAGTATGAAAGGGTTTGTGATCATTTCAATATTATATATAATTGTTTATTTGTATTGAATCCTTTCTGTCAGTAGGAAAACAAACAGTTTGATGTGAGGAGCTAAAATAAATCATTTTTGGCCTTAAAATATCTTTAATTTATTGTGTTAAAACCTTTTTTTTTTTTAAATAAAAATTTTGATTTCAAAACTGAATTGAATTGAATCGTGGCTTGACTGAATCGTTGCATCTCTAGTTCACAGTGAACGCAGCAGAGGCAGACAGTTTTAATGTTAAGTTAATGGTATATAATTGAGTGAATTGAGGTCATCTGAAATTCGCGGATCGGCAGTCTTGCAGCAACGCGGCTTGAAAGACCAGAGTTCACCGGATTTCCGTGTTTTCCATACATGCTAAATTAGATATCTTCAGACACCACTCCAAGTATTGATCATACTAAAAACATTAGCTGGTGGCTCCTCCCACATGTTGCTGCAGCATTAAGCTCAAGCAGGCAGCGAGCAGCCAAAGAGGGGCGGGCACGCAGATTTGTCGCAAATCTATCAGCATAACGGGAAAAAATGAATGCCCAACCTGATGTAAAAAATGAATTTTCTTTTAACTTTATATTTGGGAGGTGATAGTTTTGTTTTTCCTTTATTTTATTAAAGCTAAAATTTGTGGATTTTTTTTTGGATGCATCTTTATGATTTGGAGGCTGTGTATCAAGTTAAAAAACGTTACTTTGTCTAACCTATTTGGTCCATTTTTGGAATGGAATTGAGTGCATGTGTTCCCTATGCTCTGGGAGACAGGATGTCAGAAAATATTAGGGCTTTTTTATTTGCTACTGGTGGAAACAAACTGCAGGTTCTCTGGACATGTCCTGTGAGCAATCAACACATAAAGTGGCTTTTCTGTGAATTTGTCCCATTAAAGAGCTCAGTTCTGCTTTTCAGTCCATGGGTAGAAAAAAAATCAGACTATAAGTCTATTAGTTAAAAATAATTAAATAAACTATGTTAATGCTAAGTTGAATATTTGAAAAAACAAGCTCTTTAATTTTAGCGTATAACTATGAAATTGTGCAAAATCCAACATATTTATGCCAAAGTTTACTTAATTAAGCATCAAAGTTGTAGTTACAATGTTTTTGAATTTTTGCCAAAAAAAAAACCCCAGCAAGTCTCACATTAGTGATGCTTAATGTCAGCGTGCTAACGTTAACAAACAGCAACATTCATGGTGTCAGGACATCAGACGGCCCATCCCAGTGCCAGAGATTTTTCTGACACGCGAGAGCTTCTAATTTTCTTTCTGACTGATTTTATCAAACTTAGCCGCTGCCTCGTGTTTATTTGCTCGCTGAAGAAGCAGCCATGCAGATTTGAAAGATTGTGACAGAGCTTCTTGTCTTCCAGGAGCAACTTGGGCAACTTCTTTTGGGCACGCTTTCAAGCATCACAAAGTGTCATGTAACTTGGCAGATTACTGCCAAGACTACCATCAACTTTTAATTAAAGAAGCGAAGAAGACTATGATGTATATTTTAGAGCTAATTAGCATGCCAGCTCAGGGGGAAGAAGTGATTAGTTGAGTAAAGACTCCCCGCGGATGCTGCAGAAAAGCACACGCACACACAAACATGCACACTCTGGCACTGTTTGCACTTGAACTACGTGCCTAGCAGCACTTTAAGTGATAATTCACTTTAGTGTGACATTTTCATTTTCCTGCATGCAGCGATAGCTTTATATTCATCTTCACGGTTTCAGGCTTTCTCCAGTTTTCTTTATCACCAAGTGAAGTGAAACAAAATAATCTATTGAAAGATGACAGAAAACACACAGAGGAGTAAAAAAAGAGAACAGGGGTGTTACAGTGGACGCGTTTGGCCCCGTCAGTAATATAATCACGCGGCAAACACCAAGAAAGCCAGGATAACGATCGCTGCAGTTTTATTGATCCAATCAGAGAAGAAAAAGTACCAAGTCCTAATCTGTTGGAGACCTCGACAGTAATGTAGCAATGCAAGTCCATGCTCGATAGTGGTTCGGTTTGATTTATTTTCACACAACCTCAATCATTCTCAACCAACAGAAAAACATGAGAAAACTGCTTTTTGGTTATTATATTAAAAAAAAAAAGCTGCAGTTCTAAGGAGACTCAATAGTCTCTTTCCAGTTTGGCTGTAAAACTAACCTGTAGCTGCTCCTTTGAGTCTGAAATGATTGACTAACTGACATTTTTATGTTGTGTTGTGGATTTGGTAACGTAAAGTATGATCAGGTTAAACATCAGGCCTTTACATTCACACTCCCCTTGGAAAAACACATTCAAGCAGCCACTTCCAATGAAAAGTTCCCTTAAACGCCCATAAATGTGTTTGTGGCTTCTGCGCTCCAAACTCTTGAATTCATGTGTTGCTACGCACATTTTCAGGAATTTCAAGTTCCTTTTAACTCTTGGAAGTGCAATTTTGACAGCTTCAACATTATGTACCAGGTGTCTTTCAGTAGAAAAAGAAGATGTAGCCAGGTGCTTCAAAGAATAAGAAGATAGACAACAGCAATGTTCTCCCTAAGCTGCGCACGTGCGCAATTGCGCACTGCTCTCACGCCTGTTGCGCAGAGGAAATCTTTTCTGCGCACATCACAAAATGCATTCTGAACTTTAAAAAGATGATCAATAAATAAGACATGTATTCTTTGTTAAGCTTTTAATGTAATTCAGCCGTTTAACTGAAAGACAAAGTTGCCATTGGACGCGGGCTGCTCCGTGGGCGACGTGTTTTGCTCGCGTCTCTTCTAGAATGCCAGCTTTTTGTAGTTTTTTGCGTATTTTTTTGCACTTTCCGCACTCCATAGATGCCATGCAGGGCTGGCATAATAATAGACAGGCACTACTTGACATTGCCGATTTGCACCATTTTTGGATACAACGGATTTATACCTTCGGATCTACAACTCATTGTTCGTCCCCGTGTCCATCACCGGCATCAGGAAGGCGCTCCGGCTCGCCGGCTTCCTATGAGCTAGCCGACCGAGGAGAGTGCTTCGGAAACGGAGCCGCAAGAGGGGCAAGAGGGGAGGACTCCACGCTAGGCTGAAAGCCCGTGCGGCGCGACCACCGTTGCCCAGCCTTCTGCTAGCTAACGTGCGGTCTCTAGAAAACAAACTGGACGAACTAAGAGCCAGGATTACAACACAGCGGGAAATACGAGAGTGCTGCGCTCTGATTTTCACCGAAACCTGGCTTTCAGGAAACGTCCCAGACTCCGCTGTTCAGCTACAGACGCACTCCATTCATCGGGGAGACCGATCAGCAGCCTCCGGTAAGGCGAAAGGGGGCGGCGTGTGTGTGTTTATCAACAACACGTGGTGTGAGGATGTACGGATTGTTCATCAGCACTGCTCGCCTGATGTGGAGTTTTTGATGCTCAAATGCCGCCCGTATTATCTACCAAGGGAGTTTACAGCTGTGTTTTTGGCCGCTGTCTACATTCCTCCACGAGCCAACTCTACAGCGGCACTCATGCGCATGCTCCATGACGTCATCAGCGCACTGGAGACGGCTCACCCTGATGCTGTTTTTATTGTTGCGGGCGACTTTAATCAGTGCAATCTTCGGACCGTATTTCCCAAATACCACCAGCATGTAAACATCCCCACCCGTGACAAGAACACCTTGGATCATAGTGTACAGCAATGTAAAAGGTGCATACAGGGCCGCACCCCGCCCCACTTCGGACACTCAGACCACATCTCTTTGTTCCTTTACCCGGCCTACAGACAAAGACTCAAACAATCAGCTCCAGTCACCAAACCGGTTCAGCTCTGGACACCCGAGACTGAGGACACACTGCAGGACTGTTTCACCACCACAGATTGGGATGTGTTTAAAGCTGCAGCTACTCTGGAGGACTCTTCTGTCAGCATACAGGACTATGCTGACTATGTGACTGGGTACATCAGCACTTGTGTGGAGAACATCGTGCCCACCCATCCAATCAAGAAGTTTCCCACCAGAAGCCCGATAAACAGTCAGTACGTCGCATGCTGCGTGCTCGTTCCATGCTTTTACATCCGGCAATAAGACTGAGTACAAAGCTGCGAAGTACGGACTGAGGAAGGCCATCACAGCAGCTAAGAAGCAGTACAGAGAGAAGCTGGACGGCTTCTACTCCACCGGACTCTGGGCGCATGTGGAGGGCCTGCAGCACATCACAGACTACAGGAACGGCTCCAGTACCACGCTACAGACAGCCTGCCGGACGACCTCAATACCTTCTATGCACGCTTTGAGACCTCCTCCCCCATGCAGAGGGGCCAACGACTCAAGAGCCACCACTCCCTCCTCACCCCCACCAGTCGTCACATCAGCCCAGGTAAACAAAGCCCTGAGAGGATCAACCCCCGCAAGGCGGCAGGGCCGGACAACATTCCTGGTCGAGCCCTCAGAGCATGCGCCAACGAGCTGACAGACGTTCTCACCTCCATATTCAACCTCTCCCTCAGCCAGAGAACTGTCCCCTCCTGCTTCAAAACCACCACCATTGTCCCCCTCCCTAAGAAGAGCCCCCCCACCTGCCTGAATGACTACAGGCCAGTAGCTCTCACTCCAATCATTATGAAGTGTTTTGAGAGAGTGGTGCTGACCCACATTCAGAGCAGCATTCCGGACACACTAGACCCCCTGCAGTACGCCTACCGCCCAACAGGTCCACCTCAGACGCCATCGCTGCAGCACTGCACATCTCCCTCTCACATCTGGAATAAAGACTCCTACATCAGGATGCTCTTTATTGACTACAGTTCTGCATTCAACACGGTGTCCCCCAAGCTCACGCACAAACTACTCTGTCTCGGACTGCACCCCACCATCTGTGACTGGCTCCTGGACTTTCTGACTGGCAGGCCTCAGTCTGTCAGAATAGGGAACAGGACCTCAGCCAGCATTACTACTAACGTTGGCACTCCACAGGGTGTGTCCTCAGTCCCATCCTCTACACCCTGTTCACCCACGACTGTGCAGCCTCTCATCAGGAAAACACCATCCTGAAGTTTGCGGACGACACCGCAGTGATAGGACGCATCACTGGCGGGGACGAGGCAGCCTACAGGAGAGAGGTGGCCTCTCTGGTGACTTGGTGTGAGGACAACAACCTCACCCTCAACACAGACAAGACCAAGGAAATGATAGTGGACATGAGGAGAGAGAGGAGCCCTCATCAGCCGCTGTTCATCCGGGTCTTGAAGTGGAGAGGGTGAGCAGCTTCAAATATCTTGGGGTCCACCTCAGCCAGGACCTCACCTGGACACTAAACACCACGCAGCTGGTGAAGAAGGCTCATCAGCGGCTGTACTTCCTGAGGAGGCTGAGGAAGTTCGGCATGTCATCAAAGATCCTCAGCAACTTCTACAGCTGCGTTGTTGAGTCCATCCTAACCAGCTGCATAACAGTGTGGTACGGCAGCTCTACCGTCACGGACCGCAAACGCCTGCAGAGAGTGGTGAAGACTGCGTCCAAGATCACCAGGACTCCTCTGCCCTCACTGCAGAGCATCTACAAGCGCAGGGTCCTGAGGAGAGCTGCTTCCATCATCGGAGACCCCACCCACCCCCAACGAGATCTGTTCACTCTCCTTCCCTCGGGCCGGAGGTACAGGAGTGTGAAATGCAGGACCAGCAGACTCAGGAACTCATTCTTTCCCTCTGCCATCAGACTCCTAAACAGCTGACAGGAGTCTGCAACAGCAGACTGCACCTTGCACATCTGGATTATCTATCATATATATATCATTACTGGACTATTCAGCATTACTAATGCACCTTAATAACTGCACATGTCCCCCACTATCCAGTTCTGTCAGTCTCCTTGCACAATAACCGCTGTAAATTGCACAACTGATTTGTAAATATCTTAGTGACTTACATATGCATAGTTTGTTTATTTCGTATTTATACCTTGTTTTCAGTCATCCTGTAAATATCCAAAAACTCTTTTTTATTTATCTTTATGGCATTCAGAGTGAGCTGCAAAGTAAGAATTTCATTGTACAGGGAAACCAGTTTCTTTACTGTACATATGACAATAAACCCTTTGAATCTTGAATCTTGAATCTTGAAATTAAAACGTGCTGATGAAGCCGAGTGTCCAGGAAACAAAGCTGAGTTCAGATTGAAGGCGGAGTTTCAATGCGTTCTGTCTTCAAAACACCGTCAGTTTGGCCGCACGCACAATGAACACGCACAATGAACATGCGCAGTGAGCACGAACAGTGAGTTCTCCAAAACACCGGGGAGGCTGTTGATGGACTTTTTTCTGCGGCCAGAGCGTCCAACAACAGGATGAAAAGTGCGCGAGCTCCGGTGTTCAAATGAACAGCGGACTTAGACCTGAGAGTGGAGGAGGGGCCAGGAGTGTTCTCAAAGTCCTATTCCTTCTTCTTTTAGTTCAGATCTCATATAAGAACAAACAACACATAGTTTTTCCTCCATGTCATTTCACATCTTGAACGTGCATGCGGGGCTGGGGCTGCAGCAGAGAGAGGGGGTTGGGCTGCGCGTGCAACGTGCTGGATAAGTAATGAGGACAGGTGATCCCAAAGCAGCAGACTAGCATTTACTTTAGCGTCATCTGAGTAGTAAAATACTCATTAAAAACGTTGCATGATTTAAAATGGAAAAAAATCATCTCTAAATGTGTACATGTTACATCTTCCAGACAATAATCCCAGCCAGACCACAACATGGTTACTCTACATCAGGGGTCTCAAACTCAATTCAGCCGGGGGCCGCTGGAGGCAGAGTCTGGGTGAGACCGGGCTGCACCAGAATTTCCACAAGAAAATCGCTGATAAAACATTCCAATGTTCTCAAATATCTTTATTTTTAACACGAAATAATGAATGAATTAAATTAATTAGAAAATAAATCATTAATAATTAAAATAATAACAATGACCATACAGCAGACACAGACGACTGCAGAAACCACAAATTGACTGACTGAGCAAACTCAAATGGTGGGGCGCGCCCCCCTGGGGGGAATGCGAATAAAAACAAGTTTACATTAGTGATGAATATTGTGCATAATCCTACATAGTAGTTGATGATAAATTAAATATAGCAAAAATTACCTAAAAATCAATTTGGTAGCAGAAAGAGCCGCTGTTTACAGTGAACCAATGAAGAAGAACTGAATCTCTGAGAAAAGACAGAATTCCATCACTACTGTGGAGAGAAACAAGGAAAGATTGTTTTTACTTTGTCTGGAAGTTTTGGAAGTATTCTAAAAAAAGAAAGAGAACAATTAATAAAACAGATTATTTAGAAGTTTTTATTATTATTATTATTATTTTATGATAATAAAAGTACAATATTTTGAGGAGATATACGTTTAACTTGAGCAAATTAACTGATACTAATGATGTTTGCAGCTGAAGGGGGGTGGGGTGGGGGGTGGGGGGTCTAAGAGAAAATACCTGACAAACACTGGACAAGAGAAAACTAATTTTATTCAGTTTCAAATGTCTGTATTTACAGAACCTCCTCCATTTCTGAGCTGAGAGCAGCGCGCTCACTGAAAGCTCAATGCAAACGCGCACACCAGAATCCTGGCCTCCGCGTCTGGAGCGCTCGTTGCTACGCAAGTTTTTAAATCTGGTCTCAAGCTCTACACAAATCGTGCACGCACTGAGCGCGCGCTGAGTCTTCAACCCGGTTCAATATTTCACGCACAGTCGCAGCAGCGCTAATGAACGGTAAAAACACCATAGAAGAAGAATCTCCTCTCTACTGCTGTGTGCGTGACCGCGCTGCTCCGGTGTGGATACCACCTACTGAGCGTGCGTTCATAAACCCGCGCAGACATGCAGCCGGTGTGGAAGCACCTTTGAAGATTCTGCTCGCTCGCGGGCATCACTCACGCACGCGGAAGTAGTCAGTCTCTCTCGCGAGGACTTTTTCTGATCGTGGAGGAGGAAAAAGCGCTCGCGAGGGTCAGATTTGTCCGCGCGGAATATTTGATGCGTGCGCGGATTGTCGCACGGCGTCAGGAACACGCTTTTTGACAAGCGGCAGGCTTTGTATCACGTGTTGTCATGTGGCGAAAGAAGTGGGGCCCGCGAATCCCGTTCAGTGAGAAAGCACTTCCAGCAGCTTCATGGCTCCTCCTCCGCCCAGCTGATTGGAGGAATGAATTAAAGAGTGAGGAGGCTCTGACAGCCCGCCGATGTCCCGCCCTCCAGAGCCATATACCTTACCGTGATTGGTTCGTTCAGCTCCGCACACAACAACTGTCATTCATATCAGCCTTGCGGGCCGCACTAACAGTAATCTTTCATATGAAGACGAGGGCCGCAAATTATCATCTCGCGGGCCGCAGATTGCCCGCGGGCCGCGAGTTTGAGACCCCTGCTCTACATGTTATCATAACATTTAGAGATGAAATTCTCCTCAGTCGCTGCAGTTGGTCCAAAACTCGACTGCACACTTTTTAACCAAGAAGGAGCACATTAGCCCGATTCTGAAGTCTTTGCTCCAGTCAGCTTTAGGTTCTTTTATTTGAGCTTCAATGGAATTGAACCTTCAATTTGATCAGGTGTGTTGAGCTTGTATTTGTTACTATTTATTTCATATGCTTCATATTTTATCTACTATTTTTATCTTTCTATTATTTATTTATGTATTATGGAAAGCACTTTAAGATACTGTGTAGCAGGAAAAGTTTTATACAAATGAGGTTGAATTGGAATTTATTCTCAGACAGCAGGAGTAGGACCCACTTTCTGATTTTTTTTTACTTTTCATAGTTATTGTTGCATTTCACTTATATTAAGCCAAATTAGATGAAAATGAGTGAATTAGTTTCATTCTTTTAATAAGCTACATGACTTGTTAAGATCTGAGATTTCAGACAGTTGAAATATAGACATGAATACTGAGTGAACCCCCAATGTTGCTCACGGGGGTCGAAGAATCGCTTAGTGAGTTCCTCTGTTTGCTCAGACACACAACAAATTAGAGGGAACATTGGACAACAGTCATCCAAAAATATTTTAAAAGACATTAAAGCTCCATAACACATTTAGTGCTTTGTTTTCATTTCTTCTATGCTTGCATTTTATGTTTGAACCAGGAATACCAGTGATGACCTAAAGTTTCAGGGCAGAAATTAGGAGCAGCTAGAACAGGTTGTCAGAGTCCAGGCCTTGAGGGCCTGTGTCCGACATTTTTAACTGGCTAAACACACCTGATCCTGGTTCTCGGCAGCAGATAAGGCAGGATTTATGCAAGAGGCCAGCCCTGGAGACCTGGAGTTTGTCACCCCCGGGTAGATTTTTTTTTTTTTAATTACGTTTTTTGCTGCTAAAATGAGAACTCAGTTGTTTAGGGGTTAAGAGGAGAATTAGGAATCATGCAGCCACACAGTTCACCATCAAAGCCACCAAGTTGCAGGAACCAGCAGAAGAAGGACACCAGAGCGAATGCAATTAGCACATAAATGTGTTTTTTATCTTGGCAGCTAGGTCTCCTCCATCTTGGACACTAAGATAATCAAGGTGCAGGTTGTTTTTTTTTCTGGCTCCATGCTTTCACCAGAGGCAGACCTGTGGATTTTGTGGAGATGTCTTTTGAACAGAGTGACATCAGGGGATGATTGCTCTGATTCACAATCAGACATTCCACCCTACAAAACATGCCAACCTACAAAACAAGCAAACTGATAGTCAGCGTCAATAGGTCAAACTCATTCAAACTTAAGGCCAGCACACAGACTGCAAAGGGGGTGGGGGCAGAAACGAGAAATGAGCCCCTTTTGCCCTGAAGTAGCTGGAATAGAAACCAAACTACATGTCTTGTTAATGAGAAGGGCTTTGGGGCTGAGAAACTTTCTGTCCTGCTTCAGTGAATAACAAAAAGAGCCCACCGATTTTGTGCCACGGGGCCGCCATGGCCCCGGCCCTGTCAACAATCTCTCCTCTAGCCCAGTAACCTTTAATGCTTTTAATACAACTACTACTGCAAAGACTAACTTAATTCTTAGCAGTTGTTCCAGGGATTTTGTGTTTGTCCACCTGCTTCCTTAACCTCAAACCCCCCACCCCCACCCTTAAATTGATGTCTGATTCCTCCCATGTCAAAGTTGGACAAAGGTGGAAAGGATTTTATGTCTGCCACAAAAACCAGTGAAAATAAAAAAAAATCTTTGATAAAAAAGTTCAGTGCGTTGTCTTGTTGGATCCAGATGACTCCACTTTTAATGTAAACATGCCTAGGAAAGCACAATGGTTACATGCTTTTTTCCCAAAAACAAGTTGGGCCCTTTTCACTTCATTGTAAAACAATCCATTTTACATCTAAAGGAATGGCCCACTGTGTCTCATCTGGTGAAATATCAGGTTCTTGTCTGTTATAAAAACATGTGTTCGATTTAACCTCTTGTTTATTTTACACCAATTATTATCAAGCAAACAAGTGGAACTGGTTCATGATGAATCTAGCAACAGTGTTTTGAAGAACCCAAGCTGTTTGATCTTTTGAATGTAGGAAGTGTGACCAGCATGAAGGAAAATGTATGAAAAAGGTTGGTTTTTTTTGTCAAAATTGGTACAACCAAGTTTTCAGATCCAATTTCAGACCAAGATTTAAAACACGTCTATGAAATGAATTCATAGTTTTGGGCTGTAAATGGAGAAATTCGCAGGCGGGGAAAATTTTGCCAACAAAGTCTTAATTGATCAAGTGAAAAGTTTTTTTTTTTTTAATCATTCATCATGATCATCAAAGGAAAAACCTGCTATTCTGTCAAAGGTTGCAAATCATGACGCACAGCTGATGCGGCAAAGCAAAGAAAACATTTTCCCAGAATAGGTGGAGAGAATGAGAAATGAAAGGTTCCCGTTTGACAGCAGTGAGGCTCTCAACCTTTCTGCTTGGCAGAGAACAAAGGTTTATGATTGCATGGCTTCAGGACAAACATGTATGCACCCTAATGCCAACCCTGCAGAAACACAACTGGATGTGGGCCCATGCAAATGAATGGAATCAGAGGACAAAGTGTGATAAATGCGCTGTCAATAGAGATAGTGTGGCTCCACATCACACTCCCCATCGAATCACAGGAGAGCCTCAGAGGCCTTCGCAGGCAGGCTCATACATTATCTAAATTGGGCATGAAATATTGTAGTTGTGCCACTTCCTGATAAACTCTAACTTTCAGGTATTTCAAAGATCTGTCCTTCCTCTAAGGTTTTCCAGGTGTGTCTCGGCAGTCACTCCGCTTTTGCGGCGCCTTTTATGGCCGCCGCTTCTGCTCTGAAATCAATGTAAAAAAGCTCTTTCCAGATTCTGCAATTATCATTAAAATAGTCTGTCATTCGCTCTGAATAGGCCGTGATGGCAGACAATAACATACCTACCGCTTGAGTGCTGCAATGTACCATTAATTTTCATGCCCAATCGATCCCACTTAAGCCTGCATAATGTCCCATTCGGGACCGCAGTCAGGAAATGAGAAAGCTCGGCACGCGCCCATTCAGAGTTCCTGCCCAATGACTTCTGTTTCCTCATCACGCTTCATACGAAGTGTTGGTTTGGTTTCCCTTCAGAGATCTGGAATGGCTTTAAGTTTAGACCTCCTTAAGGTGGTCTTTTACTTCTACAAATGTACAACAGTTCCCTTGCTGTAAACCTTGTTGAACAGTAAAGATCTGTTATAAAAATCTGAACTTTTTTTCAGTCTGTTAAACGCAGATTTATAATGAAGTGATGCAGTCTGGGAGTTTACCATGATATCAGAGGGTTCCAGCTTCATGTTGGAAGTATTCAGCCAACTAAAACATTCCATCTTGAAATAAATTACTTAGAAAGCCAAAAAATATGATTAATCAGTTTAACAAAGATGTTAAAAACATTACAGAGATACAAAAAAAAAAACCACCACAGTAACCCATTCCAGAATCACCAGGCTTGAGAAAACATCCCATGAGGCCAGTTTGGTTCCTGATTTATGTCAAATTCTGGTCAAATCAAGATCCGGTCCTGGTCTCTTTCAGGTTTGGTTTCGATCTTATCCTAGTCTGATCCAGTTTAGTTGTGGAATATTCTAGTTTTATGTGATTTGTTTCAGGTTTGGTTCTGGTCTTATCAAGGTTATCCTGATCTTGTCTAGTCCTATTCAGTTTTGTTTAAATCTAATCCAGTTCTGAAAGTCATTTGTTCCAGGCTTGATTCTGCTCTTATCCGGGTTTGGTCCTGATTTTGTTCTAGTCTGAACCAGTTGAGATCTGACCCGATCCAATTCTGAAAATCATTTGTTACCAGGTTTTGTTCTGGTTGTATCCAGGTTTGATCCTGATCTTATTTTAGTCTGATCCAGTTAAGATCTGATTTGATCCAGTTCTGTAACTGATTTGTTGCTGGTTTTGTTCTGTTCTTATCTAGGTTTGATTCAGGTTTGATTTTGATCGCTTCCTAGTCTGATACATTTTGGTTTTGGCCTCATCCAGGTCTCAAAGTGATTTGTCCCAGGTTTAGTCCTGGTCTAGTCCAGGTTTGATGTGGTTCTGGATTGGACCTGGACCAGACCTATTGTATATGCCTAGTCCAGGTTTGGTTTTGTTTGGTTCTAGAGTTGGTCTAGGCTTGATTCAGAGCTGGTTTCCTCTTTTCTTTCCCTCGACAGCTGTGAAAGCTCACCTGAACTCTGGTCCTCTTGAGGAACGAGGGAAAAGATGTGTATTAGAAGGAGTTTCTACATCTCCAGTCCAATCAACAGGTCTGATCCTGGAGTCCAAATGAAGTGCACAGATAATTCATCTCACTGACTTTTGAACATTTTAGCTTCTCAGGAGAAATTGGCTGGAAAAATACTTAGCGATGTAATCATACCTACGATTTGACTGATATTGCATGTCAATGAAGGTGAAAAATTTAGTTTTTTTTTCAAACCATTCATCTTTTCTGTCCAGAGTAAAAGATAGAAGTCATTATGTTAGATTCTTGAGGAGATCTTACAGAGAAAAGGAAGCTCTTTTTGACAAACGCTGGCACAGAGAGAATGACATTGACAGGTTGAAATGAGGCAGTCCCGGCCTGACACCATCTTTTTCAGTGAAAAACATCAGATATGTTTTTCCTCCATTTCTGAGGATCATTTTTCAGGATAAAGTTGACTTTTTTCCAGACAAATAAAAGTAGGAGATGGTGCTTTTTTGACATGTTTGGTCCCTCTTCTAGGAAGAAGCTGACTGTTCGGTTGGGCTGACCATGCCTTTAGAAACAACTAACAACAACCTGTCAATTGTTGTCACATGACCTTTCAGATGAAGTCTGTTAAGACAGTCCACGCCCCGAAAGTAAAATATTGTCATAAAAAAGAGAAACTTAACTATTGCTGTTATACATTTTAAAGTGTCTGTCTGAGTCTGTGCGTACCAACAAAAGAAGTAAACGGTACTTAAGGTTACCATCACAAGAACGTTTTTCTACAAGTAAATTCAACAAGCAGCTTTCCTTTCATGAACTCTCCCTTTCTCCTGTCCTGGCTGACTGCTGGCTCATCTGAGTGTCACAGAGCATCATCTGAGGCCAGTGTCACACTTCAGAGGCCTTTCAGTTTCATTCCAGCCCCTCTTCTCACCAGCTCAGTAACCAAAGCAAACGCAGCGTGTATCTTCTTTTATTCATGGATCCAAATGCCTGAGAGGAAACTGAAACCAGGATTTCCACAACACTGACAGACACTCACACACTGAAGTGCAGAGGGGGAAGACTGCAGGGTTAAAGACATGTTTGTCTGCTTCCAAGGGCCCCCCCGGGTACAGGTGATCAGTTTGTCAAAGCAGCGAAAAAAGAGCATCTCCAATACAAAGCCCTGTGGTACACCCAAAAATAAACGCTGATCTTTTATTCCCAAATTGGATCAGAATGTATTTATCTGCTGTCTAACAAAATAGACCAAAATAATGATGACAATCATAAATAAACAATAAAATTCAGTTGTAACTATGTCTGAAGTTTTATTTTTTTGATCAAAATAGCCTTAAAGTCCCACTACAACCCTATTTTGATCTATTGTACAAGCCTCCCCGGTGGTCTTTCATTTATGATTACACTTTTTTTAGTCATAATACGTGCTCTACTGCTAGCTTACAGCTTACACATCCCCGACCTAACATTAGAAGTCTAACAAAAATGGTAAATATTATTCAATTCAATTCAATTTTATTTATATAGCCCAATATCACAAAGAAAATTTGGGCTTCATTTGAGCTCGGACGAGGAAAACAAAGACCCAAATGAACTTAGTCGTCTACTAGTGAGTTCATCAGAATGGAGCGGAGCATGGAGCTTGTGGTTTGGCATAGTAGCTTCTACATAACCTCTAAAAGCTTTTTCAATTGCATTTTTTTCTGCTTCTGATTCACAATAATTTTAATGAAGAGATACTCAAAAAGTTTGTTTTTTTTTTTATTTTCGTTATCTATGCCCTCCAACATTAAAAAAATTCCCTTAAGAAAATGTTAAAAACACCAAAAACACAACTTTTGTCAAAGATGGTTTTTAAACTAATCTTCAAAAATCTCCAAAGGTAAAATGGGTTCTAAATTACTGTAAAAAGAACTGTAAAAAAAACGTAAGATTAGCACTCAATTGTATCTCTACCAGTACCCCAACACTGATTCTCTCCCCCTCTGAACACACAGGCGGGCAAGAAAAGCCTTGGGAGGGGGTTGTTGCAGCAGGAAAAACATGGTCAGACCAACCAAGGGTATGATGTGATCACTTCACCTCAACAATACCTCAAGAGCTGCATCTTTGACAAAAGGTTTCAGAAAGCTGGAAAAGATTGAACGCAGTGGCCAGATTTACCTCACAACGGTTAAAGATTTAAATGGTTTGGAAATTCTGTGCTCATTTTTTAGGGGTCATAGTATAGAGTGTAACAGAAGTCATTACTGTTATTACAGACATCTTCCTCGGTGCTGGTTTCCACAGAAACGGCTCATTTATGTGTCAAATTTCTGTCTGAGTTTCTGCCGCTGTCTCTGTGACGCCCTATCTTCACTAGAAAGAGGCTAATTACTTATTTTGTGTTTTTCCAGATACTTCAGTGTGACCAATTAACAAACAGCGTTTGTTTATCCCTGACAGAATGAGGATGGAGACTTGCCTGTGGGAGATGTCAGTGAGACAGCGCCGACAGACTTTTATTCCACTTTCACCAAAGCTTCCCCAAACTGAAGAAGGGGTCGGCATGCTGGTGCTGCTGGACACATCCTACACAACCAGTTTCCATCAATAATATCAATTAGAATGAATAAAAAGTAGTTTGCAGAGAATCTCCCAAACACCTGAGCTGCAGTGGAGATGCTCAGCTGTTGGCTTTAATCTTCGACTCTTTATGATAACAGAGTTCATACAAGCTTCCAAACCTGATCTGCTTACTTTGTGTAATCCAAGTAGGACTGCATTAAAAAAAAAAAAAAAAAAAAACAGTGTGGGACGTTTATTAATACTAAAAAAGCTGAGCATGTAGTAGTTAAACATCACTTCTAACAAAAGCAACAAAAAGCAAATTTTTTTCTCAGAGAATTAGTGGGATTAACCCATTTGTGTGTTATATTTTAGAATGTTATACCTGCACAAAGTACAGTGGTTGGGCTCTAATTTTATTGTTAAGCCACTGACAAACTGAAGCTGAGAGTGTCTTGTATGAAAAGGGTTTTATTGTTAAAACTGTGGATCTGTGACTGTTAGCCAGTTGAGGGGTGTTTTATGAACTACTTTTGTGTTTTAGGCTTAACATTTTCTGTTAATATCTTTTTCTGTTAATATCTACACAAGGACTTGTCTGTGGAGTTTGTACGTTCTTCTCATTCATGTGTTCTCCAGGCACCCCAGCTTCCTCTCAAAGTCGCAAAACAAATGCTTCATAGATTGATTGGTGTCTCTTAATTGCACCGGGGTGTGCATGTGAAGGTGTGAGAGTACAGACACACTGGACATGTGATGCGCATTCACAAAAGTACCAAATGGGTTCTTGAACTTGGCATTAAGCTAATGGTATTCACTCTTGTACAAGCAAGGAGGGGTTTCCTTTTTCTAATTACTAACACATGTCCGTCACCTACAATTGGAAGAGACTTGGCCTGAAATGTTGAAGTGATGCAAATCTTGTGAATCTCCCTCCAGGCTTTTCTTTTTACAGTTCTATTCTGATATATGAAAACTTGGTGTCATAGAATTCGGGTACAGAACACAATTATAAATTTCAACTTCATGATCAATTTTACATGAATTGAAAGGGATGCCCTCCATGCGTCACTACTAAAGCCGTATCTCTGATTGATCAAAGTCTGACCTGGTTTAACTTTTAATGCAGGTTCATTTGGCCACATGCTTTTTACATAAAGCTCGAAAATGGTCAAAGAAACTTGTGTAGTTCCATGTGAATGCAAGAGGTTTAAATGTGGAAGCCTGAATCACGCCTTTACACGCATTTACTGTCATGTCAGAAGTGGTTAAAATCGAGTTAAAAAAGAGAAAAAACAACTTCAACACATAATCAAAATCTAACCAACAAATCAATTTTTGATGCTCAATAGGAAACAAATCAGACTACTTTGAAGTTCCATGCAAAAGTTTCAAGTGGACCATTTGAACACAGAAAATTTTTTTTACAAAAGAGACAAACTCAAGCTCATAACCTCTCTCTGCGCACTGCCCATTTCTTCTTTTTTTTTTTTTTCCTGGAAGTACTTGCATGAATCGTGTTCATAACTTTTCTGAAATGTGCATCTGAATGGATAACCTTGTTTGAGCATTTCTGTGATCGTTCAAAAGATTAGATTCGTTCGTGAAAGTCTCATCTCTTTGCAAACAGGCATGGTGTGTGGGAATCGCCTCTTCCCTCTGTTCTTCCATTGCTGCACTAATCCCATCTATTTGCAACGAAAGGTTCCATATGCAACTTTTCTCGTGGTGCATGTAGGGTTGGTCACCAAAGTTCGGTTCCAAGAAGGAACCGTTGTGATTTTTGCAGTTCTACCGAAACCGAAAGAAGCTGCTGGAAACTGTGCCGCATTTTAGTGCTTATTTTCATTGAACGTCTCGAATGTGTGGCTGCATTTCACAACAGAGAAGTTTGACAGGTCGCTGCATCGCATCAGCCAATCAGGAACTCAGATTTGGGGACATGATGTTTTCAGTGACCCGATCAGAGGGTATAATACTAATCTAATACTAGCGTTTTTGTCCTGTCACAGCGCGGCAGTTCTTTGGCTGCAGCCAGACAGCCATCCAGACCAGCGGGGCTCACGAGCTTAACACCCCGCGAGAAAGCGAGCCACCGCGGGGAGTACGGGCAGCCAGCTCGGCTCTCCTGAACTCTGATGTTTTACTTATTTTTGTGGAGACAATATTAATAGTTATAAAAAAAAAAAAAAGGTCCCCTATATTTCCCTCCTCTTGGACAGCCTTTAAACTCATCACAGAGACACAGAAACAATGGAAGCAGCTGTCATCCAGACACAACCCCGAGTGAGATTAAAACACTTCAGACAAACTCAACATCACATATTTGACTGGTGGCGAGCAGCGAATTTGCTGCGCAGTGAAAAGCGGTGCAGACCGGCGGGAAGCCTTGATTTAATAAGCCTGCATTAAAAAAAAACGAGACTCAAAACTTTATTTTTTGACGCAGAGGTAACCATGCGTCAATATGTGATTTGGGAATGAAAATGTGTTGATTTGGGAAGATGTAGGCATTTCTCATTATTGAAGTTCTGAAATTGGAACCGATTAGGAACCAAAACCAAAGAACCGTTTAGGCATCAGAACTGCATAAAACCCAATCGGTGCCCAACCCTAGTTACCGCTGGACTGCTTTTAGCACTCAATCTAATAGAGAGAACATGGTTGATTTTCAAAATAAAAGATTAAAAAAAAAAAAAAACTGGTATAATTTGTTAGTTCTTCCTGGTGCAATTGATCCACGGAGCGGCCCAGTGGTTGGGGACCACTGGTTTAGATATTAATGAAATGTCCAGGAAATATGTCTTTAGAATGTCAAATGTATATTTATACTAATAAGCAATTATTTTAGAAAGTTGGAGCTTTGGGTTTTAGGTTTACATGACAGTTTTCATTCGAGGAACACATTTATTTTGACATATCAAGTCTTTTTTTTAAAACTTACTTCGTAAACAACCCATATTGATTCAAAACCAACTTTCAACATTTTTTTGGTGAGTAGGAGTCCATCAGAATTAGGGCCCAAACACATATTTGACTTCCTGCACCATGTTAAGGTCAAATTTTTCATCTCAGGTGAATTAGCAAAAGTTTAAAAACAAAATAAGCTCCTCCCTCTTCATGTTTCTTGCTCCAAGTCTTTTCTCTGTGCAGTAACCCAAGCTGTGATTCATTTTTAATAGTTAAGCTGCAAACAAGGATTTCTTACACGTCTAATTAATCTTCTAATTATCCTTGTTTCAACAGAGCTGCGGGAAAAAAACTCTGTTGGAATTTTCTAGAGTCAACTGGGATCAGTGGAAGCTTTGTACTTTTCAAACATTATGTTGGTTAACAAAGTATTAATAATATCCAACTTAACAGGAGAAATATGCACTGCCTGGAGTAAAAAATTCTAGATGTGTTTTTTTTTTTTAATTTGTTGTGAGGAGTTTTGGAAATAGAGACCTGAACATAGTTGCGAGTCTTAAGTTTAGTCAAAGATAAGGAATGCGTGGGAGCTGTTTGGTGCAGAACTCTGAGAAAGAACCAAGCAAGTTATTTGAGTTCTGTTTTTCTAGAAAAGCCACATCAAATACAAGCAAGAAAGTTAGGAACAATCCAAACAAGGAGGCAGGATGTGAAGGAGTTCATTAAAGGGTGACCAAACTCTAAATCAACCTTTTTTGGCTTTTGATTTTAAAAGTGCCGTCTTTTGGTCATTGGCAATTTTTAGATAAATCAAGAGAAAATTATCTATCTATCTATGTATCTCCTGAAAATAGTCAAAAACCATCTGTGTGCCGCCCCCTACAGGTTTCAGAAGTTTTTTGTCATGATCTGCAGCTCCAGTAATAACATCAATTCTACCTCAAACCCCACCCCTCTGACTGGATTTTCAAATTTTGGCTGTGGGTGGAGTCAACCTCCAACTTCCCTGTTTGGGTTACCCTTTGAATTGGTGGCTTGATTCTACTTTTGCTCATCATATGTATCCATATGATTGAATTTGGGGTCTTAAAAAAGTCTGAGGCTAACTGACCCCAAGGAGCAAGATTGGTCCAAACAAGGTCCAGAGACTCTCAAAATGATTGGACCTAAACTCCAAGGTCTCACTTTTAGTGAAGCTAAAGGCTGGAGAATAAAGACAATCATCATAAACTTGAAGTTGATACTACAAGTTATGAGCTTGATCACAACTCCATGGATGACCATGAGTTTGACAGTTTAACCACATTTTAATTACAAAAAAGTAAAGATACAGTTTGACGTTCACATTCTGTGGCAGAATTGTCTTACTTTGTAGCAATATTTGGAGTTTTGGTGGGACTGAGACCCAAACTGTACCAAATGAAACAGGGACTGTGAGCCAAATATGTAATCTGCGATATTTCTTCACATTTCAGATGGATTTTTATTAAGAACGCCACAATTCTCCGTTAAAACTGAACTGTATGGTACACCATCGGACCCAAATGTTGGTGGAAATTGTATTGTTGCGCTGTATACCATTAGGTCTGTCAACATAGTAGTGTCAAACATGCAGTATTTCATATTTAATAGAAGAAGGATATATTGCTTATTGTTTTACAATATTACAACAAGCCAACTTCTTCATTGTTACTTGCTTTTTAGCAAGTTTAAATATTTTCTGCAGGTATTTTGTAATACACAAATTATATCTCAAACAGAAACAACATAATGACACAAAAAATCAAGGTCAGGACCAAATTATAATGAAAGTGTTATTTATACTGCTTCTCCTTCAGCACTGCAGGTTGATACTATGATACTGCCTCACTCATATTTTTAAGTTAGGATTCAGAGCCTCGACACATTTTTATTCTATGATTGTTAAGCATTATAATAAAGCCACTCGGTTTTTATCATTGTATCAAAACACGTGCCTTTATCCTGACATACAGCCAATAACTATGGTCTATTTTTTTTCTTTGTCTCTGGAGCACTTTCAGATGGATGTTGAAAATCTTGTTTCATTGAAGATGTCAGCCATGATGGCAGAAAGTAATGACTTTGACTTAAACACTTATCAGCAAACGACCTCATTACTTTGCAGTAGAATCCATTATTTTTTCAAGCTGTAAGGTGCATACCTCCACGTCTTTATATTTGCATGACGCCTGGAAGCCGGAGACCTGTGAAGGTCCATAGTGCCTCAGCGATGTCTTGTGAATGTAAACCCTTTTAACCATGAACGTCTCTGTTTGGAAACCGTTCTGCCTCTTTGCGCTGAACACGATTGATGCCTCCATGCAGCGTCTGAGACCTGCAAGCGTCAGGCTGAGAGCTGCCTCCATTTTTCAGGTGCAGTACAGCAATGCACAAACCCTGGAGCCATAAAACTATTTCCAAGGACTGACAGTCATTTATGGTTGTCCAGAGGCTTTAAAACTCACTTAATCCACATAAAAAGCTCTGGAAGAAACATCCAGAGATAAGGGATAAGTATTTTATTTTTCTCTTTCTACGCCCCAAAAAAATCTTACATGCTGGAGTAAAAGTTTTTCTAATGTCTATAGTTTGTGGGTATTTGACGAAAATGAAATATTTCAGCAAAGCAAGGAAGCCACAATGAATCATAGGAAGGTTTGCTTGAAGAAGCTGCTGTGGAATGATGCCAACTGATGGACAAAAGTTCAAGCCCAGAAACATCTTTTTGAAGTCTGAGAACAAGTACGTGACTCATCTGACTCCTCCTGCTGAAAGGCCATGCACGGTTTTAGGTTTCTACATGGGTTTAGATATATTATAGCTAAGGCTTCAGAACATTAGGCTTTAAGCACAACTGCTCTTATGGGTGGAATACGGAATATGAACATGGACAAAAAATGGGCAAGTTCAAGCACATTCTTTCCTTGGTCCATGAAAAGAAGCTTCCTCCTTCTTCAAATAATAAACTCCTGCTTCAGATGATGCGATTATCTTCTTCAGAGTATCAGGATTTTTTTTGGCCGCTTCTATGTCAGCTGATGTCATTTCTCCATGTAGGGACATGGAGAGAAGAGGGGGCGCTCCCAAGCTCCAGAAGGGCCTCTGCTGTGTGGATATACACCTCGGCAGCAAAACACCTCCATCGGCTGCAAAAACTTCACATCACCGTCTGTTGTCATGCTGAGAAGGCTCATATTCCGTCCCCACCAGCTGTTCGTCATCATTATCAGTGCTGTATATATTCCTGTTCCTCACTCTGCTCCCTGCAAAGTCTTGATTTGTTACTCTGTACATTCATTCTGAGCATTCTCTCGCCTGTTTTTCGTCTACTGCCTCGCTCCTGCGTTTGACCCTGGCCTGTCTCCTGACTACGTTCTGCCTTGTCCTTACCTGTGTTGCTATTGCTATTAAATTCAAGTTGCATATGTATCCACTCACCTCACCTTGTTACAGAGCCTAAGGCCTTACCAGCAGCTCCTGTGAAACAAATGCATGACTCCTTAACCCTAGAGAACTATTGATGGGGGATTTTCACCCAAGCAATTTCAATAAATTGCATTTTTTTGAGTGTCATGGGTCCCTGAGTAAAGTCTCACATGTCCCAGGAATGGGTGATCCAAAGATCAATATCATTATTATTATTATTTTTTTTTTAGGATTTTGTCATGATTTAGAGCTTAGGTTTTGTCATTTTCTGTTTTCCTGTCAGTTTCACCATGTTCAGGTTAATCATCCACAGCTGTTTTCATTTAGTTAATCAACCTCAGTGTATTTAAGTGTCTGGTTTTCAGTTTCTCATTGTCAGGTCATCTGCTCTTTTACGTTCTGTCACCCCACTGATTTGTTCTCCTGGTTTTGTCATGTTTAAGTTATTTTAGTAAACGTTTATGTTTCTGCCACCAAGTCTGGTCTCCTGCATTTGGGTCCTCGACCACCATCCCTGACAGATTTTTTTTAATTCTCAAATTCTACATTTTACAGCCGTTTTCAACTTCCTGTGTATTTATTTTCCATGTTGTTACATAAACCACAGATAAAAATAAGAAAAAATGCTATTCCAGTTTATCACAAGTGTCATATTTTGAACTACTTTTTATGAAAAATACTTTTTAATGGGTATATTATATCTGGTAAAAATGACCCGACAAAAGTCATGGTGTAACTTTTTATAGCGAAAGTGTTCCAGGGTTAAAAAAAATAAATAATAATGCCTAAAAATAAAACCAATATTTTTTTTTTTTAAAGAAGCAAACATCTAAAGTAAGTGGAAGATGGAGAGCAGTATGCAGCTCATTCACCATCAACTAATGAAGGAACATTGAACCCTTGTCTTGTTGAAAGTTTTGGATCAACAAAACTCAATTACTATGCATTATGAGGGTCTTTTTTTTATCTTCACATGATTTATGTTGACATTAAACTTTTTACAAAGAGACAACACTCTACTGGGTAAGTGGTTTTTAACAAACCCAACAAGAACAGTGGAACTTGTAAAACAGGAACGAGAGGATGAGGCTGTAGTGTGTAAGCCATTAGGGGGAGTTTTAATGAACTGCTGTTGCAGTGGAGGATGCAGATCTGATGCTCCACGGGTGTCGAAGCGCCGCCAAGAACTTTCTGCTGCGTTTATTTTTAGAAATAAAGAGCATCTATCGAGCGTGGCAGAGAGGAAGCACTTTCTTCAGGTGAGGATAATCTGAGGCAAATGACACACTCAGAAAAGGTCTGCTGAACTTCAAATACAACAACAGCTGTGGGTAACCAAATAATGATGCAGTTTATGAGGAGGTTATAGAAACGATGCGTTATAATGCAGTGGGATGGGAGGCCGCGCTTCTAACAGATATCTCCTCTGTTGTCATGCTGAGTCGGCTCATATCCTGGAGCTGTGTGCTTTTGTGTGCTTTCCATCATTACGCTGACAGATATGCATGCTTTATTCTTGTGCACATCTACTCCTCATTTACTAGTTGCTGCTCTTTGATTTCTGAGGCACAGTAGAAAAGCTTTGATCCCAATAAGAAAACCTCAAATCTGCTGGCAATTAGGCTGAGATGAACAAGCCGCCATTGATTTTCCCATCAGATCTACTTTAATTACTAAATGTAACGTTAATCTCACCCATGCCTATGAAAACAGCAGAGTTTATCTTTGGTTCATGTTTCCACATCTCAGTCTAAAAGCTTTGAAAGAGTCGAGTGGGAATAAGAGAAGAAGCCACTTTTCAAAACATCCCAACAATCACATGTCAATCATTTCTAAAATTTATATCTAAGAGATATTTCTTACATTAGGGAACTTTTTGTTGTCGATTGTTGTGCTAAACTATTCATGAACTTCGAAAAAAACCTTCATCTTATCTGAAATCGGATAGGTTGACCCCATTCCTCACTGTTCACCTTTCTATCTTTTCCTCTATTTGCTTTCTTTCATTGTGTTTTTCTATCTTATAACAGTTGTTTTCAGTATTTTGCCTCTTTTTCAAACTGTGTGGCTCCTCTTTGGATTTTCACCATGAGCTACTGGAGAAACTTATATTTTCTCACTTTGGTCCATCTGCTTTCATTTGATGTTTTAAGTTCATTTGTAGGGAGGTGTATTTTTTCCTGTATGCGGACAGCCAAAATGTTCTTGTTTGCTCCAAGTACTTCTGCTTTCACACCCAAGTAAATCCATCTTTGTGTCTTTAAGCTGCTTCCTTCAGTAACTCATCTGCCTCTGTTTAACTCTGTCATCTGGATCACTCACACATTCACTAGGGCTGGGCAATACTGAGTATTTGGGTGTCGTTCCGATACTCGTCAATATCACCAATATTAATAACAATATTGACATTTTTTGATCGATCCACCAAGTACTACCATTCACTCTCAAGTCTTCCTTCATTGCACAGATTGGACACTTTCCTCCACCTGTACCACCCTATTCAGCTTTATACCACTCCATTCCTATGGCCTGTTAACCCTAAGCACTCTAAGTCCTCCACCTTCTGTACCCCTTCTCCCAGTAACCTCACCGTACAACTCGAGTTCCTCTCATTCACACATAGATATTCTTCTTTGCGTTCATTCCTCTCCTCTCCAGAGCAAACCTCCATGTTCCTACACAAACTCTAGGTACAGATCACAATGTCATCTGCAAACATCCTGATCTTCCAGTCTAACTGCAACTGTCAGTCTGTCCATCACCATGGTAACAAGAAAGGGCTCAAATGTGATCTTTGGTGCAGTACCAACTCTAACTTAAACTTCATTGGCATGCCTATGGCAATTCTCACCACTGCCTTAAGCTGTGTTCACACCGGCTTTGGTAACGCTAGTTCAAGCAACCACTTTCAATAAGTAGTCTATCTAAGTGTGTGTCAATGTAGTTTTTGGACCGCCAGGTTAAAAAGTCTCACTTTAATGCGTTACTGCAGAAGTGTTCAAGTCTGTTTTTTGGGGTCTACATACAAAACATGCGGCCACTGAACACACATTGACAGTTAAACCAGTTGAACTTTGACCAATCAGGGACTTGGATTTTGTAGTATTCATGGAAATGCCAATCGTTTCAAAAGTCATCATGGAGGATAAATTAATAATTGTGGTTTGCATCCGACCGGAATTCTATGAGATCAAGTCTTTCATGTATCAGCATAAAGTTGAGAAGCAAAAAACCTGAAGCAACATTTACATGATTTGCACCGCTTTGACATTTTGCATCAAACATCTTCTAACTGTGAGAACAACCATTAGTATGGGGTTGTGACAGTACAAGGTGAACCACATATACTAAATGCACATTTAGTGTGATCTTGAATGCATGATACATGCCTGTTGTGAATGTAGCATTACAGCACTCAAAGCAATACGTTCTCACTCTCAACTCGCCACATATTGACGTTTGATAAAGGACATCTTTGGATCCAAAATTGACATTTTAGGACTTCCCAACTTGTCCTTTTTTGATGTGGTGGCTGTTCTCATTGAATCATGGGCCCCCAACCTCTGAGCAGCGAACCGGACCTGGTCCAGTACCAGGACGTGGAATGTACAGGTACTGGTACAGTGTTCAGTACTGCGTCCAGGCCCAGCTCTGAAACCTCGTCCACTGCCCGGTTAGGGTTAGTCCAGGGTACCATTGCAGGGTTTGTGTATCAGTACTGGACACGTCCCAAGGACTAGTCTGCATCTGGTACAAGTCCTCTCTCTCAATCTACACTTAAATTTAAGAGTAAATCCACAGTAATCCTAAAAGTAGAAAATTGTTTACTTGAATCTCTGGATCATGAGGAAAACACTGAACTGTTCCTTGTATTGAGAGACATCTGAATTGGTGGATCCTGTAGTGTCACTATTAACACTTTGTGAACTAAAGTGATCTGTCAGTTGGCACAAGCAAACAGATACTATCTGATATACAAGTCTTCTGATCTAAGGATCAGTCCTACTCATTTTATACATTGATGGTCTTGATCAAAGTGTCTTTGATGCAGAACGCCACTGAAAACCATGCAGCTGCTGTTCTGCATCTCAATCACAGGCTGCAACAAAATCTGCAAATGAAACTCACACAAATCATCTGACTACAAGACATGCTGGATTCTGAATTTTACAGGTTTTCAAAGGATTACACTTCCTTATTTCTGCGTAACAAACGTTTGAATAAAACCAAGTGGAGTTCTTGCTCTGGTTCAGCCTTCTTCTGTGTGTTATTGTCACTTTCACTTCCCACGCTGTTCATCGGTTTGCTCACTGCTCGGACCAGCTGAGTTTCCCACCTGATTTTAAGCTAATCAATGCCCTTTCCTCTTCCTTCAAATGTAATCAATCAACATTCTGTTGGCTGCTCATGTGGTTCTGTTCTGCATGACCACACTGTAAATCCCATTTCAACATTTTAGTTATTCTAATCTGTTATTGTAAGTCAACTGAACAAGCTCTTGGTCATGTTGTTCATATAAATGATAAAATTAAGTCAGACACATCTCAACTAAACAAAAATCCTCAAAATGAAATGTTGTGTTCAATTGATTCAGCAATTTGAGTTGAATCAACTTTTCTGCTTTTGGCTCTTGCTATATGTTACCACTAGATGACGCTAAGTGTGCAAATGTTCGCTTTTCGGTGCGAAGAAGCAGCAGAAGAAGCCACCACTCGGGGAGAGTTAAAGAGTGCACTGCAGACAGACTGAACTTCACGGCTTTTTCAAACGAGTCGTCATTTTTTTTCTTTGAAGTGGCACTATTTTGAAAAATAAGTTATTTTGGACCAAGACAAGTCACCCCATCTTGTTTTTTATATTTTCTTGTATTTTACATATTTTCTTGTTACAAATAGCGTAAAAATTCAACATGTCAACACGTAGCCCTATTGAATTAATATTAAAAAGTCTTTGATAATTTTGAATATGGTGGCACAAATATCACTCCATACATGTGTTCACTGCATGAAAATGTTCAGACAGAAAAGTGCTACTATATCTTTATGTTTCACGTCTTCCATTTTACATTTTTTTCAGTTAACATAGGGAAATAAGAGTCCATAATCAATTCAAATTTTTGTCAGACAATATTCCAATGCATCAAATAATAAATTCCCACAACCCCCCCACACACACTCCTAATGCGTACAAGTGAGCTAAAGCACAAATTGACCAAAACAAAGCCCTGTGTACTACTCCGCTTCAATTCCGGGGTAAGAGTTTTAATGAAAGCAAAGTCCTTCCTGAAAATGTCTTTGTTTGAAGAAAATATAAAGGAAATATGTTTAAAATCTATTGTTGTTTTTCTTCAAATCCTACTTGTTTGGATCATCTTTCATTAAGGAATCTTGTTGTACCAATTTAGGCTATTTTAAATGGATTTATGGGTTGCGCGGTGGTGCAGTGGTTAGTGCTCTTGCCTCACAACAAGAAGACCCCAGTTCAAATCCCAGCTGGGGGAATCAGAAATACCAACAGGGACCTTTCTGTGTGGAGTTTGCATGTTCTCCTTGTGCATGTGTGGGTTCTCATGAGGTACTCCAGCTTCCTCCCACTGTCCAAAAATTGGTTGTTCTAAATTGCCCCTAAGTATGAATGTGTGAGTGACTGTGTGTGCAAATGTGGCCCTGCAACAGACTGGCAAACTGTCCAGGGTAAACAGCAGCCAGGATAGGCTCCAGCATCCCCACAACCCCAAAAGGGATAAAGCAGCATGGAAAAAAATGAGTAAATGAATTGATTAGGTTTATATTATTTAAATAAATATCTTGGTTCTTTTGGCTAAATTTTTTAAGTTAGTTCAATTGAAACACAATGCTTAGCTTAACTTAAGTTTTTAAAAGAGTTGAGAAAATATATTTAAGTTAAAGCAACAATAACAAGAAGTTAACATGACTTTAAAATTAAAGTAAGATTAACACAGCAGTACTTTGTTTAAACAAGATATTTCAATTTAATTGAACAAAAGGTTATGTTAACACAACAAATCATGTTTGTTACCTTGACTTAAAATTTTAAGGCAGCCCTTTAACTCATATTTTTAAGTTGAAACATTATATTTTGCTTTACAGTGCACCGCCAGGTGTCTGGGCTGTGGGGGTCTTACTCATCCAAGTCATGTCACACTGTCGACCTGCTGCACTACATGTACCACTCTGTTTTATTATTCAAATAATCTTGCTCATGTCCATCCTACGTCTGTCCTTACTGGAAAAATAGAAGAGCGCTGACAGGTCTATTGGCCTGCTTCTGTTTGAAGGACAATGCACTTCTAAAAGGCATTTAACCATTGTTTTACAGACGATAATCCTATTAAAGGTTAGTAAAAGGCTACAATTATGAGCAGGGATTTTTTTGGAGACTGGAACTACAAATGGTGCTTGTAGGAGCATTTTGTCTGACAGAAACCTAATCCTATCAATATTTTGCAATCAGAGAGCTCTTACAATTGGTTTTGTCCCAACTTTTCTTGTATGACTCCACCTGGACTAAGCTCTGCTGTGTTTTTTTTCTTATCGTATTCTGCATGGTGATGGCCGTGTTACAGCAAAGCAGCGCCTGTAGGTCAGAGTTTGCTACAGACCTTTGCTGGTACCTTTGAGCTGCCAGCCTTTCTTGGAGCCCCCATAGAGGTGCGGACTGAGAGCCAAAGAGATGAATCAGCATCAAGACTGATTCACACATCTTCCGTCCGTCACCAAAGACCTCACCCCGGCCAGAGAACACGCTCCTTTGATTCGTCTCTCTCTGATGTACTGCCTTCTCCCCCAGCACCATATTCACCCAAACCAACTTTCTATCATCTGCGACTCGCATAATCAATAATAAACACCAGACCGAATCAGATATTTCTTCTTAAAAATTCAGCTTTGATTGTCAGCCGCTTCACAAATGTGAAATGTGTTTTCCCAGACATTAATTGACACGGTGGCGTGACGAGATGAGGAAGGCCTCCGGCCCGGGTTCCTCGCTCAGAGGGATCTAATTGAATGTAAAGTCGTCTCGGAGATGAGATAACGCTGCGGGGAGATAACGTCAACTCAAATTGAATCCGCCGTCAGCTGGGGCGGGGCGCAAACACACATCTGTTCGCCAGCGGGGTCTGGCTTCAAATCCGTGTCACTTCCAGGGATTTTTTTTCTAATTCATTTACAGGCGCGGACGCCACACGACTGCTACCTCAAAACAAAGGAAGCAGGGGAGACGGATTTTGAAAACCTGCTGCTTGTTCCAGGGTGTCAAGGTTTTCACAGTCCAATCAGTGGATTCTAACTTTATGAAAAATGTTCCTGAGCGACAGGAAACTATGAACACGACAACTGAGAAGTTGTTTTACAGATCCTGCTGGAGCCGGATGAAGAAAAGCTGCAGACTGGAGTAGATAGCTACATGCTTGAGTCTTTTTTCATTCAGGCTCAGGATGTTGGCTCAGTTTTATAGACACGGATAACACGAGACGACATATTTTTTAAATAATCAAAAGAAGCAAAAGGATGGGCAGGATTGTTCACAAAGCAGGTAGATTTGACCGAGAAAATGAATCAGAACGACAAATATTTGCTCAGTGATATGGGGGAAACTGTAGTGAAGAGTGATATCTGCAGTGCAAACTCATCTATCACCTCCAACACTGCTCAGGTACCGAGGCTGGGAACAAATACTGAATACATTTCATCTATAAGACTTTCATGACATACAGTTTAGATCCTCTGTGGATGTTTGTGATTGGAAGAAAGCAGAAAAGCATCTGCAGTCCAGCTTCAGGTTTCATTTGTTGACCTCAAACCTTCTCCAGTTCTCAAGAAGTCTTTCAGTGTGAGAACAAAGGCCCAGCAGTAAAAAGGAGAGGAGGAGCAACAATGAAGGCAGTTCTGAAAACCAATGAAAAAGCTGGCTTTGTGTAATCAAACAATGACAGATGCTGTAAGACGAGTGTTTGCTTCCATGAATCCTCCACGGCGAACTCGCTTCTACACATGGAGGATTTACAGAACATAAATGGACCAAACTCACATACAGTCAATATTTCTATGAAAAGCTTAGAAAATAAACTTTAGATTTGAAAGAAAAATCTTTTAATTATTTTTAGATATAGTCTATTTACGTCACTAAATCCCATCTTTCTCTGAAATGGGAAAATGTGTGAGACACTGCAATTATCTTTTATATGAAATCAACTCATAAACAGGCATAATGTATGCCTGTGAAGTAGGAAAGTATGTTTATTAATCTTTAAAAGGGAATAGTGACAGCCTTAACCCAATAGAAGCATTTGTATCATATTTGATAAAAACATTTAGTTGACCCCTATGTCATTATGAATTAGACTTTGCTTAAAAATGTATAGAACTTGGTCCATGTTTTTTTACCATGTAGTTTTTTTTCCTTTTACTAGAGCAGGGGTCGGCAACCTTTAACAATAAAAAGCCATTTGGTCTCGTTTTTTACTGATCAAAGCCTTATTTTCAAAATAAAATATGGTCTTACTAGATACTTTCAGCGTCACGGGCTTAAATATGTGTATGTCCCATAATGGTTACACTTTTGATTGTGTTTTTTTTTTCTTTTTATAAAGCGCTAGTTCACATTTGTCATTTCTACAAAGACGAACAAATTCCACAATGTTATTTTCATGAGAGTTTTAGTCCAAATGAGTCCAAATCATGGAAAGAAGGCTAGATCATCTTAATTGTACGGTAAAAGGTTTTACAATTGTCTGACAGATTACACGAGGGGTTTTCAGTGCAATTTGCTTTGAAGTGGATGTTGTTCAACCAGTATTTCCTGAATCTTTGGCTTGTACACGAGTATTTAAACTGTATTTTAATAGTTTTGATTTGGGAACTTGAGGACTTGCTCTGTCATTATCTCTTGGGAGGGAGCCACTATTATCCTTTGTACCCATGCAAATAAATTGCTTTGAATGAAAAATGCTAATAAATAAATAATAAAAAAACAAACATTCCTACCAACCTGTTGTAATGGGTCACAAAAGATTTGTCCATAATCATGTAGAGTAAAAACATGCAAATTTCACCCGTCCTAAAAGATAAAAGAACAAGAACAGAAATCTGTTGAAAGAGTCAAATCTGAAATACAAGAGCAAAGATTCTCACCTTGTGTTTCTTCCAGCAGCTGTGCCACAAAGGAGAGCGGTCGACCTCTGATCAGAGGGTTGCAAGTTCAGTTCCCTCCTTACTCGCCCATGTGTCAAAATGTCCTTGGGCAAGACGGTGACCCGCACCTTGCTCCTGGTGGTCGGGTTAGCTTCCTTGCAGAGCAGCTCTGCAGATGAATGTGTGTGTGGATGAAGGGAAGTGTGATTTTTAGAAGCAAAAAGTATTATGAATACATCATTTACTTTGGGGGTTAGTAAATTACTAAGGAATATTAGGGCCAGCATAAAAAAATAAACACATTTATGATAGTAAAGTTGTAAATTTATGGGAAAAAAAATGGTAGCTTTATGAGAACACTATAAAAAATGTGTAATTTTATAGGGAAAAAAATGTGCTTTTTTGAACATAAAGCTGATTGTGAAAGCCTCCATCCAGGTGCCAATTAAATCCATCAAGGCAGCCATTTGTGGTGATGCCATAAGGCAGTTTATCATAGGGATCCATGTGTTCTAATGGATTTGGACCTCTGACAGTGTGGACGGAACACCCGCCAGGATTCCACTCCTCATGAGTCAAGAGTCTTATTCTGAAGAAGCTAATTCTTTTCAATCTCCTTATTCTCATAAAAAAGTCGGTGTTGACTCTCTAAAACGAGTATTTCTTCATTTGTGAACTTAACATTGTAAAATAATGACTTTTTACTCATGATTTTATTCTTGTAAAATGTTTACTTTTTTTCTTCAGAATTTTACAAGTTTATTCTCGGAAAAATTATTTTTTTCAAAATGTTGTGACTGTATTCTTGTAAATATTTGACTTTTTCCGGTAGTATTACAACTGTATTTTCATAAAATTGCAACAGTTTTTTTGCAAATTTATGGCGTTATTTTTGTAAAAACTGTTTATGGCAGACCTTATAGCCTTCTCCGTCGTCCTAACTTTTACTAGAAAAAAAAAAAAAATGGATAAGGATTATGATAAAAGATTTGATACTGGATACTACAACTTGAGTACCGGTATTTGAATCCTTGAGGTCCGAGGAGATTGACACTTTCTTAAAAATAAAATCAGATTAAATTTTGGGTTTGTGATATTAAATATTAAGCTTAAATTGTTTCTGTTTAATAAGCTCTGTTGAAAGAAAGAGCATTAATGCTTATCTGCACCAACTTCCCTGTAGGTGAGTACCTTTCTGGGACAATCTCAAAGATTGGCTGGAATGAACAGGAATGCCTCCCCAGCCAAAGACTGAATTGTACCAAGCCACTTTAGGTGGGCTTTTAAAACCCATTGGGTATTCTTTAATTACGCTCTTTTCTAAACAAATAACAACAACCAAACCCTTCGACTGATGCCACTCAACGACCTGCAGTCTTTGTTTATCCGCGCCCTCCCCAGCATGCAGAAACGTCTGGCTGCTTATATATTAAGAAAGTGCTCATGCAGCAGAGGCAGCACGGTACACTGATAAGAAACACAGCCGGGGGGCACGAGTTTGGGTCAACCAATGATAAGTAGACCTTATCAGCAGTCCATAAAACACAGTAACAAGATGTGACATCGCTAGCAAGGCGCCACATGCAGATTTAATGCGCCGGGTACTCAATCAGTGGATCATCTCGTCGTCCTCCAATTATAGCGACGGCTGAATACTTGAGGCTCTGCTTGGTGGTAATGATAAAAAAAAAAAAAAGTCCATTAAAGTTACTAATTAAATTGGAAAGTGTAAATGAAGGTGCAGAGATAAAAAGAAGCAGTTAAAAGCAGTTGAAGTGTGGATGCAGAGCTGAGGCTGACCAAGAGTCATCTATATGCACCATCGGGGGTTCAGACCATTGACTGTATGTGAGAACAGGACAGAGTAAGCCCCCTTACAAGTATGTTCATGCTAATCCTAATTGTTTTTGTATTTCTTTCTCGACTTTAAATTATTAAAGTCATAAATTGGTCAATCAGATCCCTCAATAAAAGTATGTGTTTGACACATTCTCTTGAGCCCACTTCAAGTGATAGGGGTGTGGCCTTCCGACAAGCTCACTCCTGATTGGTAATATGGACTCCGACTCATCACCGCTTACCCGCAATTTCAGGTTTCATCATTTCCGAAAATAGCGACTAGAGTAACTTCATTTTGTTGGAACTGGAATTAAGCCATTTTTATGGATGACGTCACACTCACTCAATCCAGTTCTCATATACAGTCAATGGCTCCAAGAGTGGCTGAGTCTAAAATCAGGAAAGGCCTGTCCCGATTTCAATGTTTGCAGATAACACTTGTCGTGCTTATTATTTGTCAGCATGATCACTCTCTGTGCTTTTTTGATCATGTTTCAGGACCTGCATCCAATTCCTTTTACTGAGATTTGCCGTTTTTTGTCTGTCTGTCAGCGGGGAAAATAGGCAAACCTGTTCAGGGCACGCTGGTGGCCCCTATGAAATAATAAGGCTTTAGACCGCTCGGTGAATTTCTAGAGTGAAAACGTTTGTGCTGATTTCTTTTCCTATAAACATGCTGCAGGCAGCTGGTCGAAGTGAACACAACACAGAAGGGTGAGAGTGAAGTTGGTGGGACGCAGATGTCTTGTACGAATTCTTAATTTTTTTCAACCTCCCTCAAATCCTACGCAGGAGTCAGTTAGGGTGGACCATCCTATGGGGGGTCATAGAAGCACCATTTGCACACTTTGTGCGATGCCCGCCCCTCACTAATGGCTAGAGCGTGGCTTAAGGAAACTGAAACATTAAAACAGCATTCAACTTCCCTTATCCTTACAAAAACTTCACATCTACCGTACACACAAAAATCCTGCACTCTCCTATAGGATACAGCCACTCCACTCTATACCACAACTCAAAAACCTCAGCACCTGTACAGGTGCGACTAACGGGCCTTAGTTAACTGTTGATCAATAGAGCGTTCATTAATCAATCTGAAGTTTTTCATCGTCTTTGTCATATCTGTGACTGTCATCTGTCTCTACCAACCTTTACGCCGGAGCTCTATTTTGAGTTCATAGATGCGTCAATTTTGCAGCAAAAAGCCAGAGAAACGGGAAACGGGTTCAAAATAAAGACGTCTGTTGTATTTTCAAAATAAAAGGTGAAGTGCCAACGCGAAAGTGCACACAACTCAAACAGCTGGACTAAGAGGCGTAACATGGGCGTCCATTTGGATGACGATATCTGAATTCTTGTTCTCTGATAGTACATTAAAAATGTAAAAACATATCATTTATGACAGAAAACGTGCATTTTTACAAGGTCTCTGTGAGGAAGGAAAAGACACGGGGACTGATTGTTTAAGCTGAGATGATGGAGTGATGTGCGAGCAGAGCTGGGACGAAAGTACTACACAACTAGATAATTACCAGTATTAGCAGCAGGTCTGACAATAGGATTGAGATACACATCTCACGATACAATATATGTATCCCAATACATTTCAAGACACTACCTGACAATATTTTACCTTTTTTTTTTTAAACTATGACTTTAGAATTATCTGAATATTAATATATTTTTCACAAATTTGTTGGTTTTTTTTGTAATGATTGGAACATTAAGTTCTGCAACCGTATCTCATGAACAAGTTGGTTTTATCCAAGCGGAGATGCACTACAAATTGACCAGTGTAAGGATTTACAGACAGGAAGTGAAGGTTGAAGTTGAAACTCCAGAAGGACGATATTTGAAGATCTTTAGTGAGATTCTGTAGATCTGTGGTTAATGGAGGAAACACGCAAATGTGTGCGCAACCACTTCTCACTACCAACTTGTGATACATGAACATTGTGGGGACTCCTCGTTCTTGTCTTAATACATATTGTTCATGCTACACGTATTTAATAGTTTCTACATATTTTCAACACTTTTAGGTGATTCAGCTGATGAGGAAAACAACTGCCTTTCTATGACTTTTGAAGGACGGGTTTAGTCTAGGTATTTCTCTACAGTGCAGCAGGATGACCTCGTTCGGCCGCGTGACTGGATCCAGGAGGAGACAGGTTGGATACACATAGTACAACCAGTAAGAGCATAAGCCACCCCTCCATGATCATGTGAAGCCATAAAATGATTAGCATACTCCTTCCCTCCTGATACGCAACTGGGAATAAAACTAATTGTTGACTCCTTTTACTGTTCATGTGTATGCAGGCATCATCTGTCCAATTCTACTGCCCATTTTTCTACCTTTTTAATAAATTGAATATTTTTCTAAACAAAGTTTTTGTAACTTACTTTGTCATCAACAAACTCGAGGAGGTCGAGGACGGCTACCTCAACCACGAATGGTTCGGGGCCCCACTGCGTCACTATTTGACATTTTAAGTGTCCCCAACTCCTTGTTTTTTTGCCGTGCTGGCTGTTCCCATTAATTTACAGGTACCTAACCCTTGAGACGTGGTACCGGATGCAATAACGAACGGGGAACATGTACTGGGCTGGGGTACATGTGCCGGTCTGCGTCCCGAGGGTTGGGGACCCCGATAAGCATCTGTGGCCCGGTACCAAGCGGCCCTCACCCGGGGCTCACACCGCTAGCGTTACAGCTCCAATGCGAGCGCCGCAGTCTTTACGTAACCATAAAAGTGTGAGAAGAAATCCCACTGCAGGCGTTCGCGGTCAGGTCTCTGCGTCGCTGCAAATCTGTTTCGTTTGGTTCAAATTTCGCCGGACAACGCAGATGAATAAAGGGGGGGATTAGTGTCAACGTATGTGTGTTTCTGAGTTTTGCGAGGTCTGGAGAGAGCCTGTGGCTGCAGCATGTATAATAGGAACATCCAGCAAATCAAAAAACAAAGCGTTGGGGACACCCAAAACGTCAAAAAGTGACGTGGAGGGGGCCTGAATCATGTGTCCATATGGCAAGTTGGGAGTGAGAATACGTTGGCCCAACAGCTTTTTACAGTAGTGATTACAAATCTCTTTTCTTATTACCTAAAGACTTTTATATACTTAAAATCTGAAGTAAATAGATGCTGTTATTTCCAAGGAGGAAAAGTACAAAAAAAAAGAACATCAAGAACTGCTTCCAAGTACTCCGGCTTTAAGTAACAGCATGTTTTATTTCCTTTGCCTCTTTTATACACTATTTAGAAAATAAAAGACACTGAATAAATACAAACGTAGAAAGCAACGGATGTTTTGCCTGCGAAGCTCCCAGGAGCGGCCGAGGGAAACCTGGACCTGAAACACAGACGACCGGGCATGCAGACGCCGAACCCCCCCACCCCCACCTGCACACAAAATATGGCACACTGAGAAGACTTTAAGAACATCCAGAAACACCCACGAAAAGAAAACAAACAAAGGACATCTCTGTACACAAATAATAAATAAAAAGATATGAGTTCAAAGACGAGTTCACTGTACAAATGAGTCCATCAGAACTTTTCTTTTTCTCACTCGGTCGGTCGAGTGTCGGTCTCCTTCACAATAAAGTTAAAGTTTAGTACAGTACGACATGGGATGTTCACCAACAGCAGGTTGCACCATTTACAGTGTTACAAACAAAGACAGAATTTCAGGAGGAATCCGCTGCAGTGTTTGTTCATGTAAGGCAAGACACGGCGGAGCTCTTCGGATCTCCGGGTGAGCGGCGGGTCAGGCTGTCCTGACACTGTCCCTGTAATATCAGCTTCGCCCGTCCCAGCCCTCTGGTTCGATGGAAAGCTGCACAGAGGAGTTCGGGCGGATCAGAGCCCAGGAAAAAGCGAAAAAAGGGTCCCGTGGGTGGAAAATACGGTCTGTCAGGGCGGAGCATCCAGGCATGGCAAAGGAGACAACAGAGCTGAGAGAAACTACAATGATCCACAGCGGTGGATCTGTGATCAATTCCTTCAGGCGGGGCTCTGGTGCTATCTGACCTCCAAGCAGTTCAGGTACTCCTGGGCCAGCTCGTAGCAGAACCGGTACTGCTCCTGAAGAAAGAACATTTTAAGAAATCAAATGTTACGGGTTATTTTTAATTTAAAAAAAATGGTTTGTCAATCCAGGATTCTTTATTTCTTTATCCTGTCATCTCTTATCAACTTTAATCCTCATCTCTTAAATGTTTTTTTTTTTTTTCATCTGAACAGCATTTGTCCTGTATAATTGATCCTACTGGAGGTTGATTTCCTTGTATTCACACCACCTTCAGTGTTCATAATGCATTTCCATTTGTGCTGACTCAGCGTGGCTCTATCTAGCTCAGTTTGTTTCCACCAGGTGTTTCATCTTGTGAGTTATGGGGAATCCGTCAATTGATGAAACTGCTTTTGCTCCATGTTAAAGGGTAACCAAACAGGACAGACGGAGGGGTGGGGCTGGGGTCCAGGACTGTTATCATTACTGGAGATACCAATGATGCGGGACTTCTGAAATGACGTGGGAATTACACGCTTTGACCTTTAACAAAATTTGTCAAGGACAAATAGTCAGCACTTTTAAAGTTCTATTTATACAAGTAAACGGACAAAAAAAGTTGACTTAGGACTTAATTGCCATTTAAGTCCTTAAGACACACTCCAATGAAAATAGCCTTTTTTTGTGTGTTTCTAACATTTTTTGTAGCATTTTCTCATAATAAAGGACCTATGTAAATTAATTTAGAATTAAACTGGCATTTTTGAATATTTGTTAATTTAAATCGCATTGGATCAGAAAACCAGATGCTTGAAAATGCTCAGTCTACTGACGCTGCTACTGAAATGGGCGTATCAAAGTCTCGTCTTTGTCTCACCCCGCTCTCACTTAAGTGTGTGAGATGATGAGCGCGTTGCGATTCTGCCTCAAAACCATACGACTAGATTGATCCGATATCACTCATTATTTTTGCGCCACTAATGTTAACTTATGGCTATAAGCTCACACACAAACAGAGCTCTAGGCGAAGGGGAAAGCTACTGCCACTGTGCATAAAATATGTATTACTAACAACAAAGACTTTTTTCATTTTGGCAAAAAAATGTCATAACCATAATTAAATGATCACTGGGAATGATTTTACAATAGGAAAAAAATATTTTAATAATACTGACGCCCTTCACACATCATCCTTTATTTTTGCTACCTTGACATTTCATTCCTGCTTAGATGGAGTCCTCTGGACTCATCAAATTTTTTTTTATGTTCTGGTTACCTTTACTGGAATTTTAATTTTTTATTAACTGAGTAAAAATGTTTTTTTCTTACGATTGCAGCTCTTTCTCAAAGATCTTCTCGCAAGTTTTTTTTTTTTTTTTTTTTAGGAAGTGGAAAGTTCTCGTATGACATTGGAAATAATCCCTGAAAGCACAGAAGTCTGGTTGAACGGCAGAGACTCACCACCGTTTCCACCATGTTCGGCTTGGAGTTGCGCAGAGTTTTGGCAGCGAAGAAAACATCCACCACGCTGTGGTGACGGATCATCTCCAGGATCATGGTGCAGGCACAGAAGGTCCCACTCCTGCCGCCGCCGTTCCTACGGGAGGAGCACGGAGAAAGGGAGACACGCGAGGACATGAGTGGCCCAATAAAGATGAGGGCGGCCGTCCTGAGGTGGCGGGGAAATGTCAAAGTTTGACTGAGTGCACATCAAGCATGCTATCAGAAAAAAGGCCATCTGGCGGACTTTGAAGATGAATATCTGAGTGAAGTTCTCATTAAAATACAGAAAGTGAGATTTAATCGGAGGCTTCTTGAAACCATCTTGAACCCTGAGGAGTAACAGCAACAGTTCAGTCTTCAGGTGGAAAAGGAAGGAGGATCGCCATGTCACGTCTGAAAATGTCATGTCATATTCTGACAAAAACAAAATAATTGAAACGGACAGAAATAATAAATCTATCCCATTTAAACAATGAAAAAGAAAGGATTCATTTTACTCCAATTACTGCAAATGTTTTCAGTTCTTAGATTATAATTAAAGTTATTTGGCCTTTGTTAGCTGTTCTGCCTGGAGTGTCAGTGCATAACACTTCATATCATCAAGCCCCAGCAGGAGAGGTTTTATGGAGGCACTGTTATTTAACGATTTCAAAGCTTTTTAAGGAAAAAAAATATTTATATGTGTATTTTTTCCAACATTAGGTTAACAGATTAGTTCAAAAGCTGACTTACAGGCAGTGGACAATGGTGCGTCCCTCCCCACACTCCCTCTGCCAGTTGTGAACCTGAGCCAGCAGACTGAGAAAGGTCTTTTTGGAGTCGGGGACGTCCCGGTACGGAGACCAGCGCAGGAACTGGAAATGTCGCACCAGGAGCTGGCCTTCGTGAAGCTGCCGAAAAAAAACACATGAAATAGATCAGGATTGCATCCCGCAGCATTTCAGAGAGCTGTGGCGGATTCTGTCACGCTCCATCTGTCCTCTAATGGGTTCTAGAAGTTCTTAGAGATGTTGTTAATTTCAGACCGCAGAGCCTTCAAAGACCAGGGGTTCAAAAACACCTACATTATCTTTTCTGATTTATACTAGTTTTCATTGTAATGCATAACATTAAAAAAAATAATTCTGTGCTGAAGATCTCTGGGATAATAACAATCTACAGGGAAATCAAAGCACTTGGGACATTTTTACTACATCTACTGCATGATAGAATACCTTCTTGGAACAGAGTCTGCTGGGTTCCTGCTCTGTGGGGGGTGTCTCCTTTGGGTCCTGCAGAGGATAGGTTCTGACATGGACTCAAGATCATTTAGGAAGTGGACGGGAGTAGAAGAAGTTTATGGTTCTGTTTTGGGACCTCAGAATCTACTGTCGAAGAGTGAGGTATAAGGAACAGGAACTAGGAGGGTCAACGAATTCTCACTCCAAACTTGTCATATATGGATGTATGGTACGGGCCCCCTCTAAGTCACTTTTTGACATTTTGGGTGTGCCCAAGAGTTGCAGGAGCTACATAAACACTGTTTCCATTAAATTAAGGGTCCCCAACCTCCAGCCCAGGAACCAGTACCGGTCCGAGAGCCGCTTGGTGTCGGGCTGCAGACAGGAAAGGAAAATGCAAACGCTAATCAGGGGTCCCCAACCCTTGGAACGTGGTACTGGACGTGGCACGCCCCTGTACCATCCTGGTCCGGTACCGGATGTGGACCGTACTGGTACCCAAACCTGCGTCTAATACCAAGTCCAGAGGGTTGGGGACCCATGATTTAATGGAAACAGCAAGGACGTCAAAAACCGACAAGATGGGGACACCGAAAATGTCAAAAAGTGACGCGGAGGGGGCCGAAGGATACGTCCACGAATGATGAGTTTGGAGTGAGAATGTGTAGGGAGGGTTTATCTGCTGAAGGGGGCTTGGATAGTTGCTGGGATTTGGAGGATCTACTGAGGTCAAAGGGAAGAAGCTTCAAAGTGTTGCAGGAGCTACAGTACATGTAAACATACTCAACTACCATGACAACACAGACACTCATCAACATTTCAGCACTTGTAAACAACAACAAAGTGTGAATTTAGCAATAACTAATGGCACATAGGAATAGATTCAGTTTATTTGTTTCAAGTAGAGTTAATAAGCAGCATATTGTTCTAAATGCTGCAGGGCAGGGTCACCATGGGAGTCATTTGGCTACATGCTAATGGAATGACTGACATCATTGCAGGGCCAGAATATGTGACAAGTCAAACAGATGTTTAGATTTAAAACAAAGTGACACATGAACCACAACCGGGTTTACTCCAAACCAACACTAAAAATGGATCAGCATCGTCTTCTTATGCTAGCCATTCTGTATTTTCCACACTATATGACGCAGCAGATTACGAGCTGCACCACATTGACTGGTCTTTTTAGAACTATAAGGAGCATCAACAGACAAAAGAGCCAGAGATAAGTCTGCCATTCATTCAGACTTTATTTACAGCATTCACAGTTGGCCTAATTCTACAACTTGTTTGTGTCACGCAACAAATTAGCTGCATTAGAAGCATTAGCCACGTTAGCGTATTCACAATACTTGTAACAACCTATCTTGTTTCAACACGTAAAAAAAAAAAAAAACAGACTAATATCGCTAAAACAAACGTTACTGTTACTACAGTAACTTCAAACCATGTTAGTAACATGTAAAAAAAAAACACTGCGACGTTGCTACATATTAGCCATGTTAGCGTATTTACAACTATTTTTTGTGTAGCGTAAAAAAAAGAAAAAAAAACACTGATAATGCTAAAAAAACAAGTTACTGTGACTAAGCTAACTCCAAACCTTGTTAGTAACATGTAAAAAAAACACATTCCGACACTGCAACATAAACGTTCTAGCGAATTCACAACAACACCCAATATTTTTGTTAACACGTAGAAAAAACAAGATTGATAACAATAAAAAAAAGTTACTGTGACTACGCTAATTCTAAACCTTGTTAATAATCATTAAAAAAAACTCTGAACTCTTTAAAAATTACCAACTGACGTTTTGACAGAGCCCCGTGTACCTCTTAAAACTGCTTCAACATCAGTTAAAAAAAAAAACACAGAATGAATTCATAATGCACACTGCTGTCCTATCCTCACACTTTCCAACAACTGTTGTTCTGTGGCTCAAAACAATGGTTTACGTCCATGTATATTCTCATGTCTATTTAATTCAAATACTTGTTTAAAAATAAAGCTCTGTGTGTTTTTACATTAAGACAAAGTTTTTTTTGAAAAATGTGAGACTTTTAAAAGTTTTCAATCCCCCCTAAGATGATTACGCAAGGTAGTGACACGTGTGAGAATTCTTTCAGCTGTAGGGTTTAAGATTTTAGTTCAACTGTCTCACAGATCACTGGCCTGTCATGTGGTGTCCCTCCAGGTTCTGTGTTAGGGCCTCTGATTTTTCTATTCTTCCACAGCGCAGAGTTATTAACAAATTAGCCATATTGTTCCCATGAGGTTTGAAGAGTCGCAGGAAATTTCCAGATTGCTGAGCAGACACCAAGTAAGGGGATCTCCAATTACACTCAGAGAAGACAGAAGGGTTGCTCATTAGACAGAACCACTTATGTGTGAAAACCTTCCATCCACTGAGAGCTAAAAACATTTTCACTTCATGTCAGGATAGACTCCTCTGGTAGCTGTCAGGTTTGGGCTGTAGGTGAGAGATGGGTGTGCCTCTATAACCCCACTCCTTCATTTGTGAACTTTTGCAAGAAAATCCCACTTTTCTATACGGTTGTCAGATTTTGAATCTTTTTGGAGACAGAAATAATCATATAGTAAAAAAAGAAAAAATCTGGCTGAAAAAAAATCTAATTCTCTGCGGGGGGGTTTTTTCCACTGACTTTCATCTATCACTTGTTCCTGTTTTTTCATTATTGAAATTTATAAGTCAAGATCTGAATCTCAGAGTGTTGTCAAGCTCATAATAAAACATGAAATGATATTATTTTCATGCAAAAGTTTCCAGCCTGAAGAAATCCTATCAGAGGTGGAGTGAATCAGAACTAAGGTGGCAAAAAATCAATTACCATGTTTTGGAAAAAAAGATTGTAGACAAACTATTGTTTCTTCAACTGGTACAGTGAAGCAGATATTTTAGTTACATATAAAAATAACTGTAAGATGTGTTTTTCTTGAATTTTTTTCAACTTTTTAAGAATTTATAATCTGAGGATTTGATCAAATAATACATAAAATGTATTTAAAACCAAGCTTAATTAAAGTAAACAACACTTTTTTTTTATTCACATGGCATGACTAAAAATAAAACAAATTGGATAGTAACTGTCATGATTTTGTATAGAATTACACTCATAATTGGCTCATAAACAAGTGAAATTGAATAAAGGGTTATGTAAGGGATAATACCCAACGAAGTGTGCATTATGAGAAATTAACGCACGACGCGGAGGCCTGAACCGTCCGACGCAAAGCACTAAGGCTTCCGCGAAGTGCGTTATACATAAACATACGCATAAACAGCACACAATCCGCTTCTGTCTCTGTGTTTTTATTTCAGGCAGGTTTGGTAGACGCCGCTCTTCTGAGCTGCAATAAAAGCAGAAACTCCCTCTTGTGGTGAGACAGAAAACTACACCTTTCACGCCAAACGCTATCTTAGTAGGAGAACAACTAATTTTAAAAACAAATTACAGATGTTAGGCTGAACATTATGGGGCGCGGGGTTGACTTATTTTTCAATATGTACTCATTTACCTTACAAAAGGAAAGGAATATAAATGCAATAAGTTAAATAAAGCATCAGTTCAGAGAGAAAGTTCACATCTTACCACTTGTTTTGTCCAGATGATGAAGGAAAAATGTGTTTTAAAGAGGCCCGCGCAGTGATATAGAACGTTCGGTCTGCGCGACCGGAACTTCTTTTTTAGCCAATCGGAATCGAGTATTCAGTCAGACCATAGTAATAAAAAAAAGGAAACTCTCCTTCATAAGAAAAAAAAAATAAAAGAAACACAACTGTGATAAGTTGATGAATCCTGGAAGGTGATATTACATCTTTAATGACTTAGTCTAGAATGTTAGTATCAAGGGCAGAGTATGGGGGGAAAAAGGGGGAAGCTGCCCCTCAGCAAAAAACTTTGCCCCCCAATTTTTGAGACCATAGATTAAGAAATCAGCAATACAAGCCTTTAAGTGTTGCAAAAATAACAAAAGCTATATTTTTAAGTCAAATCTTGAGAACCTCAAATTATGTGTTTTGCATATTTTTTTACAAATACTTATTTTTGATCTTTTCATTTGTAACAGCTTTCGACTCCTTGCTGGGATGTAAAATGTTCAAGCACTGCCTCTTGTTAGCAGTGACTAATAAAAGCAAAACATAATTTTTTAAAGGAATTATTTTTGTTGGGGTTTCTGGGTAGACATGGGAAGAACTGACAGAGGAAGCCGTCTTCATGCTGCATTCACAACATCTACGTCTTATATGATCTTTAAGAACATGCTGGTAAATGTGATGACACGTGTCAGCCTTCAGAGGCAGACACGTGTCATCCTGAAGGATTTTCGCTGCTTTAAATCAGAACTGACCCAACCAGACGAAGCCTGTTCTACTTTTTGCCGTCTTCCACCTACCCGAGTGATGTTCTGAATCCGGAACAGGCGGATGATGACGTCATCGTCGGCGGTCCGGGACAGAAGCTCCACTGTCATGGGTCCAAACTGCTGCAGCCCCGGCTCTGGCCAATACTGCAGACAAGGCTGGGAGGGGGAGGAGTTGATGGAGGGAGGAAAGACGTGCACAGGTCATTAGCCTTGACTCGACTGATGCAGAACCAATCATTATGTCAGGAGCCAGCGATGGTGAAGCCAGTAACAAGACACCTGAGTATTGACAGCACAGACAATTAGCCTAAATGACAATGATTACCCGCAAATAGCAACCATAAATTAAATGAACCAAAAAAAAACCTGCTGAGGCTGGAAACAATCCTTCAGAGCCACAGTCTCCCAGCTTCAATTATTCATCAGGACCATCATTACCATTTATAAATTGGAGTGGCTGTGCAGGAGGGAAACAAACAAAGTTAGCCGAGAGGCTGGAGGCACTCTGTGGGCGCACAGCGAGCTTGGACTTTGAGGGCGAACAGACCCCTGCAGAAGGAAGCGATAACACTGACATTGTGTCATGAGGGTATTAACAGGTGACACTGAGCAGGAGAGGAGATAAATATTTATACACCCCGACAGAAGACAGACAGCCCCGGTCCAGGAGGACAAACCGGGCCTGTGTGCGTCCGTCTGAGCCTCCGAGAGCTGAACTGTTAATCCACTGGCAGCAAAAGACGAGGAGGAAGAAGAGAGTGACACAGTGGACAGACAGGACAACAGCTGACAGCCTGATCAGGCAGCGGCGAGAGATGTTTCAGCAGCCGAAGATGAAATATGGACAAGCTGCAGCTGACAGAGCGCCGAAAGGGAGATGGCGGAACAAACCTACGCACGTGCAAACACGGAGGGGGGAGGGGGCAATAAGAGTGTGTTAATGGAGCGACAGCGAATTAAATCCAGATAGAGCTGAGGATCAGTGGAGGAGTGAAAGTGTGGGAATTCATGTTTCCCTGAGGACATTTTTAATGGGGGCTTGTCCGGGATTCAAACCCATTATGACAAACAATCGCCTTGTTTTTATCTAAAATTTTACCCTACACTTAGCATTTCACAGTATAAACGCAAAAATATATTGAATCTTTTAATCTTCTTTTTGAATATGACCATGCGATGGTGGATCTAACGACAGAAAAGAATTCAATTACAGTCGATGACAGTTCGTTTCAGTCTAAAAAACACAAGAAGTCATGAGTGAAAACCAATCAAATACTGCCAGTTTCCTACCGCTTGTTAACTGCACATGAAATAATCGCAAAATGTATAAAGAATATATAGATGAAAGATGAATATATTGATAAAAAAAAAAAAAAAGTTCCATCTTGGTTTTTCTTTGACCACAATACAATCTTTTCCAGAACATTTCATGAACTCTGTTTGTGTCAGATTACAGCAGTGGTGCTGTTTTGTTTTGAAAATGCGTTTTGCCTCCTACTCAGCAGTGAAATAGCTCCTCATCTGAGTAAACTGCCAGACTTTTAGAGACAGCTGCTTGATTTTTCCCAGTAGAGGAATTGCTTTTTTGGATAGGTCTTGCAGCCAAGTGTGCAGGACACAGGAGAGGGTGTGACATCTTTTAGGTTTTCATTATGTGGTATTTGAGTTTTAGACTTGTTGTGTTTGTTGCTGCTAAGGAAATTGGCTCAGACAGTCCTAACTGTCATCTTTGAACAGCAACTACACAGTCTTTTCTCTTCATGGCTGACACACAGTAAGGCAAAAACACTGACAAAAATAAACCATAGATTCAATAAAATCAGCAACAACTGTTATGCTACGTTCAAGAACACGCCAAAAGCAAATTCTTGAACGGTGTTCAGCAGGGAGAGGAATCTTCTTGTTTTTTTTCTCTTGTCTCTTTTTACTCTTGTTACTTGTTCCAGCATCTACAATTGAAAGAGGCTAGTGCAAAATGTCGAAGCGCTGCAAATCTTAGCGCAAGCTTTTTTTTCACTGCTCTATCCCGAAATATGAAAGACTAAAGTCTGATTTAAATTGGTTTATCTTCGTCGGTGGTGCATCTCTGTACAATAACAATTTGATATTGGTACTGTCTTAACTTATCTTCCATGTACAATATTTGTAAATAATATTCTTTATTTTTATTTATTCTACAGAGTTTTTAGACTTTTATTTATCGTATCTTAATTCACTTGTCTGGAGAGCCACTGTTTTTTCGTTGTAACGCAAATCCTTGTGAAACAATGACATTAAAGATCATTCTGATTCTGATTCTAATAAAACAATCCTTAAAGCGTAACCAAACACTAAGTCAACTTTTTTTTGGCTGCTGACCTCTATACGTGAGGCTTTAAAATTAACAATTAATGTGTTAAATGCCTAAAATCCTAGTCTGTGTGCTTCCCCCTACAGGTTAAAGCGAGGTATTACAGTTGAATTTTGTGATTGGTCACCTCATTTCAGAAACGTCGTCATGCTCTGCAGTTCCAGTATGAAAGCCCCGCCCATCTTTACTCTCTAACGGCCAGTTCTTATCATGTTAGCTAGGGATTATTTAATTAATACGTGAGTCTTTATTATCTCATGATGCTGGTATAATTTTACCACTTTTACCCTTCGGTCTGGACGATGAGACTGAAATTTCACAGTAAAATGTCGGAGAAATGGGGAAAAAAGTCTGGGTTTCAAAATAAAATCTACTGTTTTACTTTCAAAATAAAACTGTATGAAATGTTATTTTATGTTTAAGGTGACGTGCTCGGGCGATAATACACGTTAACATCGCAGATAACACCAACGTCCATTTTCAAAATGGATGAAGAAAATATATTCTGGCAGCAAAAAACATATAATTAATTTATTTACCAAAATATGCATTTTACAAGAATGCAATGATAGATAGGGTATGGGGCCTGAATACCAGTTTTAGACCAGAGCTGCAATGGAGTCAATGTAAACTAACTGATGGTTTTGAGACGGACTCCCAACGCCAAAAAAAACACTCAGATCAGTGTCAATCGAGCCTAAACCACAATAATTATGCACTCCTCCATGATAACAGTCGGCACTTCTGTGAATTAAAAGGGCCACAATCCGAAGCTCACTACTAAATTCTAGTCCCTGATTGGCCTGTTTTGTATGTAGAGCACAAAACGTTGTAGGAGATCGTGTAGAAACTTGCGTAGCAATGTGTGAATGAGAGAAGTTTGATTGGGTTTGGTTGCTTGAACGTGTGTTGAACAGTTGAATCACTGTCTTACCCAAGCAGAGTTGGACTGGTTGAGCTGGTTGAGCATAACTACAGAGGTGCAGCCGTAGTCGTACACGAGCCTCCAGAAGTCGGTGGTGGTGCCCGGCAGCGGATGAGGGGTCACCACGAAGGCAGCGGGCCGGAGGAAGCTGTCGGCGAGGGCGGCGTTGATGTAGTTGCTGCTTTCCCCCTCCGTGGTGACGAGGAAGGCCAGGGAGCGGTCCGGGGGCAGGACGTCCATGCTGCGGTTTTTCTCGCGGTTTCTGGGCATCAGAGAGATGCTGCACTCCTCCACGTCCAGGTGAGGAGTCACAGAGTTCAGCGTCTGAGAGGAAAAGATGGAGGGATGTGGAAACTGAAGGCTGGCGTGCATTCACACTTCGGTTTTAATGACAAAAAAAACTTCAAAACAAACATCCAGATTTAAAAAAACAGCTGTCAGGAACAAGAATGCACCAAAAAACCCACAGAAATTATTAGTCGAAAACACTGAAATACTTGACAGATAAAATGTTTTCAATCCAACCTCATCCTCTAAGAACAAGGTTTAATGAACTGATTATATTTCCCGTCTCCGTCTGAAAATTACCCCGTGGATTTGGACAGATAGAAATGGAAATAGAAAAAACTTGCAGTTATGAGCGGACTCTCTGATTGGATGCCTCATGAGTGGCAATTAAAGAACGCAGAAATGTTTAAATTATATGTCAGAGCTGATGGCTTCTCTGCCTAAAGGTCAACAATCACAGCTGGTAAACGCATAACCGGCTTTACTCGATGGAGGAATATTTTTCACATCATCGGTGTGAGCTACACATGATCAGTACATAATCGCTGGACTCAAGGTTAACATGTTTAATATGCAGAGTTAAAAAGCTGCTATTTATGTAGTTAAAGACCTAGCCTATGAAAATTGGTGTTTTGACATGTTTTTGTGGCCTTTTTCTCATGATGGAGGACACGTGTAGAGAAAATTAATCTGAAAATTGTATTTCTTAGTATTTTTTTTCAATTTGTTGTTAATCAGGAGCAGATGAAAAATATACAATAGGGTAAAGAACATATTTATAACGTAGAAAACACTAAACACCCCGCTCTGAAAAAGGGAGTTATGGGAAACGGAGTTATGGGCGGGCTCTGTAAATTCAGATGAACCACTGCTAAAAAACAACACCGTTTGAAAAAAATTAATAACTAAAAATGTCATACAGTAAAAGATATAAATAAAAATAAATGTGTAAAACTTCAGGGAAAAAAAAAGTTCTTAGGTTCATGAGTTCCGCCTTATATATATTTTTTCAAATTAAAAGAAAAAGTTAGATCATTAGCCAACTTGTTTAACCCTTTAACACCTAAGGCATCGCCTGTGATGCTTGAACACAAAATCCTTAACATACTGTAACTTTTCTAATCTTAAACACGAAGAATGTTATTCTGAGGGGAATCTTTCGAATCTGCTGGAATTTTGTTGATTGAGTTAACGATTAAAATACTACAGTAAATCAAAAGAACATTGAGTTCCGGTGTTAAAGGGATAAAAGCAGTCATTAAATTGTTGAATTTTTGATAAATAAAATCATCCCGTCTGAAAATCTGATGTTTAGGAAGTAGAGCGGAATTACAGTGGCTGAAAGATTAAAAAAACACAAAAAAGGAGTGATAAATGGATTAGGAAAACAGATGTGTGTGTGTATACCTACAAAGTTACCAAGCATCTAAATGTAGACAGAATTTGTCCATCCGAGTTCTTCCCTTCTCCATACCCCTACATTAGCCATCCAAACGGAAATTTGTGGAAAAATAGTGTCTCAGAATCAAGCTAGCGTTAGCAAGGAGCTTCCAGCGCTCAAATATACATAAAAACAGCAGTTTTATGACTTTAAAGAGGTCATGCTGCAAAAAAGCGTCATTACTTACATTTAAGTTTAAACGTGTGTGCTTCAGAGCGCAACCACATGGACAAAAAAGCACTTCTCCTCCGCGGAACACTGGTTTACCCACCCTCCCTCCACTTGAAGGATGGGATCTTACAAAAATATTTCGGACACCACTCTCACTACAAATGCCCCTACAAATGGAGTGGTGAGGAAAAGAGAAGACTTCGGTAGGGACTTTGTTTAGTTGTTTTTAATTGTTCTTTTTTAACTCCTGTGTCTAAACCTGGGTCTTTTTAACCCTTCAAATCTCAACTAAACAGTCAAGCACATTTAGAAATCCTATTCTTTAAAAAAATGATTGTGTGTGTCACTCCTCCAAGGCAACATGCAGCAGCAAAAAACTTTTATTTTATTGATTTTTATCTTGGTTGGGTTTTTAAAGGGTGAATGTGACATAAATGATACTTAAAGATACTCAGTATTAAAATTAAGATGAAAGAGAAAAAAAAGCCACTTTAGTTTCATTTCAAATCTTTGACCTGACAACTTTTTAAACTTAAGTTCTTTTATAAATATTGTATTATGTACCTGCTATCTTGCTTAATGAATCCTCAGGTGTATTGTTGCAACTAACCAAGTTAATTAGTTCCTACTTCCATGCTGTCTTTTGTTAAATCCCAAACACAATAAATCAGCTTTAATCTCTGATGACCTAGAACCACAAAGGTGGTTACCTGGAATTCCTCCCGGAGCTGTGAGGTGTTGCTCTGCGAGTCCACTTTGAGCATTTCCTTGTAGGTCGGGGCGAACTCTGCGACGGGAATGCCGGTTTCTCCACAGAGACAAGCTTCCAAGATGGCATCGTGGATGAACACGTACTGCTCCTGCAGGAACATTCAAACACACTCAGAGCGCACCAACAACTCTTCACCCTGATTGGTATTTGCCTAAACTAAGGCGCAATTAAAACCCGATTCTAAGCGCTGAAGGGAACAGTGACACCTTCGTTTTTTTTCAGTTTCAGGTGGAAGACTCATAAACAGCAAACACACAACAGAGCCACACAGCACGAGCAGCTGGGCCGTAACCAACAAACACGGGAATTTGAAGCAAAACCAAATAAAGTATTTATTATGCAGCAAATGTTTAAAATTAAAGCCATAAAACGCTGGGCGCCCAACCTATTTATCATCTTTAATGGATTCCAGAGCTGCAAATTTCTGTTCGGCTGCAGCTGAAAGGTGGAAAGATAACGTGCAAATGGAGATAAATCGTATTGTTTTGTGGTTAATATAAAACTTGTTTAATGGCAGTTCTATAAGGATAACTTTCTTTTAAAACTTTTTGTTATTCAGTTAATTAGTGTCTGTTTTTTTCCATGAAATCTCACACTTTAGTCCAGTTTTAGTGAGTTGAAATCTAGAACGTTGGCATGTTTGTTTTTGGTGCCTCAAAAAAAAAAAAAAATCAAGTCATTACCTCCAATCAAGGATAATTATTGTATTACTATAATCCACTATGCAGTATGTAAGCAGGCTATATACTTAATTAGACCAATGGTATAATAACAGAGGCAACAGGGGAGTCATGCAGAGCTGGGTAAACTACATGGGAAAACGCTTCTGAGTCACAAAATGAAGGCCAGAAAAAAAGAACAACACATGCAATATTTACTTTGAGGATTCTACTGGAGAAGAAAAGAAAATCTTAAGGATTTTCTCTGTGTTACTGTAGAAAAAGTCTATCACATACTACAGAAGATGAGATGTGGTTTGTATGGAGTGGCAGAGAAGAATGGAGGAGTTGTGCATTGTGCAGCTACGTTCACAACGAGCATGTGCCACGCGTTCAAGAACACGCTATTGTTTACGAGTGCTTGTCCTCCACTGACAGTTTAAAGTGGTTTGGGGAGATATTGTGAATCTTGCTCAAAGCTTTTTCTTTCACCTCTCTCTTCCTATATATAAAATATATCTTTCAGCTGAACTGCAGTTATTCATTTCTCCTCCATGATCAGTTACAAGGGATGCCACCCATATGTTACTACCAAATACGAGTCCCTGATTGGTCAAAGCCTAACTGGCTTAACTCTCAATGTGCGTTCAATGAGGCATTTTGTACTTAGGAGTCCAAAAATGATCTTAAAAACTCGAGTAGTAATCTTGTACACATACTTTCACTCAAGTTTTTCCCAAGAAGCGGTTACTTGAACCCACGTCACCAAAGTCGTTGTGTACATAGTCTAAGACATCAATGAGATGTGCTGCAGGTGTGACAGAGAAGTTTGAGGTGGAGTGGACTGAGGTGATGGACAGAATGAAAGATGAGGTTAGACAGGAGCTTCTATGATTCAGGTTGTTTGCAGATGACACTGTGATCTATTGTGAGAGCGGGAAACAGTTGGACAAACTTTTAGAGAGGTGGAGGTTTACTCTTGAATGGAGAGGAATATGGGTCAGCTTTAACAGAATAAAGTATCTATAGCCTCATTTCTATTGAGCATTCCGGTGCAGTAAGGAGTGGTACGGTATGGTCCAGTTAATTCTGGCGAGCGTTTTCACTCAGTCAAACCTCACTTCCACTGACTTTACAGCACATGCGTGGCATAGACTACTAGCGTGTCATTGTAGCGCGATGACTAAAATCAACAACGCTATCGTAAAGACAAAACCAGAAATGCTAGCTTAGCGCTACATTGGTGCTTTCTAATGCTGTCGTCACTTTCTGCCAATCAGCGGGTGGCTACAGCTGCTCTGCCCCAAGTGTCCCATTCCATTTTTCTATGGACCAACAACCAATGGAGGCCCTCAAGAGGTAAGGTTCAGTGAAATAGACAGAAGGTAGAGATGGAAAGATCTATTTCTAAAGTCTGGCTTTTGACTCAGCATGAGTCCTAAAGCTATTACATTTATAACCACATATTTTAACCTTAGCTTCCATTTTATTGTGATTTATTTAAAATTTTTATAAATTTTAATACAAATGTCATATTTGTCTATTCTTTGCAGAACTTTCAGTAATATTGTGTTTGTGCCTTATTTAAACAAACTTCAGTTCAGAAAAGTTCTGACATTCTAGAGATGTTTTCTGCACATTGAGCTTTGTGTTTATCGTGTTTTTTAAAAGAGGATAGTTTCGAACCCTCACACTCACTTCAGTCTGGATCATGTTGATTCTGCGGGAGCAGAGGGTCTTAACGCAGTTGTAGATGTCCACCACTCCTTCACACTCGGCCATATCCAGCATGACGTCCAGCACGATGTAGCAGCCGGTTCGGCCTGCCCCCATGCTGTTAGGGAGGAGAGGAACATGGAAAATGCAAACTCCAGAGTTAATCTGAAAACCTAATGTCAAGACGGAAACTTTTGACAGGAAAGTCACAGAACACAGGATTATGTCAGAGAAAAATCCCAAATAAATCAAAGTTGAAGTTGTCTTTGTTACTCAATCTAATGTAACCGTCAGCTCTAATTCTTTGGATAAGACAAGAAGGTCATGAAATGTAGAAATAAAACTAAAAAATGTCTGTTTTGTCTTAAAATTCCTCCTAAACTCCTATTTTCATCTAATTATACTCTTTTGGACACTATTTTAAGTGTCATCTATGCAAATTATCAGGCAACAATAAAGGTTATTTTTCTACAATCAGGATTTGTTTTCCTCCATCAATAACATTAGGAAGCAATTTTACACCTCAGGAAGTCAGTCACCTCATGATAAACTATTATAAACTAAATGAAAAGTCTGATTGTGTTTATATGTCATCATTTATCTAAAGCGTGTCGTGGTGTTTCAGACAAGCTAATAGAGGTTTTAGAGGAATAAACATAATCAACTGGAGATTTTATTTTGCTGGACATTACATCACAAACAGATCATAAATCAGCAGTTTATAAACAGACTTGCAGAGATTTTCCTCCTCGGACAAATCATTCAAATAATTGCTTTCTTCACAGAAAAGAAGAGACTAAAGTACTGGACAAAGCCAAAGTTTTCTTTGTGTTTGGATTAGTTTTGGGACAAAAGCGTAGAAGCTATGAACAGTGCAGGAGGGTGGGGGTAACTCTGCACACAAACACGAGTGATGTTGCGATTATTGGAGGATGGAAGAACAGACAAATAAATCTAATCCATCCCAGTTCTCCCCTCAGTTCCTGATCAGCCCATCCATCCATTCCTCCAACTTCACAATCTACTCAATCCTGGGGATGCTGGGGCCTATCCCAAGCACTGTTGGAAAAGGTAAAAAAATTGAAATTTTTATGTGTCAACAACTCATCGTGAACTCATGGGCTGCACCGGTACTCTAACACTAATCTTAACCCGGTGGGCGAATCAGACGCGGATCAGTACCAGTTCTGGCCGCGGACTGCATGGGCTAGAGTTAGGGCACAGGGTTAGGACACCAGTATTGGCTGCGCTGTTCGGTCCTGTCCAGTACCACATCTGACAAAACGACTGGACCCCTGATTTAACTGGAACAGCCAGCATGTCAAAAACCGACCAGTTGGGAACACCCAAAATGTGAAGTAGAAAGTCCGTAACCAAACGTCAATGAAATGTGTAGGTGAAACTAACGGCATCATTTGAGGCCAGACAGAGTTAGAAAGCAGTGATTTGTCCGAGTCGGTCTGAGTCAATGTTTCTATGGTAACCACTCTCACCAATATGCAGTGAGCTTGTTGGAAGTCCACATTTTGAAAGAATCTGTCAATCAAACATTGGAGGTGGGGCTAATAGGCGATACATGCGTTTATTGAAGCATTCGACTGGCCAGTTTGTATCTTGAATAACTTGTGATAAAGAAAAAATGGGGAAAATTTGAAATTGAATTGATTGAACAGTCCAGTTCTCTTATGCAGTCAATGTTTCTGTCTTAGTTTCAAAACCATCCATCCATTTGTCCATCTTCAGAACCCACCGACTCCATTCATGGAGTTTCTGGAGCCTCTCCAAAGTACTAAACAGGTCACCAGTCTGTTGCGGGTCACACACTCACATGCAAACAGAGGGGCAATTTAGAGACACCAGTTAACCTATGAAACTTGTTTTAGGCCGTTGGAGTTGCCAGAGTGCCTACATCTGTGCCACAAAGAAAACAACAATTTAAACCTAACCTCTACACTACTGTGCAGCCCCAACCCCCAAACCCCCGCAGTTCATTAGATCCTACAGTTGATAGCAGTCGCACTCTGAAAGCTGATTGGAGTACCTGCAGTGGACCACCACCGGTCCAGCGTCCGGAGGAGTGGAGGTCTTGACCCGCCGCAGGAACGCCAGTAGGCCGGTGGCGTGATACGGCACTCCGTGCTCAGGCCAGGAGGTGAAGTGGAACTGACACACCTCATGCTTGGCGGGATAACCTCTCTGCAGGACACAAACCAAGCAGGGTTCATTCTCACACCCCGACTAGAAGACGAATGAGCACAGATCTCTGACACGCCGGGAAAGCTTCGACAGCTCAGAATGACTCACCCTCTCCATGGCAAAGGTGCGGACTGTGTACTCTGCCAGAGTTTCTGTCTTCAGCAGGGTAATCTTGATGTCACCGTACAGCTCAGTGTCATTGGGCCAGTATTTGCAGCACTTCATCTAGGAGAGAAAGGTCGGGGGTCATTCAGAGATGCTGTGGCAGGGAGGGACTAACTTTAACAGCCTGATTGGACTCCAGTGAAAGAGTTTGATGAATGCCCAATGAAAGCTCATGATTCTGATCTTACTGGGATTTGTTTCATTAATATATTTCAGCTGCATCATGTTTTAAGAAATATCATAGAAAGCAGGAGGAGTCTGCAGGATATTTCTGTATTTTCTCTTTTTCTGTTCCTCGATTGTCACACAAGTACAAAAAACAAACTTTTAACAGACACTTCACTGAGCCACTGGTGTTCGGAGCTGTTTTGGTTCAGGGTGAGGGTTCGCACTTGCCTGTTTTATATTGTCAAGATAATTCTGAAAAAAATAGTAAAGCCAAGCTCTGCACCATCTCCCTGACATTTCTATTAATCTCTACAAACAGCAGTGACCTGAACTGAAACGTTTTCCTGCATGCAGACATTAAAGGATTTTTTTTCCTTTGTTGTTTTCTTATATTATTTTTAATGTCATGTTCTTCTTTTTAAATATCAGTTTGTGCGGAAATGTTGCCACGGAAACTATTCAGTCCCTAAAAACGGCAAACGTGAATTTCCCTTTATTTTAGATAAAAGACCTCAGCAAAAAGAAATCATGTACAAAGAATAACAAAGTGTTCCAGTAAGCGCAGTCAATGTCAGAATACATGTGTGAAGATCAACAGCAATCAATATGAAGTTTGATTAAATAATCAAAATGAACAGGTTGGCTTCCTGTAAACTTTTATTTTGAAATCTAATGTCAACTGTAAAAACAGCAATGTTATGTTTCAGAAGTTAAATTATGAGGACATACGAGGATCTTCAAGTAAAAAAAAACTGAATCTGAATAAATTAAAAAAACTTGAAATAAAAAAATGTAAATTTGAAAAACATTTATATTTTAAACTTAAACAAACTATTGAAGATTCATTAAAAAAAGGTAAATTTGACAAATATAGATTCTAAATGTGAAGAAATACTGAAAACTTGAGAAAAAAAACAACTTGAAGCCTCCCTGTGACAATTTATTTTATTAAAAAATGTTCTCATTAGCGTTTTAATTATGATTATAAAGTTTTTAACCAAAATCCATCAACCTAAATGTCTTAAAAAGCTATATAAAAAAACATGAAAAGAATAAAAAAGGGAAACTTAAAGATGTGATAATGAAAAAATGATTACAAATGAAAGCATTGCTGATTGATCTGCAGAGTAAATCAACGGGTCAAACTTTGATTTTCCCGTTGAAGTTATGAAATATTTGAAACTTTTCTGGTTCGATTCCAACCAGCAAGAAAGCCAAAATACACGGAACTGAGAGAGAGATGGACACGGTTCAACCCAGTGTTGTACCCAAGAGTAATCCAGCAGACAGGAAGTGCTCGAGGGGGAGAGAAAGATAAGGAAACTGATTGATTTTCAAAATAAAACCCTGTGTGCACTACCAAATGGACCGCTGGCTTCTCTGACACGCCTGGGGTTATTTTAGTGTTAGGAAGTGAAGCTTCAGGAACTCTGAGACCTAAAGAAAGTTTTAGTTTGGTTGTAATAAACCCATCTCATTCATTTGGAAGACTTTTTTTAAAAAGATACTTTAAAAGTGAAGCCAGGGACTGATTGAAAGTTTGTTTTTTGAAGATTTACCAAAAATCAGTTTTTGTTTTTCAGGTTTTTCTGCTAAAATCTGCCACAACTTTTATTGTTTGCATCCTCACTGATGGCTTTTCTTTATTCTTCGGCCCCCTCCCGCTGCTTTTATCTGATGCAGGAATAACAGCCTTTCGCTGCTGCCCTTTACATACATCAAAGATCTGACCTTGAGGCAGACATGCCAAAGAAAACAGATGATCACTCCTGACCCGGCAGCAGCACTCATTCCCCATCCATCCATGCATCCATCCATCCATCCTCACGCTGTGGGAGGAGCTGGAGAATAAGCCGGAGCACACTTACCCTGCCCGCTTCCACCAGCTTGGTGAGCATGACAATACTGAAGCAGTTCTCCTGCCAAACCATCCGCCAGAAATCATAGATCATCTCCTGCTTGGGCCCTGTGGAGGAGACAGCACAGGTTTAGGTGGAGGGAGTAGGAGGGGGGAGAAAGCAAAACAGAGGAGGAAGAGGAGGGCTGAGAGATGAGACATAAGTCAGAGAAAATAGCAGCAATAACTGTCCAAGTAGAAACAGTGTAATCCATGCAGGAGCGGAGAAACAATGCGTCATCCGTGAACCGCCGCTCGCTCGCTCGCCCCCTGTCATGTCAGTTCTCTCACAAATCCGCCAGCGCTCTGCAAACAAGCCCCTCCAACACAAATCAACCCCCCCCATATCACTGTCATTGATTTCACTGCATCGGAAGCAGATTCTCCCAAAGCAGGCTTGGGATTTACTTTGATGAACGTGTGCAGGAAAATAAGTTTAATTATGGGACTCCAAAGTTTCTTCTTCTAAAAAGGCCACTCATCATTTACAAACAAAGCTTCTGCTTAAAAATCTTACTTTAAGTGAAATAAATAACTAGAGTTGAAACGATCTTAAAATAAGATATTTTTGAGATAAAACGACTCAACGAGATTTATTGTTTTAAAACAAGTCTAAAACCCTTTTAACTAACTGAAAGTGAATTTTGTCTTAAATCAAATCTAATAAGATATTTATACTAGAAACTAGACAAAAAATACTTGGTGAGATTTTGCGTTTCTGCAGTGTATAAAGACCCACTGTGATAAAAAAATCATGCTTTTTTCGAGTGTTTTTAACACGCTCTAGAGCAGGGGTGGGCAAACTACGGCCCAGGGGCCACATGGCCCCTTAAGCTACTTAATTTGGCCCTCCAAATTAAAATACATTGAATCAAAAATCCTAATTATTGTTTTATTTTCATTGTATTTCTGGTTTCTTCTCATGAATGGTGTTGTTTCTCTGGCGTTCGTGTGTGTTTTTTTTCTGAGTCAGAAGGTGATTTTCCTCTGAAGAACATCAACCCAAAAAGAGAACAAAAATCAAAATTTAGAAATTAAAATTCCCCAATTTTCTGTTTTTAAATGAATATATGTGAATTTTAATCCAAATTAAAGCATGCTTTTATCTAAATTCCAACTTATCTTTTTAGTTTATGAGGTTGATTACCAAATCACTCCTTCCATCTGCTCCTTGTCCGGCCCTTATGCCAAATTTTAGAACCCTTTCTGGCCCACAAATCAAACAGTTTGCCCAACCCTGCTCTAGAGGCATTATTTAGGACAGGGGTGTCAAACTCAATCGCACAGGAGGCCAAAAATCCAAAACATGCCTCAGGTCACAGGCCGAACAGGTTAAACATTTATTGAACACACTAAAATAAAATTTTAAACATTTAAAAACGTAACTTTTTTAACATTACTATTAATTAAAACAGACAAGAATATTATTCCAGAAGAAATCCACTTAAACCTTAATTAACTTTCAACATTTTACTCTCCGTAGAAATATATTTGGTCAAAATTATACAAGTTAGAGATAGCCGAGATAACATCGTTTCATTAATAACAATAAAATAAAGTGATATGGAGGGCCATATCACTTTATCAAGTGATATAATTACCCAGGGGGGCCGAATCCGGCCCGCGGGCCTTGACTTTGACACACGTGCAGTAAAGGATTGGTGGATGAATGTGAATACACACTCGCTTCTCCATCCCTTCCTGAATCCCATTAGTAGTTTATCATTTAAACAAACTTTTCACTATAAATTCAGACACAGATATAAATCCTTGAGCCACAGATCTGAGCATCCACCTCTCTTTGTGTTCCACCCTCCACTGAAGGAAACCTTCTTTCAGTCTGCAGCGTCTGAATATCTGCTGCTCTTTTTTTTTTGTTTGCAGCCATGGAGCCTGACCGCTGTCTGTTCTGTTTCAACCCTGAACCTGCGAGCCTTTCAGAGAGGCGCCACGGCCGGAGCGCACTCTTCCCTGCTTTTGTGTTCCACTTCAAATCTTTTTCTAAAGATGCCCGCATGACTCTCTTTAAACGCAAAACTAATATATATATATTTTTTTACAAGTTTTAATTTAATGTTTATAACGGAAGAAGTGCTGGTGAAACAATGTATTTAGTAGAAACCAAACAAACCCAGAACTAGGCACGGAGAGCAGCAGCAGATGTTGAGCCAGAACCAGAACAACGCCACCCACTGGTTGATACAGGGATAAGTTGGAGGGTTTTAATGGGTCGTCTTTATCAAAAACTGGTGAAAAAGAAGACAAACATGCCAACGGGCCGCTCAATTTGACCTGTCAGTCAAAAGACCACACCCCTTTACAGGATAATTGAAGTAATAATAATTATGTTAAAATAATCTTTGGTCCTCGGTTCAGTTTAGCTCCATCGTGATGTCACATCATCAGTGCTTTCTCACATTTCAAATCACACAAGAAAAACCACAAGAAGAACGCTCATTAGTATGTCTATTCTAGTTTTTCATAAACACTGTGATTAGAAACTCAGCAACGCTGAAATCTGCTGTGGGTTTTCAGCTAGCGTTTCTTTGGAGAACACCTTCTTGGAGTAAATTGCTTTTTTCTGCAATCTGGGAATCGGACCCATTCCAATGAAAATTGTGTTTTTAACATGTTCTTGAGGCATCTTAAAACTGCTTTTTCCAAGCATTTCTATATACAAATCATTGCGCATCAAAAGATTATTAAAAAAATTGCTGTTTTAAAAACGCAGCTGGGAAACTATGTTCTATAAAACAGTTTTATAAAAAATATTATTTTTTTAATATTGGTTAAAAACGGAATAATTATAATTAAAAGACCACTGGTAACACTTTTGAAATACATCAAAAGATGATTAGAGAGGAACTTTAAGAAGTACTTCTTTGTAATTTCAGTCAGAATGACATGTTCCTGTGTGAGGATCCAACCAGTTAAAATAAGGAGAAGTTTGAGGCATTTTTACAAGCTCTGGGGAAGTATTCTTGGAACACACCAGCACCTGCGGTTAAAGGCTTTCTCCAACACCACAAGGTAGCACTGCCCTTTTGTGTGAGCATTTTTCTTCTCAGCAGTTAGAAAAACCATCAGGGTGCCGACACGAGCCAAGCCCGCTTAGTGAACCCGTAGAACCTCGTAGTTAACTGATGCTGCAGCTTCGCTGATCTGAGATCTTCGCTGTTCAGCTGAAGGAGAGGAGTGCCAACGCAGGAGACGGATGATGGTGTGGGGTGGCGGAGATCTGTATGCACCACACAAACAGCTCCTCCTCCCACCGCCCTGACCCCCCCACCACTCACCTCCTCATCTCTGGACAATAATAGAGCGCTAGCCTGGAGCACCTGCTGCCTCCGTCGTGATGCAAAAAGCTCACGGACTCATGCGTTTGAGGAGTGATGTATATCAAAACCCTGGTTCAGTTATTCAGTTTAGAGCCAGATTGAGATTAAATGGTCTCTTCCATAATCTCTAATCTCATTTGAACAGATCAGATAAACAAGAGGCCAAAAAAATGTTTTTCTTCAGAAATCATGTGGATGTTTGAAGACACATGCTGCATTTACACCAGGCATTGAAACTCATATTCAAGCAACCACTTATAATGAAAATTGTATGCAAACACATAAATATCTGCGTTTTAGGCGTCTGCATTTTCACTACGCAATTGATTTTAGTCAGTTTTAGCACTCTATACTAAACGTGTAGCATCTGTGAGTACATGCGCTGGTATCGGGTAGTGACAGACCAGCACATTGTTGAATGGCACACACATGCTTACCATTAGGCAAAGGTGGGCGATCGCCTGGGCCCCTCCAACACCTTGGGGACCCCATACTTAAAAAAAATGTGGGCGCCTTTTATTATGTAACTGTGTCATGCAAAGCCCCAAATCACTGAAATGGCATTAAATTGCTCAAGTGTTTCGTTTTCCACCAGCTTATCTGCCGAACAGATTAGAAACAAAACACAAAAACAAAAGCAAGAAATTCGATGCAGGAAGATGAAACAGAAAAAAGAACGGAAGACTTCAGTCAAACTGTTACAACAGTAAAATCGTAAAGTTATGAGAATAAAGTTATCAAATTATAAGAAAAAAGTGTTAAAATTATAAGAAAATGTAAAAATTCTACAAAATAAGATTTTAGCGACACAATTTCTTTCATGTCGTGTGTTTAGCCCTGTTTTTTAATTGCTGTTGCTTTTTATCTAACATATTTTTTAAACCAATGTTTAAATATTTTTTATTTTTTCAAGGACTAAGTTGTAAAATTTTGATAAAAAATTAGTAGTTTTTCTCTAAAATAAAATATCCTGTCTAGCTTTAAAAATGTCTCAAAAACAACAAAAACAAATAATAGTTGAAGACAATTAGAGAAAAAGGAATGTGAAAATGTAAAATAACAACTTTGTAAGTAATAAATGTATCATTTTGTTTTTTTTTTCTTATAAAATTTCAACTTTATATATATATATATATATATATATATATATATATATATATATATATATTATAATATATATATATATTATATATATATATATATATATATACATTTTTTTCTTGCAGGATAGCCCTACTAATCCACCGCAAGAAAAAGGGACAGAAAAGGAGAGGAAAGAAAAAGGAGGGAGGGGCAACAAATGGTAATTTTTAAATATTTTTTCTTTTTAATAATAAACTGCTATGCTCCATCATTTTTAATATGCTATTTTGTCTTCTTTAGTAAAACCTGACTGAAATAATGAATAGAGTCTCTGCAGAGGTGCCCCACGTTTTTGTTCGCCTGGGGCCCCCAAACTGATAAATCCACCACTGGGTGTTACGTTACGTAGTCTAACTTTGTTGAAAGGCTACAATAATATATATATATACATATATTTGGATGTGAATGAATCTGTGGCTTCCAAATTGTTCTAAGAATTAAGCCCATGCGAGGCCCCAGCTGGGCGTCGTCTGGCAAATTTGCAGACTAAAATCTGTCCCCTCATCATTCTCTGATTCCACTTTAAAAGCCAACTGATGAATCCATCAGCAGCAATCTGCAACTTTGTGTTTCAGGTAAACACAGTCTAAACTTAAATCCAATATTTAAGTGGTCAGATGAGGCCTGTACAATAAACTCTTGGTACACCTGAGGAGAAATTGAAGGAAATGTCGTGAAATGCTCCCGGAAAATAAAGCAAAGAAGAAAGTGAGGTGAGAAGGAGAGAAAAAATTAAAAGGAAGAGGTGTGATGGAAACACCTGTGCGTTGAATAGTGTGCACGCTTATCTCTGCCGGACAGACAGCTTTAATAACATCCCTGAGCAGAATGCATCACTGTTCTTTCCCGCTGCAGACTGACGGGAATCTGTCAAACTTCTCTTTCCTGGTTACAAAACCTGTCAGGATGATAAAGGTGCCGCTACGCCTCCCTGAACAACGCCTTCCTGTTTAGCTCCACGTTGCAAAGGAAAAGCTGGGAGGCGGAGGCTTGGAAGGCTTTGTTCAAAATCACTCCCTGATTTACCTGAACATGCTGAGCGTGCTCGTTTATCTCATGCAGCGCGGCATGCATTAGCTCCGCTGGGGAAGATGTCTGCAGGAGTTACAGCCAAGCAACTAAAATGCATCCTACCTATTTAGTTCTGATTCATATCTCCAAAAGAAAAAAAAAAACCTCAAAAGAAAGTCGTTTGATGTTGTTGGTCTGTGAAATCGGCAGGATTTGTCCACTGCAGGCTCCAACAGCTGATTACACCGTGATGAACTCAGAGGATTTTACTCAAACGGGCCATTTCTCAGAACTCCTTTTGAGAATTCATGTGACTTCAAGACCCATTTTCCTGTCCATAGTTGTCCCCTTTAAATATAAACAAACTATTCTCCAGCTTTAAAAGTAAAACAAAGTAAATCCGACATGTTATTTTTAATTACCTTTCCTGTGTTTCTGATCATAGTCGTCAACAGTTCTGTAACCCAGGACTTAAAAACAAATAGAGTAAAAGAAAAAGGCAGAGCTAACCACTAATGCTAAAGCAATAATGACTACTACAGCAGATATGTCTAAAGTCATCCTGGTTTGGAGCTAACTTTAGCAACGGGCAAAAAAACAAGGACTTTAACCCAAACTGTCTAAACGCACAAGGTTAAGTCAATGCTGGTTGGTGTTCTGATGCTAGGCTGCAGTACCAACTTTAAACACTAGGTGTCAGAGGGACATAGTTCCTTTGATATGCTACAATTTAATTCTATAACATTGGAGTTGTCGCAGACGACAGCAACGAATACACACTCTTTGAACTACCATAACTTTTTGACCGTTTACAAAATCAACGTAATTTCAGCCAAATTACTAGCATAATGTTTACTTAAGTGAAGTTTTGATAACTTTGTAAATATTTTACATTTGTAAAGTGTTGGATATCAGAGCAAAGCTGCTTTTCTCCATATTAGAACCGGCTGGTTTACGTTAACTGCATAAAAACATTACAATTGTAAAGTATTGCATATAAAAGAAAAGCGTTTTTTCTCCACTTAAGAATCAGCGTGTTAAAGTTAAACGAGTAGAAACCTTGTAGTTTTGAAGTGTTACGTGTCAGCGCAAAACTGCTTTTCTCCACGTCAGAATCAGCTGGTTTACATTAATTGCGCAAAAACACTTCAGTGCAAAGCTGCTTTTCTCTGCGTCAGAATCAACTGATCTAATTTTATTGCATAAAAACACTACATTTGTAAAGCGTTGGGTGTCAGAGCAAAGCTGCTTTTCTCCACACTAGAACCAGCTGGTTTATGTTAAATGTGTAAAAAACACTAGAGCTGTGAAGTGTCGGGTATCAGAGCAAAGCTGCTTTTCTAAGCGTTGGAATGAGCTCGTTTACTTTAATACCATAAAAAATTCTACAGTGGTGAAGTGTTGCATATCAGCACCAAACTGCTTTTCTCTGTTTCAAGATGTTAATAACAGTTGATGAGTTACAGCAATTTAAAGAATGTCAATACTGGAGCTGAAGCTTTGGTTTTCAAGCTGCAGTCTGGCCCACTTTCTCCTCAGTAAGCGGTCCTGCATGCAGACAAAGCTGAGCAACACAGTGAGCTGTTTGAAGATTTTTCGAAGACGAGGAAGAACTGAAGAAAAAAATGGAAGAAAACTAAAAGAAACACAGGTTGACTGAGTGCAGCTGATCAGAGAATCCAGCTAGACTCTCTGGTGGATACTACTTGGGGAATATGGCTCTGACTGTGTACCACACCAACATCAGACATTCAAATTGCAGGGTGGAGAGACACAAAAGCAGAACTTCACACAACGAGACAGACGCCTCCGACGGTTACAGCCAACTGTTCTGGGAGTGTTCTGTCGCAAAAAAAGGTTTGGGGTGTGAAGCAACTGAACCCCCCTTTGCTGTTCATACACTCATAAATCAACATCTTCACAAACCCAGCGGGGCTGGAGGATAAAGCATGCCTAGAAAGACAGGTGTGGAAGTAAAAACGCTCACCTTGAGTGGCGATGAAGTGGTTCGACCGCTGGTAACCCTGTGTGATGGAGAAAAGACAAACCATGAGTTTACAGCAACAGCAAAAGGAGGCATGAAGTATGAGTTGATGATTGCAGCTCTGCTTTTCGACCAGTTTTAGGCAGACTTTGTTCATGTGCAAAAGTTAGAAATCATCTGTTGTTTTGGATATTAGAAAAAAAATTCTCATTTCACTCCCGCTAAACAAATCGGTGCCAAATATTGTTTAGAAGATCACAGACGGTCGGTGTTGGAAGGTAGAAATCCTCCACCCTTTAACACCTGAGGCGTCGCTGGTGTAAAGGGTTAAAACATCAAACTTTAATCCAAATATGACTTTATGTACTGACTGTTTTCAAGACCACTTTTAATGTTTGTTTCTTCCTTTTCTGTTCATTAAAACTACGTGGGAGGGTTGTTACATAAAATCATCTGTTTTTGAATGCTTTTTTTGCTTAAATTAGTGTATAATTAGGGGTGTGTGTTTTTTTCCTAGGTAGGTGGGTGGACCCACGGGTACACTCAAAAAACCTCTCAGTGTTATTATAGCTGCTGCACTCCAGGCTTTATGTTCATATAATCATTGATGTCACCCAGAAGATTCTGGGTAATCAGTCCACTTCATCCTTTTCTGTGATTTACACATGAAGAAAACAACATTCAGATGAACACCTACATGTTTTTTTTAATTTTATTTGACAATGGTGGTTTGATAAATTAAAAAAAAAAATAGAGTCTGAATCAGTCCTTTGATTCAGCATTTTGAAAAGCAGCAATGACTTGAATGGGATTGTCATTTCGCCACTGAATGTTGAGTCATGCTAAAGTGGTTTGGTGCCACCTTTAAAATTGCTTCAAATCAGAAAAGTCCCCTTTTGTTCTGGGTTACTGTCTTCTTGGGAGGTTTTCTTCTCTGATGGGGGTAGATAACTGAAGCGGGGGCTGGTTCCACACAAAAGTAAAACAGATACGCTACTGCACACAAGAGGTGTTGGGTTAAATTGGGGTCAATATTATTTGAAACCAAATAAAACAAGTAAAAAAAATATTGGTGTTTGGAAAAAAAAAAAAAGGCTTAAATGTTTGGAACTTTTTGCCATTCTAAATTAAACTTCATTATTTTCAACTTCAAATGTTCAAATTTTATTTGTGTTTTCAAATCTGAACGTTTCAGTTACAAATCTTTTTGCCCCGTTGCGGCGCATTTGGGCGGGGCTAACACAAAAGTCCAATCAAAATTATGAGATTGGAAAGTAACTTCCGTCCAGTGCATTCACTGACTCTGAGGATTTGGATAATTACGGTAAGATTGCTGTATCGTCTGTACTATCGTAGTCTGAAGTTGTCCCAAGATGGGAAAAATGATTTTTTTTTTTTTTTACTTTTTTAAAACAAAAACTAAGTTACCACCGTCAACAATTTTGATTGGTCCTTCGTGTTTGCCCGCCCCAACATGCCACAACTGGGCCAAAAGTTTTGAAACTGAAGTTTTCAGATTTGAAACAAAAAAAAGGTTTGAAAGTGAAAAAAAAGAATTGAAACTGAAAGAAAGTTTTGAAATTAATAATGTGAGTTATGAAACCTAAAAAATTGAACATTTAAAGCTGAAAAAAAAATATTTTAGAATATCAAAAAGTTTTCAACATTTTAAAAAAGGTTTGACCAAACACCAATATTTTTTCTGTTTGTTTCATTTGGGTTTCAAAAAATATTGGCCCCAATTAAGCTCCATACAGAGGTGGTAGAGCAGCTCTTAATCCTTTTTTATGTTTGACTTAAAATCTTTTCTTCAAACATACATTCTAATTAGAAAGAATTCATTAGGAAGTCTCCATCAATCTGGTCAGATCTGAAGCCCCTTTACATGACTGGAATAAGCATAAGAAAAGTATAGGATTGGATAATATGTGCTTCTAAATCCTAAAAGATCAAACTTTTTACCAAAGTTTGGCTGTGAATATAAAATCTGTGCAGGAAGTAGCATTGAGCAAACAAGACGTCTTCAGGTCAACAGGGATATAAACACCTACATAATTCATCATCTATGTGCTCCTCAGCCATCAATTTATACATTTAACAAATCTAAATTATATAAATGCTAATTAAGTCACCTTTACTTTTAAAAAAATGCTATTTTCTTTTTCTTTTATTTATTTATTTATTTATTTTTTCCCTCTTTGACCTCAGCAGTCTTACGCTGCTGGATTTTGTTACTTTAGTTTGGGGTTGGACCTCGGTAGTCTTAGCTCGCAGGCTTTGTTTATTTGTTTTCTTTTGGTAGTTTTGGTTTGGCGGCCATTAGCACGGAGCTGCTGAGTCAGCTGGTCGACATGGCTGGGTCAGTAGTTTTATTTTATGTTTGGTCGAGGAGCCACCATGGAGAAATAAAAGAGCAACATGTGACTCTGGAGGGTGTAGACCCTTTTCCTAGGGGAAGGGGGTGGAGCTCACCAAACTGAAAGCTGGTTTTTCTGGTAACCCAAGCATGGCAACACGCCAAATGACATCTGCTTGTGTATTTCTCAAATAACGAAAACCCAACATGATGGTAATCCATATCCATATTGCAAGGACATTAGCAATGAACCAATATTCCGTTTAGTGTTCAATTCACAACATTTGAGCCGCTTCTACATTTCATACTGAGCCTCTCCCAACTGTAGATGGCAGACATGCACTAGTAAACAATAGAGAAAGAAATAGAATCGTCTTCCTGATTGTCTTGTGTGAACATCACAGGCTAAACGAGTGTTCTTGTGTACATAGCATTAGGTTGCAATGCACTGAAATTGTTTAAAAAAAATAATAATTTCAGGTAATTAGTGATATCATTCCAATTAAAGTTCTCATTCAATTTTATTGTCTTTGTGATATCAAAAATAGCTTTGTTATTTTTTTCTATCAGACAAATCATCACACACCGTCCACTGTGTTTTACAATGGGCTGGGGGTGTTTCTACAATTTTTTTTTTTTTTTGCTATTTCTATTTATTCTATTTTTAATGTCAACTAACTTTATCAACTAACTTTATTTTTTAGACTTCAAAATGAGTTTTGAACCCAAAGCTTATCTCTTGCACATGAGTGAAGGTCCATCTCTTTTAGAAACACGAGGATCCTGGCAGGAAAAGGCCGTCAGGCTGCAGCCAGAAACTGGGATTACATTGCAAAGAGAACTGCTGTTAACTCTGGCTGTCTGTGAGACGGTCATTACATGCAGGGGGAGAGCCGCCTCTCAGAGATGCAGAGTTTTGCATGCAGCCAGGGCGGCCGCTCAAAGGTGGACTGGCGTGTGTGAAGGATCTTCAGCTTTGGGAGTAATTCTACCTGAGTGACACTGACTGATCAGGCTACTCCCCTCTGCTCTGACTGGCATTACTGCTGTTATGATACAGTGTGCAGGGCCTGGAAGCCTATTAGCAGCGTCCTGGCCCTCCACCAGGAACAGCCGTGCGCTGAATGCCAAACAGCAAATCAAGATAGATCCCTGCAACCCCCGTCTGGAGCTCCTCTCTCATCACTCATTGCTTTTGCAGCTGCTGTATGCAGTCAACATTTGTGCAAATACCGCACACACACACGCTTCTGCATTAGACATACACGCACAACTCAGTGGGGCAGCAACACAAATTACATTCCATAACTGTCATGCCGCAGAGAGGAGCGGAGACGGATGGGCATCGCTGTGAAAGAGCGCGGCGACCCTCGTTCCAACCAGCCTCGGATGCCGACGCTCTCCTGCCTGTCACCGTGACAACCGTATTTTCCAAAAGCAGGCAAGCAGAAAAACATCAAGCGATGTGGATTTGAAAGGAAAGGAAACTGAAGCATGCACAGTCATACGAGACACAGGGAGCTCGTGGGCTCCGTCAAAAAGGAAAACAAGTCAGTGTTTTGGGAAATTTGTTTGCGTCAACCACCAGCCAGCTGACAAGGAGAGGCTGACCTTCACGTATGTGAGGAAATCAGCTCATATTCACCAAGCATCTCAGAATCACTTTGGCACTTTTGGAAAAATGGGTGTTATCATGGATGAGAGCGCTGAGGGACAGCAAGGAGCGTCCCCCTACTCTCAGTTAAAGGGGCTCCATCGCTCCGGGGTGGACTCTTCATCAGCACCACCAGAGAATGAAAAGATTTCATGAACTTTAATGTTATAACTCCAAATGTTGTTTTGTTTCTCTGTCATAAAAATGTTCATTTAGATTTTGTTTTTCTTTAAGCTTTTTTTTTTTCACAAAGCAAGTAAAAATCACTGTGCCTGACTTTAATTGATAATAATCATGTTCAATTTTTTTATTGTAAAAAAGTCTACTTACACTTTTCTAATAAATGTATTAATTGATTTGTGATATGAGTTTGATATTTTTCATTTTGTATTGAGATATTCGATTATTTGTAATGCTTAGAATCATTCAAAACAAATCTCTCAAAAAAAGTGTAATGGTTTCAAAATACGGTTTTACGCTTGATATAAAATGCGACGACATGTAGGAAAAATATAGAAATCTGCAGATAAAATGACCCAAATTGTTCTAAATTTACAATTTTCTTTTTTAAAAACAAGTCATAAGTCTCAATGAAATGTTTTGATTTGGTGTTTTTTAGATCTCTGAGCCTAAAAAAGCCGGAAAAGTTACATCTATGTCTCCTCTAACTGTAGAAAAATTAGTTTTCATCCACAGATGGAGGAGGTGGAGCCACGCAGGAACCTAAAAGGTAATTCCAACATCGTGTTTAAGCTTGTGCCTCCTAGGAAGGGGATCATATGATGCAAGAGGAGCTTATATGATTTTATGAACTTAAATTCTTTCATTGGCAACATTCCAGTATTGTATTACAGCATTAAATCATGAAATGAATATATCTTTTTTTTAAATTAATCTGTTCAAATGTGCTGTTATGTTTCTGAGGCAATAACAGCTTTAGTGTGTGACAGACTGATTCTGAAGACATGATATGTGAAGGTGATGGAGTTTTAATACAGAAGTTATTGCGTAGATGTTTGGAGGTCGGGGCTTAAGATCAACTTTGAGTCTTTTATTAGAGATTTTTTTGAAAAGTGTTTCAAATCATTACAATTCTGAAATGCAGTGGTCATTTCAAACCATCAAACCCGGAACCTGTTTTGGTATTGCTTTGATCCAAGTTTTGTCCTGACCTGATACTATCTTTATATTAGCATGATCCAGATTTGATCCCAGCCTGACCCTGTCTTTTTGTTGGCATAAATCTAGGTTTGGTCCTAGCCTAAACCTATTTTGTTATTGGTATGATCCCAGTTTGGTTCTAGCCTGATCCTGTTTTTCTACTAGTCTGATCCAGGTTTGAAGTCTTTCTGAGCCAACTGCTTCCCTCTGATGGTCTTCTTAGTTTGTCAGGTGTAAAATCTAAACAAAACTCTTGTGTGGACCAAAAAAAAAAAAAAAAGAGAGAGAAAAGCCAACCAACTAGTTTATGTTCCTGAGCAGGAAGATCCAATTCAGTCAGAATTTTACATGGAATCAATTAGAAGAAAAAGTTTAAAACAAACTCTAATATACTGGTTCCTTAGCTGATTGTCCTGCTGTTCGATTAACTCTTCTTTTCTGGTCTTTTTTTGGTTTTTTTTTGTCTGAGATGCTTGAAAATATGGCCTCTAACCCTGTGGCACAATGTCCTTTTATGTGAAAGCCTTTCCCCCAAACTTCAAAGTCCCAGCATACATTTGCACTCTTATTCCATGTGGGAGCCCGAGCTTCCACCAAACCTTAGCCTGCTGCCTCAAAAGTATACCGGGAGCCTGATCTCACACTGGGATTCCATGTGAGCAGTTGACCATGGATGAAAAACGTGATGGATAAAAGTGGAAAAGACTCAGCAGCTCAAAGAGAGCAAGCACAGGAAGCTCAGCGGGACGGGGATGGGGCGGCTGGCAGGAACACCAAGAAGGGAAGCTTTAGGAGCGCAGAGTCGGTGGAAAAAGAAGAGAAGCAAGGTACTTACTTCCCTGTTTATCCGAATCTAAGAGATGCCAAAAAAGAGGGTGGAAAAGTAGAGAGAAATGAAGAAAACAGGAAGGAAACAAGAGCGAGTTAATGTGGTTACAGAGAGGAAGAAGAGGGTTATGAAGGAGTTCAAGAGCAGACCACCTGTGGAGAGAACACCGGTGAAAAACCTGAGACCCAACAGTCACAACAATTTGCTATTCTGAGTTTTATTCCCTGAAAGAATCTGAACAATTTGGCCCTTTTTGAACAGCCCCTAAACACCTCAATCCCTGCCTCCAGGTGAGAAGCAGCCCATAGTCACATGAATCCAGAATGGCTTGACCTATAGGGGTGACCCGAACAGGTGATGCTGGTTGTTGTGTTGTCTGGACCGGTGGAGCATCAGAGATTACAATGTGTGCGTGTGTGTCTTGCAGTCATGAAAATAGATAGTACCATTGTTATATGCAGGGTAAGTGTATCGTGAAGTGTTTCTGAGGAAAATGTAAGTTAAATCTACACCAACAAGTTCTCACTCCCAAGTCATCACATATTGACGTTTGGTTAACACCCCTCCTTCAGACTCTTTTAGACGTTTTTGCTGTCCCCAACTTGTCATTTTTCGAGATATTGGCTGTTTATATCATAAATCATGGGTCCCCAACCTCCGGGCCGTAAACCAGAACCAATCCAGTACCGCACCGATACCCAAAACCAGTATTGGCACCCTAACCCGACACCGGACCCGAACCGGTACTGGGCACGGTACTGGATGTGAACCAGTACCAGGTTAGGGTACCGGTACTGGGTTAGGGTACTAGACACATCCCGAGGACCAGTGTGTATCCAGTACTGCATCTGGTACCGTGTACCGATTTTACAATGGGCACCAACAGCCTTCAGAAGGAATTTATTACAGTTATTGAGCTTAAAAGCCACTAAAAAATTCTTTCCGACATCAATGTAAAACATCCCAACTAGTCTCCAAGTCCAAAAGTCCCAAGTTTTTAATAAACTAAATATAGAAAAACTGCCTTAAAAAGAAAGAAAAAAAGACTTTTTTTTGTTTAAGAATACTTTACAAAATGGATTAAAGAAAAATCAATCCATGAAGTTTTTAGGAATCGATTGTGCATCTTATAAATTGAGAATATTTTAAATCCCGCTCTAGCTCATCTCTCAACCACGGACAAAAGGATGTCCAGCAGATTTGGCACAGAGCTTCTCCCTGTTTCCCCCATCTATAATAAAACGAAAAAACATGAATCTAAACTTGAATGTGAATGACTTCTGAGAGCAGAAGGCTTTTTTATGTTTAACCTTTAAAATAAGCTGAAGTTTAATTAATTCCGTGCTCAGTCTCTTTTGTGTATAATTGAAAGCATTTCTCAGTGCGCATGTGAGTCAGAGGTCCTGGTATGACGTGTATGAGATATGTGTGGGGTGGGGGGCTGCCAATGGCACATTGAGGACACAGAGGTCTGGGGTTGATTTGCTGAGTGGAATTCCCTTCAAGGAGACTCTTAACGGGCAACTCAGGAAAAATTAAAGGTCTGTTTTCCAAAAGAAGCTGCTTCATTCGGCCAGGTTTGTTAAAAGTATCCTCTAAAATCAAAGTCTGAAACTCCTGCAGAGGGCAGGCGAGGACAGGGAGGTGTTTTACAAAGTGTAAAAGATGGACTGCTAATTTCTCAGGATGTGTGTCTTAATCTTCTGACCCCTTAAGGTTTATCGGACACTATGCACTATAGCATGCACGTGATTATAAAGCGTACCTTTAATTAATGGTCTATTTTTGAACTTATGATTTATATAAGGCACATTAAGTGAGACAAAACATTCAGAAGTTAGTCAATCAATAAAACTTTATTAACTGTGTCAGTCTGAATTCTTTACTCACTACTTTTGTGAAGCTGTCAGAATCTCTGTCCTAAAAATTTCCCAGAAGTCTCAGCGAAAAACCAATGAGCATCAGTGCTCACTATATTTTCAAACATTGACAACAATGCACTGCACTGTATTTGAATGATTTGTAATGTGAAAATGTGTAATTTTTTATTTTTCTAAACCATGTAAAACCAAGTTTTCATCTTCAGAACATTGTAAATAGTTTTCCAAAAATGTTCATACTTAATAGGTTTCTACTTCGGGAAATATGTGACGCCATATTTGTCTTTTTTTTTTAACAGAATGGTGTCGGAATTGCTTTTCGAATCCAGGGCATTAGATATCCCCACACTGTCTTGCTTTCTAGTAGTTAGGAAGTAGGAAGGGAATTCAGACCTAGTCTAGAGCTTATTATTAGCATACTACACATAAGCTACATTTGAAGCATTAGCCATGTTAGCATTTTCAGACTCAACCTTGTTTGCAACGCATAAAAAAGAACAGAATAGCAACGCTGAAACAAATGCTACTGTGACTATGGCATGTCCCAACCTGGTTAGTAACACATAAACACACAGTTCGACACTGCTCCATGTTAGCCATGTAAGCATATTCACAATAACACCCAACCTAGTTAGCAACATGTAAAAACAACAGAATGATAACGCTAAAACAAACTGTACTGTGCTATAGTTATAACATATGGTTAATACATATGATGCCAGCTATAATGTTAGCCACGTTAGCGTAATCACAAGAACACCTACTTTGTTTACAACACGTAAAAGTACAGAATGATAATGCTAAAACAAAAAATAGTGTGATTAAGCTAAGTCCCAACCTGGTTAACACATAAAATAAACACAGTTCAACGTTGCTACATGTTAACCATATTAGCATATCCACAATAACACCCAACCTTGTTAGTAACAAATAAAAGAAGATAACTGTAATGCTATAACAAACGTTACTATGACTACGCTAAGACCCAACCTTTTTAGTAACACATTAAATGCAGTTTGATGCTGCTACATGTCAGCTTTGTTGGCAAATTAAAAATAACAACTAACCAAAAATTTTGACAGAGCGCAATGTATAACATCAGTGAGTACAACCAGAATTAATCCATATATAAGACTGTTGTTATTTGAAGAAAATTAAGGCTTTTCAGAGTGCCTTATAGTGTGGAAAATAGCCTACAGTAAGTGCTATACTGAACTTTTCTCTGTTTTTTGGGTAAAGGCAGTAGCTGATTATGTTTATAGTATATATATATGTATATATATATATATATCAATTTTTATCGTTTATTTTTTTCTTTATGTCCTTTTCTGTCACAAGCTATTATAAAATTACTTTGGTAGCACATCACTCCCAAGTCTGAACATCAGTCGCCATACTTCAGGCTTACATGTTTTCACGCCGGGGTCACACTGGACGCGGAAGCGCCGCGAAGCGGAGCGGAGTTCGCGCCGCTTCCGCTCCGCTCTGTGGTTCACACCAGACGAGCATTTTTCCGCGGCGGTCCACAGGCCCTTCTGCTAGAGCTTTTTTTGTTTTTATCATCATGGTTGATGATTTCATAGCCTAAAGACATTAACCCATGTTCCTGCCAAGAAAATCTGCTCTCTCAAAACCCCGCCCACCCGCTCTGTCGGCCCACTGTACTGATCTGTGTGCGCGCGCGTGTGCATCTCTGTTTTGTGTGTGTCTGTGCGCACGCAGGTGTGTGTGTGTGGGTAAATTAATAAACTACAATTATTACCCATTTTTCTGCTAAGAGGAGCAGCTCTCTGCATCTCTTTTTTCTCTCCCAAAATCCCGCAGCCCCGCCCACCCGCTCCGGAGTCTGCTAACTGCGTTGATCTGTGCGCGCTCGTGTCTGTCTGTGTTGTGTGTGTTTTACAATATTACCCCCTGTTTCTGCTAAGGTGAGCTGCTCTCTGTCTCTCTGTTGTCGTTTTTTTAACTCCCGAAACTCCTCACACCGCACCGGAGTCTATCCACGTTGATCTGCGTGTGTGCGTGTCTGTAAAAAAAAAAAAAAAAAAAAGTGTGCGTGTCTGTCTGTTTTGTGTGTCTCTGTGCTCTCGCGCGCACGTTTGTGTTGTGTCTACCGCCGGTTTAGATACAAAAACATGATCACATGATCGTGGCATTTTATTGTGAAAAACTGGTTATATTTTGAAAAGAAACCGGATCTTCTCATGTATCTTGATGTAACTTCCTGCAAGAATTGACACGGAACGCTCGCAGCTCGTGCACAAAATAGGTCAGACGCCGAAACGATCCGCTGCACCGCACCGCTCCGCGCCTTGTGTGAACGACGCCATAGGATAACAAGGGCGCCGAATGGAAGCGGACTCCGTTCCGCGCCGCTTCGCGGCGCTTTCGCATCCAGTGTAAATGGGGCGTTAGACTTTCAAATGAATCGGAAAGCCAGGAAAATTACCAAGTGACAGCTAACAGGGTGTTCAGGTGAGTCTTAAAGCAGTAAGTTCAGAGCCACTACAGAAAACAACACATGGCGTCCTTACGTCTATATAGTTGGCGTTGACGTAATCGGAGCTTGGGTCGGCCAGCAGGGAGTGCAGCTTTACACGATGCCGGTCGTCTGGAACACAAAAGAGGAAAAGCAGCTTTTGAACCAACATCACACAAGACATAGCTTCCTGTTTTTAGTTCTTTGGACAACACTTCCAAGAAAAGTTCAAAGTATCTGATGAGAGTTTTGTTTAGATGGAACCTTGGCTGTGTAACGGGAAAGGTTAATCTGTATCGGTGTTGGGGGTACAGAACATGGAAGTAACCAAAAAGTATCAAACATCTTTTTTTTCTGTGAAATTTGATTCTTTCTCAAAGAAAAAAAGACCCATTTATATTTTTATAAAGAAACTGAACATTCACAGCTTAACAATCTATTTCAATAAATCAAGCTTTGATCACATAATAACAAGTGTTTCTTCTTACTTTTTTCTGTGGTGGCTTTAATTAACAGACTCTCCAGTGGGAGAGAAAACATTAAGCTTTTGCTAATTTACAGAAAACATCTACTTTACAGCAATCCATACAATGCTGTTAATGTTTAAGTGCACTAGAGCCGGCAGAGTCTGTAACAAAGAGGCTGTGGAGTAACATCAATACTGCTTCCTCTTGTTATTCAGCTGGCATGAATACTTACGGCTGAGCAGGCTGTCGTGCCTTCCTTTGGTCTTGTCTTTCTTTTTTGTGACATCCCAGCCATCAAAAAAGCTCTGCGGGGAGAGAAATTACACGTCAAATTAACCTCTTCCGTCAGAGTTTGTGACGTTGTCTTTGTTGAATTATTCACTCCGAAGCACCGCGCATCCAAATGAAAAGCCTTTTAGCGCCGTTCTTCCTGCGAACGCCGTCCGTCTTATCATGAAAGCGGCTTTCATGTGTGATTATTCCAACTGTCACCTGCGGAGAAAACTGACATGGACCACTGGGGTATGAGACGAGGACAATAGTTCACATTTGACAGAATTGCGCCAAACTCAAGAAGAATTAATCTAATTATCTGTTTTTGAATATAAACCATATTGACAGTTTTAATAGAACTGCGCTGACTCAAACGCTCTTCTGCTAACTTCCATTTTAGATGTTGTCAGATGTTCTACTTAACCGTCAGGAAAATTGAAAATTGTTGTAATGCCGGATTTTGTTGTTCTAAAATTTTGTCCACCATCTTCTTCTCACTTGGGAATCTAATCAGAAGCTTTCAGCATCAGAAGGAGGAGCCAAGAAGCTCAGAGACAGTAAGGACTCACAAGTATCTTTACGTTGAAAATCTCCAAATATTATGAAGCTCCAGTCAGAGCTGCATCTGTTAGATGTTCCCACATGATAAATGGTTCTCCTCATGCAGAGTATCAGTGTTAATGACTGCAACTTCAACCACTTCTAAGCCACAGCTGTGTTCACCAAAGCTAAGGTTGATTCTTTTAATCGTCATTATTAAACTTTCTATTGATTATCTGCCATTTGAAAGGTTAAATCCTTCATTGTTTTCAGTGTACAGTGCTACATTCAGCTTTAATCAGTTGGTACTCTGTACTGTTAACTTCTTTTGTGCCACATTTTGAAGCTTGTCCAGCAACTGTTATTGAAACGCAAGTGAGACTTGTTTTTCGTTCAAACGTTTTATTAATAAATACAAAAACCCATGCGGTCAAAAAATGTGTCGCTTCCTATCTCTCAGGCTTCAATCTAAAAACACAAATTCTCTCTGTGACGTGGCATTATTTGATTGGAAGCTAACCGATTTTAACTTACATTACGTCTTTTCAACATATGCTTGAATAACAATTTAGAGATATAAAACTTCACTTCTAATATATTTACTTTCAACAAAATAATTATTAACTGTAAAATAATGACTTTGGCTCCAAAAGTGTCCATACAACCAAATGTTATTTTGATTTTGTTGAAGTCAGTAAAACATGCGTCGACTGTTTATTTATTCATTTGTTTATTTTGACATACAAAAAACTTCAGTACCTTTCCAGGCAATGTAATTTATATGTATGTATTTTTTTACACACTTATATACACACACACACACACACATATATATATATGTGTTTTTTTATTTGAGCTGCAGCTTTTTCAGCACATAAAAGACAGAAGAAAAAGACCTTTTTTGTGCCTTAGAAGCTCGTTTCTGCTCTTCCTCAGCGGCAGCACTGGATAATGTTAGTGCAGCAATTAGAGAACAGAATTCATGGACTGACCCGTTTAACACGAGCTACTGTAACCGCTGAGTCCTCGGGAGACCTAGGATTTGGGTTATGGGTGGAGCTTAAACAGCCTATCTACCTTTGAGAGAAGCTAAAACAGTCATTTTGAAGCAAATATCAGCAGATGGGTCTAAAGGCTTATTTAGAATAGTGATAAAATCTGAGTTTGAAACTTAGCTATAAAGATGAAGGACGGAAGACTTAAGTAAAAAAAAATCCTAGAAGTGTGGAAACAGGAAAAAGTTTTTTTTTTTTTTTTTTTTTAAGAAAGTTCCCAAGCTTGTATGGCTGTTTTATAGGGGGTAAAATAACTTTCAAAAATGTATATATTTATATATCTTTGATTGGTCAAAATGAAGTATTTTGTATGTAGAGCCTAAAAAGTGGACCTAGGTTAAACCAAGAATTGTCACCCTAGTAAACATGGTGTAATGAGGAGTTGCACGACCCGTATGATGGTTAAACGACCAGTGACCCGTCTAGAATGGACCCACCCTTTGCAAAGAGCAGCTGAGATAGGCTCCAGCAACCCTGTAACCCCAAAAAGGATTAGGCAGGTTAAGAAAACGGATGGATGGATGTAAAGTTGGAGTAATGCACTCTTCTTCTTCTTCTTCTTCCAGTTTTTTTCTGTGCTAGTGAGAGCTCATTTACACTTTTGCGCCCCCAAATGATCAGCTGTTGGAACCGTCGGACTTTTGCAAACGGTCAGGTCAACCCTTCAGTATTTGTCTCTCTTGAGATCACAGAGTTGTTTGAAGACAGAAAGAAGGGCAGCATACCCTCAACCTCCTCCCCTCAAATCCTGCAACACATCTGATCGATGGCACATGCAAGCCGACCCTGTGGGAAATAAGGGTTATGAAGTCTGACAGTGGTGTGCACACTGATCCCCTTCAGCTTGTTTATTTCTCCAGACGAGAGGAAGCCAAGACTCCGGAGTAAAACAGAAAGCAGGGTATTGATTTAGGTAAGGGGGTTTTGTTGGACCCCCTTGGGGGATGGCTAATGAATCAAAAAAGCGCATCTGATTTTCTGCAACAATAAAAAAAAACCCTGCATGGGCCTTTGGTGTGGATGACTTTGTGCCCAAAAAAGAAAAGCAAAGATCTTTGTTTGAAAGTCTGAGCATCAAGCTCATTTCTTAAATGCAAAGTGCAGAAATACAGACAGGAATGTCTCTGAAACAATCTAAAAAATTTTTTTAAAAAAAGCAGTTTTAGCGAGAGCATCCTTCAAACAAGCCCTTCTGCTGTGTTCTTCAAAGAGGGTGTTCATACAGCATAGAACTCAGCTATTTAAGGGAAAATCACTTGATGAAAAAACAACCGTTTTTGTTGGTGACATGACGTTTCCTCCGCCTGTCTCACCTCGTACTCCTGTTTGAAGCCGTAACCCTCAGCCGTCTTCATCTGGTTGATGTGCTGGAGGAGATCGGCCACCCTCACAGCGGGGTGGAGCTGGCCCGTGTGGTAGGGCGAGCTCTTCCTGCGACACTGACGCTGAGGCGAGCCCCCCAGCAGGCTGCTGGACTCGTTGACGGAGCTCCGCTGCTCGTCTGGAAGCGCAAACACAAAAGTTTCAGCAGAGCGTCTGCCGGTTTTTTCACGTAAACCAAGCTGGAGGGGAGCTGAAGGTCAAGGATTCTGCAGAATATTTAAACAGACAAGAGGGTTCTCCGCTCAGAGCAGCTTATGCGCTGGAAGGAAAGATGCTGAAGGTCAGGAAGGGGGGAGCACCTGTTCCCGACTGCCTTACTTCGGGCGTTGCAGCTGTGGGCGTCCATGAAGGAGTGGGCCATCCTCTCGTCCTGCTGCAGGGTGCTCTGCTCCGTCATGCTGCAGTCCACCGAGCTCAGCTTCCGGCTCTTCTCCTGCCGGTAGGACATGGCCGCCTTGTTGATGGCCACCTTCTTTCTGCTGTGGAAAGACAGGCGAAGAGGTGGGAGGACAGAAAGCCAGGCAGAGGGTATAAACAGAAGGAGAGGAGGGAAAAGTGAGTGCAGGAAGATAAAGGTAAAAAGGAAGGGGTCGTGGACAAGAAGTTGTACTGAGAACGAGATGAAAATGAAGGATATTTATTGATGGAATGGAAGGGTTAGAGTGAGTACACTGCTGGAGAATGGAGGGATGTGAAGAATACGTATTTCTAATTCTAGCACCTCTAGAGGCAACAGCAAGTAGAGGAGGAGTAATACGAATGAGAAGTAACTTACGGGTAGTAAGGGTAAGAATAGAAGTTCCTTCTGATTAGCATGAAGGAGGAGAAGAGGAGAAACAGGAGAGGAAAACATAAGAGAGGTGAATTATGGTTCATCAAGATGAGCATCAGGGAGATAAATGATGGCGCCGGATGTTTCAGGTCTGGTCCCATAAATCACGGCATTAACCTCCATATCGGGGGTCATCACCTCACATTAGCAGAGCCAGCAGATGTAAACTTTTCTCGCACAGATTCATTCTGGATTAGATCATCACCAGAACTTCATTGAATATTTAAAAAGCGGCTTCGTGAAGCACTTCAAGGCAGCAAGTGGTCTGAGCGCGCTCAGTATCCACATTCTGCGAATCATGCTAGCTGCTTCTGGGAGGTCAAAACAGGGTTTTGTCTGAATTCCCTCCTAACTCAGTTAAATACAAATTTAATTAATATGAACTTTTTACAAAAAGTATTTAAGAATCCAGCATGTTCTGAAGATGAAAACTTGGACGGTTTGTTAAAAATTCAATTTCAATATATGCCTCTCACACACAGAAATTGTTCAAACGCAGTGCACTGTGGTCTATATTCACCAGTCTAGTGAGCATTGATGCACATACAATGTCTTTATATTAACAAATAAGGTAAATAAATATAAAAATGAAACTTTCAACATTTTCATTTAATCTCACGTTCTTGTAGAGCGCACCCTATAGGAGGCAAGAAACATTGAAAATGAGAACCTCATTTCTTATAGAAGCTAGACAAAATTAATAATTCTTTTCATTTGACAAATAAATCAAAAATATAAATATATTTACCATATAATTGCAGCTAACTAAGGCAATGCAAGCAGCGATGTAAGCTAAGCTAAAATGTAACAGTGGCAGTGCTCTCATGTAAACTGTAGGATTGAGTTACCTGGCGTTTCATAATGATTTTTATTTATTTTCGTTATATATACATTATATTCAACTCCAATCTTACTAAAAGATCACTGAAAGTTGTGTTTTTTACTAGCTGTAAGTTAGCATTGCGCTATACTCTAACAAGGAATATTTTTTTTCTAATTATCTCTCAGATAGCAGTATTGATCAGAAACGCTATCTGTCTAAACTATGAACAGACTGAGGGATTGCTAACATTTACTTAGAAAATAAAACTTACAAAAAATAAATACATTTTTAAAAAGCCATCAAAGAAATACAAATAAATAAATATATAAAAGACCAGAAAAGTAAGGATAGAGGAATGGACAGGTGGACAAATTAACAGAAAAATAATTAAATTAACAGAAAAATAATAATAATTGTAACCTCAACAGGGTACAAACCAGTGACCTGCTAGTTATTGTCCTAGCCCAGTAAATGCAAATAATAGTGTCAAGAAGAGCATCGAACTTAAAATGTAAAGGAGATATCAAATGGATCAAAGAAGAAGGTCGATATATGGATAAATAAACTGACAGCATTGTTCTCTATGCATTTTAGTGGCTTGGAGGGATGGGACATCCCAAACTCTCAGTACATCCAAATTTGACCCCCTGATATTCCACCTGGACTCCATGGTGGGACTGGCTCAATCCAGGCCTGGCCCAGCTTTAGCGCTTTCATGTTCTGGGTAGAGCCGAGAGACACGCCTCGTCTGTTTGAAGAGACAAGACTCATTTTGCAGGAGCTGGAAATGGATCAAAGAAGCCAGAAATTTCTCCTGTGATCTTTGATTTTCATTTTTAAAGGTGACTGAAATACTCGTTAAAGGAAACCTTTAGGAAAACTGACTGACCTTTAGTCCGAGTCAAGTCAATTCAGCTTGTTTATGAAGCAGCAGTTCACAGCTGAGGTTGTCTCAAAGCGCTACCCAAAAAAACTAAATACCAGAAAACAGAATGGTATAATCCAATTTATCCAGATAATTTCAGTTAGGCCGGAGTGCCTTAATTGCATAGTAAGAGTCTATATGTGTCCAACAGATTATAATGAAGGATTTTCTATGTAATCCCCACACGGAGCGAGCCAAATGCAACAGCAGAGAAGAAATCTTCTTTAACATGAAGATTAGGAAAAAATCTCCAGCAGAACGCAACTAAAACAGACACACAAAAAAAGCAAATATTTTGGTGACAGCTAAAAATAAACAAGAGTCAAACTTCACAAGAAAATTCAAATGAACTCTGGACACATGAAGCAAAAAATATTCTTATGAGCCAGATTCAGTGTGGGAGGGGCAGAGTCAATCGTTGATGAGAGAGCCATGCGAGCTTCATGCAAAACCGCCCAGAATTCTGTAAATAAGTTGTAAGCTGTGTTTCTGGTCATCTCTTTGGTCGAGTTTTAGATTCTTAAACCGATTCTGTGACAGTCGTTGGTTTGGCTGGTTCTGGCTTCTAAAGTAAGAGGGGAAACTGCGGCTGTTTGTGTCAACAGTGGCTAATAAGAATCAACACATATTCACGTGTAATCTTGTCAGTCACTTACTTTAAAAACATGAAATATCTGTCTTTTATCATTATCACAGGCCCCAAAGGAAAAACAGCCAAATTACTGGCAGAACCAGCGGGCCTCACAGCTTTATGGTGTAATTAGGGCCAGCGAGATAACATTTCTCACTCGGATGAGCGCTCCTCCATCACCTGGTGAGCGGGGGAAGTACATGCTGCAGGTGCGACCGGCTTGAGGTAATTTGCATGTGGAAGCCAGCCAGAGGCTGCAGACTGTAAATGAGAGCAGCAGACCTCGGCGCCGGAAGACAAGGTGAACACAAAAAACTTGGCCGAGGCGCTGGTGGGAGACTTTAGCGTTAATGCCCGAGCGTTCCCCTGACCCTAGCTGTAATTTACTCTTGCTGCCAGATGCTTTCCTCAACAGAGCCGTCTGCCAAGTGGGACAGAGAATGATTAACTTCTTGAGATGGCCTGTGCAATTAAAAAAGCATATCCTGCTAAATGGGTTGACCACCTCAGTACGTTCACCGAACACTCACCCTTTCTTCATGATGAAGACGATGGCTCCCAGCAGCAGGATCAGGACCACCAAGCCTCCGGCGCAAGCCCCCAGGATCAGACCCATGTCCTCGGCATGCTGGGAAACTTCCAGAGCCCTCTTTGAGTCTTTGCAGGCGGCTGCACGATAAGGAGGAAATAACGTCTTACTTTTAGACTTTACATTTAACAAACATGAAGGATGTGACAAGGATGGCGTCTCTTTTTCAACATTCTTTGCCATCTCTCCGATGTGGGATCCAGTTTCAGCCAAACTTCAGCTTCTAATTTAACATCAGAATATCCTGATGTAGGAGATCATGGTTAACTTAAGCCTCAGTCACAACTGCCCCAAACAAGCTATCTGATGGGTGAAAAATAGGCAAACCCTTATGTGTCACATGAAATATTAAGGTCATAGACTACTAATTGAGCTCATACAGAGAAAATGTCCAGCTCAGTGGCCTTGTGGGAGACTGTCCGCCCTGGGATTGGAAGGTCGAGTCACACCAAAGATCCAAATGGGACCCAGTGTCACCCTGCTTGACACTCAGGATTGGGGGGGTTAAACCACCAAATGGTTCCCAAGTGCAGCTGTGTCTGCAGCTCACCGCTCCCCCAGGGGATGGATCAAATGTGAGAAACAATTTTACAGCTAATGAGACTTTATCTTTGGCTAATGGGTTGTAGCATACAGGCATATAACAAAGATTTTTCATTTTTTCAATCCCCTCAAATCTTGCACACTGCGCAAAGGTTCCGGTAATGCTGTTCACGCTCCTGAAAAATGGTTAACCAGACATCCAGGCATCCTATGTATACTTAAGTATCATCTGCACACCCAGTGGGTGCAGTATTGGTGCAGATTCAGGAAGAGGTCAGTACCTTACTAGTAATCAAAGTATCAACACCAAAGTACCGAGCTACAAATATTAATTCATAACCAATTTTGGTATCGACTACACTGTTAAAGTATCAGTTATTAATTAATAGAAAAGAAACTAAAAGTCCATGTTCCATTTCAATATGAAATGACATCTGAAATACCCCCCCATACCACACCATATTGACCACACTACATGGAATTCTCCATAAGGTACGTAATCAAAAGAGCTATAAGTTGAACAGTTGTCTATTTTTAAGCTTTTAAATAAAAGCTATTAACTGGTCAGATAATTCAATTCAATTTAATTTTATTTATATAGCCCAAAATCACAAAAATTTTGCCTCATTGGGCTTCATGCAAGTAATTTTACAGATGCAGAAAATAGTAAAGAAACATGAAAAAAAATCAGAAAAGACTAAACAGGCTAAAAAAGCTGGATATCCCTCCCTTAGACCCTCCCTCTGAGTCAGGAAAAACGAAGAAACCTTAGGGATTCCCACATGAGGGAGAGATCCTATCCCAGGACGAACAGGCGATACCAGAACTGGTAAAGATAAGAATAAGAGATGCAATGATTTAGAAAAAAAAAATCCAGAATAACAAACTACCAGTAATCTGTATCTGTAGCTGGTATCAAACTTTTTTTTTTTTACAAAAAGTAGTCAGTATGGCATCAAACCTTTGCCCTTGTGTTATCCCAGACATTTTTAAAAGTTGGGTCAACTGGACACATCCGAGTGTTTCGTACCCTTGATTTTATGAGCAGCCAGCAAGTCAAAAACGACAAGTTGGAGTCAAAGAAAACGTTAAAAAGTGGTGCGGAAGGGGCTTTAACCAAACGTCAGTATGTGACAACTTGGGGATGAGAATGCGTTGCTATAACAGCTGCTGAAACGGTCTTTGTGTAAATATAATTAGGCAGATATTTGTTTATATTATTTTATAAAAGCAAAGCTGATATATTTATGTCCTAACAGTTTTCCCAACCCTATTGCAACTGAGTTTCAGTCCATCACAGCATGTCTGGATCCTCATGACAGCGAACCGTCTGTTTCATTTCTGCTTCTCTGAGTTTCTCCTTAAAACTGGCCGCTTGATGGCTGTTCGGTTTTGCCTTTCAGGGTTATTCATAAACGTGTCAGTATGGAGAAGAAGGCACCTGAGCACACATGCACAGGCCCTGAGTGGAACTTCTCGCTTTCACTGTGGGGACATGTGCGACCACACGCTGCAGCAGAAGGCTGAGGCTGGCTGATAAGCTGCAGACTGCAGTTCCTGGCAGACAATGCAGCCTGACAGACCTGGTGCAATCACACAAATCATGCGGGTGAGTCATTCTGCCTTTGGGGACATATTTAGAAATTGGCTATAGTAGTAAATTTTATTGCACCAAATAATCTAGCAGTGGTCATCCGCAGAAAGTCCCCCGGGTCCAATGGAGGTGCACTAAACATGGTGGGTGACATGTTTTATAATCATTTGTAATATCCCTGCACTGCCCTGCAATTTATCAGCCAGGAAGCGCTGCATCATCCTCGTCCCGTAGTGTGTGGGAGTGTGGCCGCCAGACACAACACTGTCTTATGTAGATGAATTGCTGGTCCAGGAGAATTCGAATGCATCTGAGGAAAGCATTTCATTCTGTATGTCTGAAAGAGGCAATCATTTACATCTCGTGTGAAAAAGGCGTTTGGACTCAAATGGTGATAAAAGTCTGGAGAAGAGGCTGCATTAGTGCTTGCAGGAAGAAAAAGACAATAATTCCCCTTTTCTGATAGGAAAACAACACAAAAACTGAGGTTTGACGTCTCTACCAACTGTATTTTTGGCAAAAGAACTCAAAAAATGGCAACAATTACCAGAACTAAACACAAAAGTGTTGGATGGAAAGCTCATTTTTGAAGAATTGTTTGATAATGGCACCATGAGTCACATTCCAGCACTTAGTTGACCTGCTGCTTCACACATCTGGTTTCCTTCACCAAATGTAGAGTGCTTCTTCTGAAATGTTCTTTAATTGGTAGCGTCTCTCAAAAAGATACCACTTTCCCTTCCTACCTTTGCTTTTTACTTCACATTTGCCGGGCAATTCACTCTTTTGTACCATCTTTCTTAAACACTAACCACCATCTTCCAGTACTTCCAGAATGTGACTCATTCTGTTGTAGAGGCTTGGGTTGCTCACGATGAAGCTTTGTGTAAGATAGTAACTCTGTAAAAAGGTCAGAGACAACTTGGGAACAAAGAAATTGACTAGCTGAAAAGTCCACAAGAACCCTGGATCTGCTTCCTGCTGCACTTCATTGAGATTGAACCAACAACAGGACCTTGGTGTTGGAATTAGGTAAGACAACCTGATTTCCCTGAGATTCATTTTCCAATGTTTGTGTGGAAAACAGCAGAAACTCAAGAAAACTTGACACCGAACGCAATTTGTGCAGCAAATTTGCATCCGCACCTCTGGTTTAACATGCATCAAAATCCAAGAAGCTTGTTTGAAATGCGTTTGGAAACTGAAAAGGTTTTAGTCTCACGTAAAGGCAACACATGGAAGACACGGATGATGTTGAGAGATCAGTTTTATCTATTTTGGAGAGCTCTGCAAAAGCATTGGTAAACCCGTGTCCATGTCTGGGTTCATGAGATCATTCAGAGACTCTCCCAGTACGGTGAGTTACATAAGTACTGCAGAAGCTGCATCTAAATCAGGGCTCCCCAAACTATGGCCCACGGGCCGGATCCACCCCACCTCCACATTTGGCCTTCCCCCTTGAACGCTATCAGTGATACATACTTTTTTTTTTTTTCTTTTCCAGTCTGGCCATGCAATCGAGACCCGCATAGTGGAACTTTTGATTCCACTCTTCTGCAGTCTGTGCTCATGTCTGGTTATGAGTGGCTTTCTGGAAAACTTGATGTTTAAGTTTAGAAGCATCTTGCAAATTTAAACTACTTTTGTTAGCCTACAATCTGACCCTGGCCCCACATCAGAGAAGAAAACAGCTATGTGGCCCTCGCAAGAAAAAGTTTGAGGACCCCTAATCTAAATGACGTCCGCTTTCAGTGGTACTTCTGTCTCTCTGTGACCCAGTTTGATGACTTGCTGTCCCGCAATAGCAGGGGGGACTTATCATTGTCTCAATACAAATCAAAAATACATTATAAAGTTCAGGAGAAGTACGACCAGATTCAACTCCATGTTGGTTTTGAACTTTACCCACTGATTACATCATCAATGAGTAATGGGTCAAAGCTGAGTGTAATTTAAGGTCGTCACCAAAGATCAGATACTTGAAGCCTGGATATAAGAGGTGGCAAAATTTTCAAGCGCCATGTTGTTGTGTCACCTGAAGCACGCTGCCACTAGACTGCCACACCTGATGAGCAACAAATGCACTGCAGGACCTCTCAACATTGACACTGGGTGCCCCTGCCACAGAAATCACTTTGGTTTGAAAGCAGCTTTGGTCAAACCAACCCTTTCTAGATCGTCCAAGAAAATGTTTGTGAAGGATGTTTCAAGGCTTCATTTACACATTTAGACCAGGGGTGTCCAAAGTCAGTCGTCAAGGTCCGGCCTACTGCAGTTGTCCAGAAACTCTGCCTTATCTGCTGCTGATCACATGGATCGGCTGGGTTTATCCAATAAGGAACTTCAATGGCAGGTTGGTTGGAAAACATGAAGGCCCTCGAGGACACTCCTGATCTAGATCGGAGAGTCAGAGGTCTGTAGACAAGCTGAAGTTAGAACTATGTGTCGGACAGATGATCGTCAATGTTCAAAGGGGTTGTAAGGGCCTTTAAAATAAGAAACAAAGCAACTGTAAAAGAAATGTATGTTGACAACTCTCAAATGTGGACTACAACGCAAAATGTTGGTATTTTTAAGATATTTTATTAACAATTTGTAGAGTACAGCAGCAAATTGGTTGTTGGGATAAATGCATCACAGATTCTTGTACAGTCCTGTAGAGTCAGACAATGGAAAATATTTTTAGCCATTTTTATTTCCATGGTCGATTTTACTGAAGAGCTCTGAAGATGCCAGAACAAGTTTTACCAGTTTATCCAAATTTGTTCTCCAAAATGTGAGGTAGAGGATTAAAAAAAACCAATCAACAAGTTGGAATTTCTGGTGCGAAGAGATTGCATTCATTTTGGGTGAAAACAAAAAAAAAATCCCCTTTTCATGGGCTGATGTGGCGTGACGAAAACCATCTTTTATTTCAGCAGAATGCGGACTCTTTCAGGAGGATTGTGATTGTAACGAACAAGCCCGCGATGCCAGGTAACGTTAGTCATATTTTATCAGAGGACAAAAGCACCAACACAATCAGCCAAGTGTCAAAACGGAACAGGACAAATCCAAATTAAAAACAACACTCGCCCACTGCTGGGGTGGCTTGGCGTGGATCTTTGTGTGCGGGAAGCTAATAGGAAATGGGAAGCAGCCAGGAACGGTCTTACGGTTCCTCTGAGACAAGCGAAGCATCAGCACGTCCTCTGGGCCAGCCTGCCGCTGTCGCCTTTTACATGTTCATCTGCAATAAAGAGGGCTCCTGCAACCCACCCCCTCCGTTTACGTGACATCCTGGCAGTGAACAGCGGCGGCCGTCTTTGATGTCGTCATTTGTCTTTGGAAACAGTAAAAGGGAGAAAGGTTCCTGTTCATGTGCCAGCATTTCTCCAGAGCTCCATTCAGTTGGGAACGTGGATGGGAAAACTACATTTCCCCACAATTTCCCATTTGAACAGAGATCCTTCGTTCAGTGTCTGCCTATCAAGAAAACACCCTGGCTGCTGGTCTCTCAGGGATGGGGCGAATTTCAAACCTGCCAGAGCCCTGGAGGGGATTCCAGTCAGCATAGAGAATGTTCCTGTCACGTTTTTTATATAAAAGTGTGTGGAAAGAAGTAACTAGAAGAGTAACAGTGAGGCTGCGCTTACACTCAAAGCTTCCTAAAGGTTTTCCTATCCCTAGACATACTACTACATTACCAATAAGCAGAAGTAAATCAATAAATTTGAACATTTTATAAAGTGAATTCATTGTGTTCTGATAAATAAAAATATGACAATTCACGAAAAATACATTTGCAGACTTTTATTCTTACGACGAATCATTCAAACGCAATGTCTAGTGATCTAAATTCACCAATCGAGTGAGCATTGATGACCACTATTTTTTTGCAGAGACTTCAGAAAAAGTTATTGGTTTTTGGAATTATAGATTCGGACACCAATATAGTAATGAGGGAATTCAGACAAAGCCTATACCTATTGGTGGCCCCATGAGTCCAATGAGTTACTTTCCTGAAGCTTCACTGGAATTTGATATGAATTTAATAACATGTCATGGTGTCAGTGGACTTTATTGATCTGATATTGTAGAATAAACTCCTGTTGTTGTTTTTGTGCCATTTGGGCAGAATGTTGCCCAGGTGAATCCCCCTGTGAGTCTAAGACATATATACGTCTAAATATTTAATGTGCAGAACTTTTAGCATAGTAAAGATAGATAATCCCCCAAAGTGCTCAGATATTCAGTGAATACCATGAGTGACAGTATAAGGTACCAAGAAGGTCAACTGTCTTGCTTGTGTGAATTGGACTTGTGCTGCAAGAACGGTAAAATCCCCAAATCCAGCAAGAAACAGCATGGGCAACAAACAGAAACCATTATAATTGGGCGAAACAGTAACACTGGTTGTAATAGGAAGGGGTTCAGATGCTTGAACGCAACGTCAGAAAATTACTTGGTAAAAACATTTTTTTTAATCAGAAACTGTAATTGCCTGGTCAAAGATGCATTAAAAACAATCACAATTCTTTTTTTTAAAAATGATATTTATTTTGTGAACTCAATCTGATTGTATCGTAATTTTATCACTACTCACCACATAGTGTCCAATAAAGTCACTTCATAGAGCTGCCTAAATCTACAATGACAAATCCACTGCACTAGAAATTCCCTAAAAGTCGAAATTGCCAGATATAGATCACAATGCATTGCATGTGAATAATTCTTAATTTGGATAAAAGGTGTTTTAATTATTTTTTTAATTAACCCTTATTTATTCATCAGATCACAATGGATTCAGGAGGAAAAAAGAGGAGTCGGAAGAGAAATCAGTCATATGCTGGGATTTTTGTGTCACTGCCAAATGGAACCCAATTTTTAGTTCATAAGGTACAAATTTGGGGGTCAGAGTTGTATGTTTGGTCTTAACCTTAGTGTGTAGAGGCGTAACAGTTGCTACTCGTTGTTAACTGTTGGTTTAAGAGGAATTCTGTTTCTTATAAATAAACCAAGAGGCTGTGTTACACTACAGCTACGTACAATTTACACATCATCCACAGATTAAATTTGGATCTTTCCTGAAACATGTGTGATATACGTAACTTCTAAGTGCTTCTTTTGATGGTCATTAGCTAATATCATAGACCGTTAATAAGAACTGGGCATAACAAGTGTTGAGATCCCCCATAGCAAATGTATTACCTCCATCTCTCCCAAATTAGGCCAGAGCCTTCGCTGAGTCTGCCGCCATATTGCAACCAATTTCTCACTGGAAGTCTATGGGACTTTGGCCTTTTTGCAACCCGTGGGTACTTCCTATTTGATACACGGGAGGGAGGGGGTGTTCAGTCCATTGATATTCATGTCAATGGTCGATATGCACAGATTTCTGTCGAGGGTTTCATCCGGCGAGTCCCCCTTGCATGAATTTGGTTTTGAGCTCTTCAGAATGTTTAATCGGTTGAGATTCATGCATATTTTACATAGTTCATATGCAATTGATACGTAAACTGTGCATAATTCTTGTGCAATCCATATGCAAATTTTTGCCATGAGCGTTCCACGTGGTAGGGGGGTGAGGTCTCTCATGGGGCGGTATCTGATGCCACGCGGAAAACAGGTCACGGTAGGCGGCTGGGTACTGTGGGCGCGGATGCAACTCTGGGAGCGCGTCAGGCTCTGCAATATAAGTTCATTTACATGGCCATCAATGCAAATTCCAGCTAGAGATGCAACCATCAGAACACCTGATGGTTCATAAGAGTAGTCCAGATTTATTCTAGACAACTTTATATGCAGTGACACAACTTTTAAGCTTCCTATAATCTCAAAACCGCAGCCCATCTTCTATTCGATACCACGGCGACAAGACCATCACAGCGTTTGTTAACATCCATGCAAAATAAACCCTGCTGCTAATTTCTGTTGGTAGTAAATAAGGAAGAACAGTGGTTGCCTTCACTTCTCTGGGGTCCCGTGTGCCATCAACTTCTTTGTTTTGCTTACCCATGCTCAGATTCGACCCATTGAATTATATCCAACCAAAGGGATTCATGCAGGAAGAATGGGCAATCTGAAATATGTAATCATGTTTTAATCCAATATCACATTAACAGGATAATAATAATATTTATTATTATTATTATTTTCCTAAATAATTAGTGCCATCTAATGTATCTGTACTACCTAATTACGTCTAATTTTGACAAATTATGTAATCAAGTACTTCCTAAGTAACTATCAGTAATCTGTATCTTCAGTTGTACACACTATTAAGTAAAATGGTGCTGTGTCAAAATTAACTCATGAAATAAAGAAACCCCGACCCTGTCCTATCAGTCAGTTCTGACTTTTTGGAACATATAAAAAAAGCACAAAAGCATAAGAAAACAATAGAGGATACGATGCAGATAGTAACAATTAGATTAAAAAGAGTGAGTATTGTTTGTTTTACTACCCTGTACATCCACTTTTATGGGACAAGATAATCTTTATTGCTACTTGAATTATGTTAGTTACATTGATCGGTTTTACGGCTATAAAAAATTGTAAGATAGGCGACTTTTTTAAAAGACAAAGAAGGAAAGAGGAAAACAGGTGGAGTGTATCCATATTAAACACAATTACAGGCTGGTGAAACACAAGCTATTCGTGTTATGGAAGAAATGTGGTCAATTTATCCAGACATGAGAGTAAACCAGAATTGAATAATGAGACTCCAGGGGCGGGACATAGAAAAGAGCAGTTTGCAGGATAACACAACAAATGAAGATTCTTCAGGCAGTCAATCAGGCGCAAAAATTACAGCTAAGAGTTGTCAACATTTTTGAATTTTCTTATATGTTTCCACAATCTATTTGCCAATAACTGATTACTTCCAGATATCAGATTTTTGAATGTTTAACTAAAGGCAATCTAAGCAAAATGTGTTATTTCAAACTAGTAGCCCTTCATGTGACTCAGTCCCCATGAAGTAGCTCTCAGTTTCAAAAAGGTTGGACCCCTGATTCACAGTCTTGACTTACGTGTTTGCGCCGACACTGCAGAGAAAAAAAGACAGAGAGGGCTAAAGAGCGTTAACAAAAAAAGAGCACGGCTCCCAAGAAGGAGTCAGAAGGGAATACGGTCACGAAGCTGCATCGTTACCCATGACTGTTGTCACGGTAGATTGGTCAAAGTTGCTGTGAAAAAGTAAAGTTGCAGGGTGCGCAACACATTACAGGGTTTGATGGAATTTGCGTTAATAGTTGTAATTGCAACATCACAAAACGCTGGAGGGTCTGTCTAATGCAGGGGTCGGCAAGCTTTAATAGTAAAAGAGCCATTTGAGCTCATTTTTTGCTGATTAAAACCTAGAAGGAGCACCATAGTTTTACTTTATCCTTTAAGAAATTTGGATTTGTATTCATGACCTTCTGTTTTTTAATAATAGATGGGAGTTATGTCTACTTTTTGGCATGACCAAAAGCAACCCTCTTTTTTCCCCTCTCTCTCCTCAACAGTTCTACACTGCTGGGTTTTGTTATTTTAGTTTGGGGTTGGACTTTGGTAGTCTTAGTTTGCAGACTTTATTTATTTGTTTTCTTTAGGTAGTATATGTTGGGGGAGTTGCTGCCTCCGACGGTCGACATGGCTGGATCGGCAGTCTCCCTGACTTATTTTATGTTTGGCCGAGGAGCCAACATGGAGAGACAAAAGAGCCACATGTGGATCTGGAGCTGCAGGTTGCAGACCCCTGGTCTAATGCAATAATACAATATAAAGCATCAATATAAAGCTGGGGGTTCAAACGGAGAGCTTTGCTGATAAAATGTTACAAAGTACCGGTAAGTGCCAAAGCGTCAAATGCTCTGTCAGAGGCTGTTATGCTAAACAAAAACTGGATTTAGCAACCATGACTCTAGATAAATACAGACTAGGTCATATTTTATGTATACCTGCTACATTAGTGTACCAGTAAAAATGTGTTTGCAAAACTGAAGTTAAAGGACAAGTGAAAGTCTGAGACCACCACCTTATTTTAAGCCTTGTCGATTGGCTGTATAGCTCAATTGGTTAAGCGTATGGCTAGCGTGCAGGAAATCCCAGTTTGATTCCCAGGGTTCTTCATCCAGTCTGGTTGCTTTATGCCTAACTCTGTAGCCACATGGGTAACTAAACAGGATCTCCCTGTGCTTGTCCCCTACCTGGATAAAATACAGGTTATTTCCATACCAAACCACCTTTGTGCAGTGGTGGGCCGTCAGGGCCTGCAAGGCCTTCTCTGCTGGCCTAAAAATATCTGAATCACAGACTGATAATGATAATAATAATCTCCATAATAATAATAATAATTATTATTATTATTAATTATTATTATTATTATTATTACTCCATAATAATCTCTGAATAATCTCCAACTGACAATGGCGGCGCGCATTGACGCAGCGGCTCGATGCTCTCCTTTTCGGTGTTTTGTTTGGCTGTTTTCGTATGTAATGTTACTCGTTTGGAGCACATTCTGCTGGGCGAACAACATCTACAGCCGGCATGAGCTCCTTAAGATAGGATCACGGAGTGAACAAGTGGTTTCAGACGATTTTTTTCGTTCTCACGACATCCCGATGGCTATAGCCAGGACCCCGGGCTCTCCGTGGTTTACCATCCCCGCGGGGAGGAGGCGTCGGCGGCGGAGGGACAGAAAGCAGAAGCGGGGCTGTCGGGGAGGAGTGCTGGCGAGGCTGCGTAAAAACCCGAACAAGCCACCGCTCCCTAGCATTTTCCTTGCTAACGTGCGGTCCCTTGCTAACAAGATGGACGAACTGAGGCTTCAGGCAGCCACAAACAGGCTCGTCAAGGACTGTTGTGCTTTGTTTTTCACCGAAACCTGGCTTCATTCATCCATTCCGGACGCAGCCATTGAGCTAGCAGACCGCACGGTGCACCGCCACGACAGGAGCGGGGACTCCGGTAAGAGCAGAGGAGGGGGGTTGTGCATATATGTCAACAACAGCTGGTGCACCAACTCTAAGACTGTTGACAGTCACTGTTCCCCGGACCTGGAGTTCATGACTGTTAAATGCAGACCCTTTTACCTTCCGAGGGAGTTTACTGCTGTCATGGTAACTGCTGTGTACGTTCCACCAGATGCTAATGCTAACTCCGCTCTGGGGCTCCTTCATAGTACAATTAGCAGCTGGCAAGACAAGCATCCTGAGGCTGCACATGTTATTGCTGGTGACTTCAACCATGCTGAACTCAAAACTGTGCTCCCTAAGCTCTATCAGCATGTGAAATGTGCAACAAGAGGAGCTAAAACACTGGACAAGGTCTACTCCAACATCAAACACGGCTACAGGGCTATACAACTCCCACACCTGGGCCAGTCAGACCACATGTCCCTGCTCCTAGCACCAGCATACATGCCCCTCAGGAAACAGGCTACCATAATAAGGACTGTTAAAACTTGGCCTGAAGAGGCCTCTCACCAGCTGCAGGACTGTTTTGAGAGAACCAACTGGGACATTTTCCATCAAACGGACCTGGAAGAGCACACAGCGGCAGTACTCGGTTACATTAAACACTGTACTGATTCTGTCACTGTGGACAAACGCATCCGGGTTTATCCTAATCAGAAACCCTGGATGACCAGAGAGGTCCAACTCCTGCTGCGGGAGAGAAACACACCGTTCAGGTCTGGTGACATGGAGCTGTACAGTGCTACAAGAGCCAACCTGAAGAGAGGCATTCGGCAGGCCAAGAGGGACTACAGGAAGAGGATTGAGGACAATTTCAGAATGAATAACACCAGGCAGGGGTGGCAAGGGATCCAGCACATCACCAACTACAGGCCGAATCCTGCTGCTGTCGACGGGGACCCTTCACTGGCAGAGGAGCTTAACCTCTTCTTTGCTCGTTTCGAGGCGGAGCCTCCAGAGGCAGCTGCATCAGCGTCCACATTCCACTGCGGCTCCTCCCTCATTGTAGAGGAGCACGAGGTGAGGCGCACGCTGAAGGCTGTGAATCCCAGGAAGGCTGCTGGACCTGATGGCATCGTCGGACGGGTGCTGAAGGACTGCGCAGACCAGTTGGCGGGGGTCTTCACCAGGATCTTCAACCAGTCCTTACTCCAGTCTACTGTTCCACCATGTCTAAAGTCCTCAGTCATTATTCCTCTACCCAAAAAATCCACAATCAGCAGCCTAAATGACTATCGGCCAGTTGCACTCACTTCAGTCATCATGAAGTGCTTTGAGAAGCTGGTACGTAGTCACATTGTCTCCCACCTCCCACCAACATTGGATAGTCATCAGTTTGCATACAAGGCAAACAGATCCACGGAGGACGCCATCACCACCACTCTCCACACAGCTCTGTCACACCTGGAGCAGTCGGGGAGCTACGCGAGGCTGCTCTTTGTGGATTTCAGCTCCGCTTTTAACACCATCCTCCCGCACAGACTGGTATCCAAACTGGAGGCCCTTGGACTCTCAGATTCAATCTGTCTCTGGATCCTGGACTTCCTGACAGGCCGCTCTCAAAGGGTGAGAGTAGGGGCCCACATGTCTACAGCCCTCACCCTCAACACCGGCTCCCCACAGGGCTGTGTGCTCAGCCCCCTCCTCTACACCCTCTACACCCACGACTGCACCTCCACCCACACCAGCAACACCATCATCAAGTATGCTGATGACACCACAGTGGTGGGGCTCATTTCCGGGGGGGATGAGTCTGCCTATCGGGACGAGGTGGAGCGACTCTGCATCTGGTGTGGGGACAACAACCTGCTCCTGAACATCAAGAAGACCAAGGAACTGGTGGTGGATTATAGGAGGAAGAAAACGGTCATTCAGCCCCTGTACATCGGCGGGGACATGGTGGAGAGGGTGGCTGCCTTCAAGTTTTTGGGCATCAACATCCAGCAGGACTTGACCTGGAGTGCTCACACCACTGCTCTGGTGAAGAAGGCCCAGCAGAGAATGTACTTTCTCAGACTTTTGAAGAAGAACAACCTGGGTGAGAAACTGCTGGTGTCCTTCTACCGCTGCTCCATTGAGAGCATTCTGACTTATTGTGTTTGTGCCTGGTTCTCCAGCTGCACAGCAGCAGACAGAAAAGCACTCCAGAGGGTCGTCTCCTCAGCCCAGAAGATCATCGGCCACCCTCTCCCATCTCTGGAAGAACTGTACAGCTCCCGCTGCCTCAGGAAAGCTGAAAACATTTTACAGGATTCATCCCACCCCGGACATTCTCTGTTTACACTTCTGCCTTCAGGCAGAAGATACAGAACAATAAAATCAAGGACAAATAGACTAAAAAACAGCTTTTACCCCAGAGCCATCACATTTTTAAATGCTGCTAATAATTGAGTGCCTTTTTATTATAATGTTTTAACTTCTTGTGTGGTTGGCTGGATGTGTGCTTGAATCTAATATGTGTGTATATATGTATATATATTTATATATATATAATATTTCATTTTATTATCTATTTATTTTTCACACCAAAGAGGAGTGCACTCAATTTCGTTGTATTTTGTACAATGACAATAAAGTTATTCTATTCTATTCTATTCTGATATTAATCATGTTTTGTCCGTGAATATGTATTCAATAATTCCAAATTGTCTGTCCGCTTCCTTTTATTGCTAGTCTCTCCTGGTTGCGCTGCTTCCAGACGTGTATTTTCATATGTAAGCATTTAGCCAATCACATTTCAGCACTATTTGTTGCTAGGGTCAAAGAAATCTGCCTGGAGGCCTTCACAATCAATTCTGCGGGCCCTGTAGCATAAAATAAATGTTGAGCAAACTGTTGCTTCAACCAATCAGAGTTGGAGTTGGCGACACCAAGGCCCTCTAGCAGGCGTACGGAAACGTCAGCATTTTCACAGGCGTTGATTGGATAGTCAGAGAGCGTACCAGCCAGAGCTAGCAAACTGTATCTGTATCGAGCTGTACGAGCAAATAGAGGATTTGATAGCTGTTTTGTCAACCCACAATGGACAAAGGAGGAGAAGAAATTGATTTGGTGGCAGACTTGCTGTCAAAACCATTTTCAAGACGGACTTTTCAAGAAAAGCTGGAAATTGTTAAACAAGGTCGGGCAACTCCGAAGCTAGCAAGCCTGTCACAACCGGGGAAAGGATTTGTCCGCCACTTTCAGTCCACTAACTACGAGCTCCGAGGAACGCTGTAAATTGTATTGCTGGGAATGCTTGTTATTTGCCACTGATCGGCATGGTGTTTGGAGCCACAGTGGAGTTGTGAATTTGTCTTGCCTTACCAAGGCAGCAACGAGGCATCAGCGCACCACCCGACACTTACAGAAACGGCGCTCTCCAAAACATTTGGGGAAACCAGAGTGGATCTACAGCTGAGCGAGCAAGTGCGCAGGGAAACGGAGCTGCACAACGAAAAGGTGAAAAAAATAGTGACATCTTGAAATAAATGATAAGACTCTCTTTTTTTTAATTTTTTTTTTTTTTGGGGGGGGGGTGCAAGAAGGGATCGGACTTGAATAGTCCTGGCATTTTGAGTGAACATTTCTGAGGGTTGGACCATGAAAGCCCATACGGGGTGTAGACTGATGACGTGGCTGCGTGTCTAAACAGTGAAAGAGAATCTGCATCAGCTGACTCAGAAACGCAATGAAAATGAAAAAGATGACCGGAGGATCTGGGGCTGCTCTGCAGAACAGTCTAATGTTCTGAATTAAAAAGCGGGAAAAAATCTCTTCATGTTGATCAACACTCCAATGTTCTTCAATAAATGATTTTAAAGAAGATCATAAGTGTTTTTAATGAGTTTGGATCGATAACGGACATTCTTCAGCCGCGGGGGTCGAGGACACACAGAGACGGGAACTGGTGTGTGTGTGTGTGTGTGTGTGTTTGCGCGCGCACGTATCTCCGGTCCGTGTGCGCTCCCAAAATAAAGGGAAATACTATATGGAAAGAATTTATTATTCTCTGCAAGAAGATCGCAGGTGTTGTGAAATGAGTGTGCGTGCTTCAACCTGTATGTTTTAACTCCTTGATGAAGGAGAGGGCGGGGAAAGAGTGCATGTGCGCGTGCTTGAGGGAAGCAGCTCGCGCTGCAAGGAGAGAAAGAAAATAAGGCAGCACGTTAGCGTGCCGACAGTTGTCAATTGGTAGTGCAAGGAAAAGTAACTATAAAAAGTGAGACTGATTCTTTGGCTTCAAACGCTCCAGAGCTTCTGAAACTCAGAATATAGAGGAGAATCCCGGAAGAAGAGCAGTTCTTCGGACGGAGAAAATCTCCCCTGCGTCCCCCGAACACGGTCGGGAATCAAAACAGAAAGTAACACCGCGGCAAAGAAAAATCCAGCCGAAAAGAGGACAGAACTTTCAATTTTGATCTTGAGTCGGGAAAAGCTCTGGTCGGACGCTTCCTGTTATCGTGAAACCTTTCCACCAATCAATGGGTTACATCGTGTGACGACATGACGACAGAGGCTCCGCCCTCTCGGGTCAATTCCGTTTTCCAATGAGACCGGGTTGAAAAATTGCCTCAGTTGGACCTGCTTGCCGGGTCCATTTTGTATTATTCACGCTTAAAAGTCCGGTCCGGCCCGATCCAGTCCGCTCTGGACTACTCGGTGGAAATAAGGCAGAAGTGTGTCGCAGCTGCACCTGCAGTAGAAGTGTTCTAGCCATAAAATAGTTATTGAGGGTTGGATTGATTCAGACGGAGCACTACTGAAGGCCTAGGTGTGAAATGCACGGCCCGCCACTGCCTTTGTGTATCAGTGAAAAGCTATCAAGGTGAACAACAAACCCTCTTGTTTTGTCTAAACGTCACCCGAAAGATCTGAAAATTGAGAAACAAGGTAATGATTGAATAATTTGTGTAAACAAGCAGGTTGTCATCTAAAAAAAGAAAAAGTAAGCCACGCTTTGAAAAACTTTCAGTAGAACCGCAAAAAAACATGTTCAGCATTGAGTGGAACAGAGCTTAACTGAAGCCATGCTGTCGAATAAAGAAGTATATAAAAGCATGTCTGCAGTATGGGGGATTTGGGAAAATAGAAGCACAGAAATAAATCTTTGACAGAAAAAAATAAAAAGAATCCTCTAGGACTGCTCTTCCTCCATGTTTCTCGTGCCGTTCTGGCTGACACTGTGATTGAACCCCCAACCCGACCATGTTTCAGCCACGCTTTTCCCCCAATCAAGGAGCCCTAAAACAGATGGTCTTCTTGCTGGGATTTTCCCGTGGACGGGACTAAAACGCCTGTTCCATTTTAGCTCTCCACAACTTTAACTGATGGTGAACTATTACTTCCAGAGGAGTGCCGTTCTTTTACTCTTTGCTGTAAACTATCTTGGCGTCTGTTCCGGTAATTCGGTAAGTGAAACCGACGTGTGCTTGCTACAATGTGAAATCAGAGGAGAATCCTTTGGGAATTTCATGTCCGCTGCATAAAAACTAAACTGATGAAGGATTTGGGGAGTTAAATACGACAGTAGTTGCATATTAGTGGTAGTTAATTATTACAGAAGCTAATCATTTCCTGTCATGATGCTGTCCCTCGTCAACACCTACGTGAAGCTGACAGGTATTTCACCTGATTCCACTCACCTGTCTGACTGCCTCTATAGCAGGCGAATCCCACAGGAGTATTGTCTGAAAGTCGTCTGCATTCAAGGACTCTCCAGCCATCTGTTCAAATGTGAGTCACGGTCTCCTCTCATGCTGTTTTTGGATTACTCTGCTTTGGATTGCCTTCCCCTTGCCTGTTCCAACGTCCAATTTTTGGCTAAAATTGGATTAAAAAAACTCCTGATTTTGGAATTTCTACTTTCAGTCAATGCCACAATCCTCTCTTCTCCTGTCTATCCTGCCCTGTCCAACCCGGAAGTAATTACCTGTTGTCCCCTTCCCAGAGCACCCTGACAATACCACCTTTAATGCAGATGCAAGTTCTTACCTTTGCGTGCAATCCGAATGCAATTTATTCTGGTCTCCTGTGGGTAAAAGAATGAAATGAGCTCATTAGTTTGACATGATGCGGCAAAGATGCCAAGAATAACAGACCATTAATACGTGTTACAGATTCAGTCAGTCAAAGTGCACTATCGTGTCCATAACCGAGGTGTTCAAGCCTCATCTTTCAGGGTGAGGCTTTGCATCTGAGCCCACTGAGTGACCATTACTGGACCCAAAAGATGCAATCTACGCTGAAAATAGAGTGATGTAGTGCTGATTTAATGGTGGGTTTACACCAATTTGCACGACAAATTTGCGTACGCATCATCTCTTTTGATATGTGTCAAATTTGCTTCTGGACGCTTGTCCAACAATCTGATCATAAACTTGATGCTCCTGATGTATGGGAGAGGAGCTATTGTCACTAGATGGAAGCATTGATTATAACCCTGTTGAGAAATCAGGTGTATTTATTGTTGCGAAGAGCTCTACAAATCAGAAATTTTCTACTATCTACTGCAGGAACTGCATCAAACGATGGCCGCTTTCAGCGGTACTTCCTTCTCTCTCTGACCCAGTTTGACAGGACTCTGATTACATAATCAACATCACAGCAGACTCAAAGATGAGTAGCCTGGTAACTGCTTAGGCAAAAAGATGAGTTCCTATTAGCCAAGTCTATGCCAAGTTATAGATATTTGAACTCTAAAGTGGCGGCCCGCGGGCCATTATGCGGCCCCAAGTCCATATTTTGGAGCCTTAACATGAAAGTTCAATGTCTAATAAGTAATATATTTTGTATGTACACACTTTTTTATGAAAGCTTTGTATTTTCTTTGTGATGTTTTAGCTTGCTTAAAGCTTAACACTTTGCATTTATTATAGTCGTCAGAAAAGCCCTGAGCAACAGTTGCTATTGTTGTTAACTCCTGTCGTTTCACAGAAGATATTGCTTAGAAGTGCATAGAGATGAACAAATGTTCAATAAAGACAGTAGACGCAAAAACATATTGTTGGCACGAATGGAACCCCTCAGCCAGACTCTTCATTCAGTGGCCCCAAGGTAAATTGAGAACCCTGACTTACAGAGTCATGTGATCTATTCATATGTCATGATATTTAATGACCTATAGCTGTAACTTTTAATCTCGAATTAAAAGTTATGAACCAGATATTGATAATTCATGAAAAGGGTTGAGACAGGGCGATGGGATTATATAAATTCGTTTCCTCCCACTCCCTTTCAAGCTTTCTACAATTTGATGGTTAGTTATCCAATGTCTGACATATCTGTACGCATGTAAATCCTTTGCTGATTATATTTCACATGCATTGTACTTTTACTGCTTGAAATAAACCATTTCAAATCAAATCAAATCTTGATTCAAAGGTATAAACTGCCTTACTTTGGTATTATGCTATCATGTACTCTACAAATAGTATTGAAAAAACATTTTGTTTGGTACAATTCTCTAATTTGAAAACATCTGTTTTTAAATTTTAATTCTAAAAAGAAACTGTTCATTTCCAAACCAGATGTTGAATTGGGTATATGAGTCCATCTGGTTGTACCCGCGGGACAGTACCTCTTCTCTGTACATTTACATACTACATAATGAGGCTCCAGTAACGTAACTGGGTTTCATGAGGAACTAATGGCAAACAATTCTTTGTTGCTTTCCAGTTTTTTCTCTTGCTCAAATGCAAATTAGATCTTTTTTTTTTATTCCACAGATTTTTCAATTTTCTGAGATCTTAAATGTAATGAGAACTAGACAATAAAAAAGATGAAACGTGAATGTTGCTGGTTCTTATCTTCTAAATGTAAAACTAAGGCTGTTTATGCTTCAGAAATGCTGCTTTAGAGATATTTGAATACAGAAACCAGTCAAGTCATCATTAGAAAGAACAACAAATCAGGCCACAAGCAAACGGCTTCCTGCCTTTTGATTCATTCAGCACTGACGTGCGGTCACTGATGGGGCTGCTGACATAAAAGCGGTGCGTCTGAAGTGTAGCATCAAAGCTCCCACGTGGATCTCTTACCCCTCTGAAGTTGCTGGCTGCTTGGAAATAGATGAGGTAGTTCTTGGTGGGGTCAAGAGGACTGTTCCAGTAGCCGTTGTAGGTGTGATTGTCACCAACGGTGAAGGGCGTGGCCTCCGGCAGGCTGCTGGGGGCCAGCTCTGCCGTGTAGTAATGGGGGGCTCCCTTGGACTGGGCCTCGTTGTGGGAGTTCGGGGTGGGGAAGCAGTCCACGGTGCCCAGCTCCCTCCTTCTCACATGACGGGAGCCGTCCTCCTCCACCACCACCACCTGGTAGGCACTGCAGGAGGACACATGCTTAGATCTATCTACGTGGAAAGGAAAACTACAGACTAAAATCTAGTCATCAACTTGGGAGGTTAGATCATTATAGTGTTGCATTACTGCTCCCAGGTTTTATTCTAAAAGCATTTCTTCATTAAACAAACCATTCCAGTTGAGAGTCTTCAAAAAACATCTGTTCCTTTTTTAGCTTCTTTTACAAAGAGAGACATTCTCAGACGCTGGAGATAACTCACAAGGAATCTGATCTAAAGAGTTTTTGATAATACAATAATGATGCTAAATAATATATAATTTAAATTGTCATGAAATAAAAGATTTCAATATAAGCATTTTATTGTCATGAGTTGATTAAAGATTTCCATTTTAAAAAACATAGGTTTGTGTATAACTTATATTTTGTTTTATTCTAGTTTATCTGTTAGTTGGTTATAATCTTATTATCATGACAAGACCACAGCAAGCATTGCGCTATCAGCACTAAAAAAGGAGTTAATGATTTAGGTTCTGATTGTCATCAGAAGCTAAATTTGTATTAATGTATAGCAACTCCCTCCAAAGATGTCTGACAGACGATGGCAGACCTTTCAAAGGATGGAAATGGATGGATGATGATGATTCAGACAGATGGTGACATGAAGGATGGTTGGATGGAGGGATGCTGGATGGATGGACATGATGATGACGATGGATGGTGGATGGATGGATGGATGATAGATGAATGGATGATAAATGGATGGAATGATTGATGCAATGATGAATGAATGATGGAGATGGATGGAATGGAGATAAATGGATGACAATGACAGATGGAATGAGATGAGGTGGAATGGAGACATGAGATAGAATCAAAAAAAAATCTAACAATGATATGGTTTTCAAAGATTCTGAAAATTATTGAAGTAAATCATGGAAGAGTGGATGGTGAACAAATATATACATAGGTAAACGGCTGACAGGCATGGCAGTCAAACCCCTTAGATACTGCCATGCGGCTGAGTCATTCATTATTTTCATATGAAGTTCCTATCAAATTGCTGCTTTTTTCACTATTTAGTGAATTTTTTCACTTAATGTTGTTGAACCAGATAGCATCAGTGATCAGTGATTGGTCCAAATTCATCAACATCACAATGGCAACCACTCTCGACCAATCAGGAGGGAGCTTGTTGTAAGGCGTCACCTTGAGCACGGGAGAATCTATTAATAAATCATTTCAAACATTCGACTTGAGTCCACATACTTTTATTGAGGCATCTGATTGGTCAGTTTATGACTCAAAAACTTTTGAAATTTAGGATTAGCAACATTGTGTAAAGTAAAAAGTAGTAGAGCAAGAATGATTTTCCTGACAAATACAGTGACTGTGTGACTGCTGCTTCTCAACTGAAGTCTATGGGGTTTTGGATTCTTGGAGCCAGTGGGTACATCCTGTTTGGAACGTAACAGGGAGAGGTCACTCCATTCCAGTTCTCCTATACAGTCAATGGGTCGAGCTCACAACAGACCAGACTTTCACAGTGGGATGAGTTTACTGGAGTCTGAGCTTTACAATCTCATTAAGGTCACTAAAACTGTTGAAGTTTATAATCAGTTGCATCCACTTCTTTTTCCTATTTTTGAGTTGTGGCAGCATTACCAATGGGTGCCGTTAAACACAAAAAAGCTGGTAGTGACTGCAAACAGACAAACACAGGCTCCATAAACGGATAAAACACAACATACTGTGGGAGATTATCTGTACCTGACGGGAGCTCCTCTTCCGACGGCGGGCCGCAGGAGCACGGTGATGGTGTTCTCCGACTCGCTCAGCGGAGAGGGCACGTCCTCGTAGTCGAACACCGGGGCTGCGAGCAGAAAGGAGGCCACGGTTAGACACTTTTCTGGATTTCCGAGGGGACTGGAGCTGAAACTCTGTCATGACGATGGAGGCTTTTAGTCTTTTAGCCCCACATGAGAAGGCAGAGAGAGCTATCTTTATTCATTACCGCGCACGTGTCCCATGTGTGCGGGCCCCCCACCCGGCTGACTGATGATGACTAAGAACAGCGGAAAACAAGAGACTCTTGTAGTATAATTAGGGCAGATCTCTACGCTGCACAACCTGAGTAAAGCTCTGAGGACAATGAGGTCGAGTGTTCTCGTTTTTGTTTACTACACAAAGTGAATTAATTGGAGTGCTGGTAAAGCCAATGGCAACAGATAAACAGAGATGGGAGGCAGGAGCTTTCTGCAGCTTGTAAAAGCCTCTTTTTTAAATAGCAGAGCGTGCACAGACAGCTGAAAGCCACAGTGCGTGGGGCCTCTGCAGGTCAGGTTGTTAAATCCAACGAGTTATGTAAAAAAAATGGGCTAATGTTGGAGATTTGCAATTTCATGCCTGCAGAAGCTGTTTTGCTTCAGCATGCGACGGCGTGGGATGCTTTGTACAACCTGACACTTCCCACATGGGCCGTCATTTCAGCCGGATCCCAGAACAGCGGGGATCACCGTGAAAGGAAGAGGGACCGCAGTGCAGGGTCATGGTCAGGAAAGCAGGGCTGATAATAAGAAATATGGAAGCTGTCTTTTAGAGGGAGTAGATGTGCTGAGACCAACACGCTTTTACTCAGCTTTACAAATGAAATCTATGGTTTTTCATCCAAACGGTTTAAATCTGGACCTTTGAAATATCGGAATATTATGAAAGCCAGACCTGCTCCACTTTCTCTTCTTTATTAAAGATATTTTGTTCAATTTAAGAGCATTTCAACTTATTCTGCTTTTGTTGGATCCTCCATTTTGATTTCTCTTGACACATCTGCGAGCCTCACCCGAAATGTTCGTGGTGATCTCGGTCAGCGCCGTCTGCCCAAAGCCCTTGCCGGTCCGGGCCCGGACCGACACCAGGTAAGTGGTTCCGGGGTGGAGGCCTGAGAACATGTGGTAGGTCTCGTTGCGCAGCTTGGACACGGTGCGACGGGGTCCAGGGACGTTGATGCTCGGGTCTGACGACTCGATGCTCTGATAGCTGATCTGCGGACGTCAAGAAATGAGTTTGGTCAAAGATCCCACGACGGTCCAGACAGCTTTTCTCTGGAAAAGTTTGACCATAAATAAAGAACCGTTTCTTCTGTGAGGCCACAGGTTATGGTACCACTTACCTGTACTGCGCCAGTCCATGTACCTGCCTCCTACAAGAACCTTTACTGGTCCGAGGATCACTTGGTACCGATCCAGTACAGGATGTGGACCAGTACTTGTATGTGGACCTGTCCAGTCCTCCTATCCGACATGGATCAAAGTCAAGGCCAGGGGACCGGATCTGGCCCTCCGGGCAATTTTATCCGGCCCTCTAGATGATTTCATTTAATTTTTAATATGCCAGATGTTATCTTGTTTATTTCTAACTTGTTTAAGTTTGACAAAATACATTTTTATGGAGAATAAAATATTGAAGCTCATTTAAGATTTAAGTTTAATTTTTTAGAATAATATTCCTGCCTGTTTTCATTCATTAGTTGTGTATGTCAACAACAAAGAAAGTTTTTAAAGTTTTAAAAATGTAGTTTTAGTGTGTTCAATAAATGTTTATCCTGTTCTGCCCACGACACAAGATGTGTGTTAGATTTGGGCCCCCAGTGCGATTGAGTTTGATACCTCTGTCCTATGCCTAACCTGGTACCAGTACCAGAAGGCAGGTATATGGAAGAGACCAGTGCATGGTAAGTGGACCTAGTTAGGGTGCTGGTACCAGTACCAGGTTACGTTTTTGGTCCAGTGCAGGGACGTGGACCAGTATTGGTACTGCTACCGGCATCAGTACCCTAACCCGTTACTGGTGCTTGGTTAGTAACCCGGTCCACTTATTAGGTTGTGGACCAGTACTGGTACCAGGTTAGGCTATTGGTACTAGTACCTGGTGGACCAAGTTAGAATACTAGTACCAGTACCAGGTAAATGGACCAGACCGGTGCATGGTAGCCCGGTGAATGCATCCTAACCCGGTCAATGTACCAGTAGAAGACTATGTCCCGGTACTGGACCGGTACCAGTGCCCTAACCCAGTCTACGTACTGGCACTTGCTCACGTACCGGTACTTAATTGGTACCAAATGTCCCACGGACTAGCATTAGTTCACAACCCGGAGGTGACCCTTGATTTATTGGGAACAGCAAGTATGTAAAAAAAAAAAAAAAAAACAAAAAAAAAAAACGACAAGTTGGGGAACCATAAATCCATAAATGGCGACTTGAGTGAGAATGCCTAAAACATCCCATTGTGAGGTCGAGCAAATCAAGACTGAATCCATCTCCGTAACCACGTCCTACGCTCTACTGTGGAAAAAAACACTCTAAAACTAATTGGAATAGAAATCTATACCTTCTACTTTTTGTGATTAAATCATTTGCAGGTAAAAGTCTGAGTGTGAAATGACGAAACTTGAAAGTCTGGCTTCAGCCTAAGACTGCAGCGAAGTGAAAAACCAAACCCCCCTCTTGTGTCTGTGCACCATCTGTGAGGAACATCAGCAGCAATGTGTTAATCACGTCTCTGAACGAGTTTCTTTTTTTTTTTTTTTTACATTTTGACGCCTCAGCATTTTTGTCAAGCCACCTTCAAACCACAACTGTTTGTAGGTGATAAGACTATAAAAAAAGATCTTCTGTCCGAGCTGAATTCCACGACGGCAGCCGTGGTAACGGGGCTGAGAAACAGGATTTTTACCGAAAGGGGACTTTGAAATCCCTCTCTTGAGGAATGACTTTCAATCCTGGAAGTGCAGCAAAAAGATGTCATCTCGCAGTAGATATAATAAATCTAATGCTGCAGTTAGCACTGATAAGCAGAGCCATTCTTCAGTGCTGCCGCCCTGATTTAAAGCACTTTTTTCTAGCTTAGTGGACAAAGAAAAAGCAGGAGCAGATGTTGAAGGTGACAGCTATGACTGAATACTAATACTACATTGTTGTTTTGCTGTTTGATGTATTATAGCAGATTGTCATCAGTAAACTAAAAAAACTAAGTAGTTCAGCTGTACAAGTGGCAGTCAGTCTTCTGAGATTTAATTTAGACTTTACTTTAACTCCTCCTGTTCAATCCAACGCTTTAGTAAAAGCATAAAAATAGACTTCTAACAAGTCTGTCCAGATTCTGGCTGCTTGGAGCAAGCAGCTTCCTGTTTGGAACGTGAGGGAGGGGGGGGTCACTCAGTCCAGTTCTCATGTACAGTCAGTATAGACTGAACAATCGCAAGACGTCACTTCTTTCAAAAGTAGAAAATGGTTCCAAAAACAACAAGAACAAGTCATGCTGTTCCCTCTTGAAGTTTTGAAAAAGGAACCGCGACTTCAAGACTGATCAGGCGACAAAAGCTGCATCTATTTTTGTAACATCCTGTACTTTATGAGTGGCTTATAAAAAAAGTCAAGCCTAATTTTTAAAAATACACGGCAGCATCCACACGGAAAAAAGGTCAAAACATGTGGTCTACAAATTATTTTTGTACATAGAACTGAATTGAGTACAACAAAATATAAAATACTGTAAAAATATTCAAAAACCTTTCTGTAACATAATAGAAGACCTTAATTTAGTATAAAAAACCCTTCACACGGCAGAATCTGAGACATCTGAAGGTAAAAACACAACCTCACAGATCTGACTCATACAGACTGATGTGATTTGGGGGGCGGGGCCTCTGGTTACACCCAAGATGGGACCAGAATCTATCTGTGCCCGGAAGTGGAAACCTTAACTGTGGCCGGTTGCGTAAACAGAAATTTCCTAAACTTTAGGAAACCCTTTTAAGATTATGTTTTACAAACTTGTCTGACCTTTCCGCTTTTAAGATTTTGAAGTGAATAAACTGTTACTGTCCAGCAGTTTAGTGAGAAAGATGGGAAAGATAGGACAGAGAACGTTTATCGTTTTATTTCTTTCAAGTCAATATTCACAAGCGTTCACATTTCTGAAACTAAAACTGATTACCTCCTGAGTAGTTAGTTTTTTCTCAGTGAATCAGCTGATCAGAACCAATACTGAGTTTTTCTCTGTGACAGAGAGTCACAGAGAAAAAAACTGTAAAGAGGGTCGATACAAGAGAGAAGATATAGAAAAAATGGTTGAATGCCTAAAACAATGTTTTTTTGTGTCCGGCTCCGTCAAGAGGAGGGACTTCCGCCATATTTTTTCTCCGTAGTCAGATTCTGTTACATTTGTGCACTGATGTGTCGTTTTTCTCTTCAGACTTTATTCACTAAAGACCAGTGCTGAGAGTATTAGAATACTAATGCATTACAGAACCAAAACATCTAACGTTTTGCTGTCGCTATTCATTTGAGTACATTATTGAAATATTTTGGTTATATTTATTGAGTATTTATGATTATATCACAAATTAAGAGCTCAGAGTATCTCAGGAAGGAGGGAAGAAAGACACAGATCCTGAATAGTTTTAACACTACTATGTTTTCTGATCCGGTTTCAAGCTAAGGAAAAGATGGTGTTCCACAGGGTTCTAGATGTGGACTTCTTTTCTTTAGGTTTTTTTTTTTTACAGCTGATCCAAAAAATCTTTAAAATAAATTGAAATTGTATATGTTACTCATGTTGGATTTTTATTATCTTATAACTTTTATTGATTAGAGGAAAGAATTCCTGTCTTTCGTACATTTGTTTTTGGATTGCATTTATATTTGATAAGGTGCTAAATATGTTAATTAAACTCTGGTTTGAACCCCAGTTAGCCTGCTTGCTCCGGTAAATGTTCACAAGGTCTTCAGCTGCCACGGGCCCATCAATAATGAATTAGAGGCGCCCTTATGGAAGTGTCTGTTAGGCAAATAAGCAATTAGAATTGTCCCAAATGTAATCTCAGCCTGGAGCCCGCCTCGGCCTCATGTACAGTAAAACCCATGAACTGTGAAAAATGGCTCCTCCTCACTCTGGAGGCTCAGCATCCTCCTCCGGGTTTGGACCAGGACCAGAAGAAACAAGCCTAGGGATGGGAGGATCGCTGAAGGGCAGCAGCATCAAGCTAAGCTCCTCCCGTTTGAGTGACAGCGCTTCAGCAGAGGAAGTGATGGGGGGTGAATAAAACAAACAGTGACATGTGGGGTAAAAGAAAACATGTTTTCCCACAAGGAGGATTAGTGCGTGCTGCTGGGCGTCCTACCTCGTACTGCGTGATAAGACCGTTGGGCTCCACAGGCTCCTCCCACTTGAGGAAGATCATGTCATCCAGAGGAGTGAAGGTCAGGGAGTCTGGAGCGATGCCGCCAGGAACTGCAGCAGGAGAGAAAACACAACCTTCCCTGAGACAAACACTTCACCTGGCTCTGAAGTTAATGGACTCTTGTGCAGGCATGCCGAGGGGGGGGACACCTTTCACAGAGTGAGAAAGGGTGGAGGAGGGGCAGACAGAGTAGGGAGCGATGAAAGGGAACTTGCTGGCAACCTTTGAAATGGGTTAAAAAGCCGTCTGATAACAGCACGGAGCCTTGGGGAGGGAAAGCTGAATGTCTTACACTGACAGAGAAATCCAACCTCTCAACATCTGCCCTTCTCCGGATGTAAATGAGATTCTCCTGCAGGAGCTGAACCCACTTTTGAGGAGTAAATCATTCGCCAAAGGTAAATGGGAGGATGTGACATTTGTGGATCCAGCGTGGTTTCCTCCCGACGTGGGAAGTGGCTGCATAAGCAGGCGAGAGTTCGCCTGCTGTGTTGACAGTCAGATTCACATCGGAATGGAAAGCAAACATCAGCGCCCAACCTGCTTCCATCCCCTTCGCTTCATCTTTCCATTAAAAATTAAAGGAGTCAAGCTAACACTTCATACTGAAAAGGAAAACCCAGTAGAACGTCTACAGAGTCAGGGATTACTGTCTATGCGAGAACAGCTTATTTCTTAAAATAGTTTACAATAATGCAGGGTAAAAAAAATATGGCCCAACCTGGATTTGTATGGTTTAAATAGCAAAGTAATTCTGAAATTGTCTCTTATGACAGCTGACGTTTGAGACTCTTGTTGTGTAACTCGTCATGTACGGACGCATGGTTTGGGGCCCCTCCGTGTCACTTTTTGACACTTTGGGTGTCTTCAACTAGTCGTTTTTTTCTGTCCTTTTGCAGTTTTCCCTCTTGTGAGGTGTTTTTTGTTTTTAATTCAAATGTGTCTGCTGCATTTCCAAGTCCAGGCCTGTTTGTCTCTGCACCTGGGCTCTTGTCACTCCAGCCGTCGGCACGACTCCGAAAGCAAGTCAGAGCAATCAAAGCAACCAAGAAATTCATAATTGTTTTGGATATTGTTTTTTTTTTTTTTAATAATGCAATTGAATTTGTAAGAAAGAAAACTAAAACTGGTGATTAAGCACTTCCAGCTACTTATGTATAAGAAGAGCTTTTTATAAATAAATGTGATTTGGTTATGATTGGATTAAAAAACTGCCAGTTATTGACTTATTGATGAGTCCCCTGGTCATTATCATTCCTTATAGTCATATAGAAGGGCAGTTTTGAGGCTCCATCCCTCTAGTTCCATCCGTCTTACCTTAAGATACATTTTCCCAACATCTTTCCAGTGATTTTACCTCAAATGTTCAACTTCCTTTTATTTTGTGTTCTTTTTTTTTTTTTTTCTGGGATCACCACTCCCCTCAACTTTACAGGGCTGTCTGTTCCCCGCGAGCTCAGGTAGGCAAATCCCCCACCAGGAAGAAAATCCTGCCGCATCCATGACAGCCAAGTCTGCAGCGGCGAACAAAGAAAAGCGCCGCACTACTGTTTGATTATTGCGCCCAATAAGGAAAGAGGCAGGAGGAGCTGTCAGCGGATGCAGCTGAATTACGGTGGTTGTGAGGCTGATGGCAGCTTTCCCTGCGACAGGGGGGACAGGAAACTGTCAAGACTGGCATTAGTGGCTCAAAAGATAAACTTGCTCCTGACATCCAAAGTATCAAGTAAACTAGGAGGAGAAAAAAAAAGAAGAAAAAAAAAAAAACAGCCCCGGTGTGCTTTTTTATTTTTTGACACGTACGTTTTAAGCTGTCACTTCCTAAAGAGTCGGGCCTAATAACTGAAATCTCAGCCCTGCAGCATGCCGGCAGCTTACGGGAAAGCACGTCCTCGCCTTGAAGACAGCAGCAGATAATTAAGAGCACGGCTATGTCTTTGGCGTTCTCCCGCTGTTTTGTCTTTGGCGAAATTGTTCTGATCAATCCAGAAAGTTTGGCAGATGACACATGCAGGCACGACTGCCACTTTCTTAAAGCCCCACTGTGATAAAAACTTGTGCTTTTGGCGTTTTTTAACACATTTTTGTGGCATTCTTCTGATGATGGAGGACATATTTAAAGCGAATTGCATCTCTGTGTATTTTTTTAAATCATTGTAAAGCGGGAATGGAAAATAATACAGTGAGCAGGCCAGCGACATTTCAAAGGTTGGGGGTGTGAGGGGCTGTAAGCTAGTGAGAGAGTGTGTAAACAGGGAGCTCTCAGCAATGGGGAGGGGGCGGAGTTTCTCTGTACGAACTCCTGCCAACACAAGTTTTCTGATTTTAGCTAAAAACGGCATAATCATGATTAAAAGTCCGTCGGGAACGCTTTTAAAAAAAAAAACAAAAAATTGATTGAAGTGGGACTTTAAGATGTTTCTTTCCTGACAGCTTTTCAGTCATTCAAGCGTCCTGCTTACTCCACATAATCAGTGTTTGGCCTTCTGGGCTTCAACTCGCCGATAATTTGCATGAGACGGCACCTAATCTGCTGATGTAAACAGGAAAACACAAAGATGGGAGAATCGTTTGGCTGCTTTACTCCTGGCCATGGCTCGGGCTGATTAACGCTCCACTGGTCTCCATTTAAAAGAACGGTCCTCCACTCAGTTGTGCTGATCCAGCTTGTTTTACAGTCAATATTTGTGTTATTTTTTGTGGTACTGGATGACTAAAGGCATGGATTTGTATAAAATAATCATCTAAGGATGTAGTACAACCTTGGAGTGAGGTTGTGCAGCTCTTTTTCTCAGAGTTTCATACTTTTTGCAGACTCTTGCATCTTGATGAGAAAAAAATCAAACGTACTGTCCTCCTCGGTCTGGAAAGTGACCTCTCTGCTCTCCTTCTTGCCCTCGGGGTTGGCCAGCGCCAGCCTCACGTGCACGGCCCGAAAAGGCGGGAGGTCCCGCAGGGTGAAGTGAGACGTGTTGCGATCCAGGGACAGGCACTCTCTGACTGTGGCGTTGTTCCCTCCACTGCCCCCTGTTGGCATGGAGTAGCGGTAGCAGAGGGAGAGGGAGTAGGTGTGGCAGCGGGTCAGGTTGTAGCCAAGGGGCTCCCACTGGAGGGCCAGCTGGCGAGGCTGGATCTCTGTGGCGGTGAGGCCTCTCAAGGCACGCATGGGCTCTGAAAGAGAGCAGATATTCAACAAAGGTTAAAGTTTGATTTACAGCTGAAGGATATGGACGCAACTTCAATTTAATACAATTTGGAAAGGATTTGTTCAAGAATAACACGTTTTGACTGTATATAAGAAGTGGACTGAGTGGCCCCTCCCTGGTTTTCAATTTTTAAACCAGTTTCAAGGGATGCAGGAAAGTGGTTTGTGTTGCTTCCAAACACCTATTTGATTTTTTTTTCTAAGTTAACCAGCTTTTTTCATTGTTTAGGATGGATTTGTAGTTTTAGATGTAGCACTGTAGTCATTGTGATAGTCTGGCCAAAGGAGAAAGAACTTTATTGACAATTTTACCTTTTAGTCCAGTTACCTTCCCAGATAAATGTAAAAATCAGCCATTAAGTTGACATTTTCTGAACACGACGAGAAAGAACAGTTTAGCTGGAGGAAGGAGATGTTTTATTAAAATGGTTTAACTGTAAGCTTAAAGCAGATGTGTTGGGATTTTCCTCTATTTTTCTCGTGGAGTCGGTTCAAATGTCAGAATTAAACAGCAGAAATTACAAGTCCTTGCTGATTCTGCGCTGAAAACAGCCTCAACTGTTGGGGTGCGAAGTCGTGATGAAGGAAACAGACTGATTGGGACGTCCAGTGGTCCTGGCATATGCACCGTGGTGGCTAACCAGCGTTCATCCTGGAGAAGCCCTGGCTTGGACTCGAGCTGAAAAAATATTCTGCACTCGTCCAGTTAAAAGGAGATACAAGGGCAGGCCCAGAGCATCCTGGAGGAGCCCGCATCGAATCGAATCCATGCCATGGATCCTCCGGGGGTGAGGGGAGGGGTAGCTCGAGGAAGATTACAAAACAAAAGACAGATTGATGGAAAACCCACAACTGGACTTTTATTTTTTTAGGTTCGATAAAATACAGTTTTCTGTTGAAGTCCAATCCTGGATTCCTTTACTGACAAATGTATTTGTACCCTCCACCTCAGCACGCAGCTGGAATACTGATAGAGGGGGGACCACAGGAGAAAGCGACAGTGGCAGCTGTTTTTTACCTGCTCGGTTGTTTGAGGTCACAGAGGGGTGAATCGACAGAAAAAAAAAACCACTTCCTGAACAACAACACCTCAGACAAAGATCATTGTGTCTGAATCGTTCCTGAGAAACCAGTTTCAGTCCATTTAGGACAGAAAATGTAAAAAAAGAAAAAAAAAACCCAAACAATGATGATAGGTAAGAAAATAAAAGTATATCTGAAGCCCAGTTGGGGGTGGTATCTCAGTCCTTGGGGCTCGTCTGCCCTGCAAAGCTGCTGAATAGATCTTACACTACATGAAAGCTGCAATGTCACTGAAACACAGGCAGGTCACACATGTTCCCCAATGAAGGCTTAGTGCCCCCCCTTAAAGCAACAGAATACCCCCCAGCAGGACAGAGAGAGAAGAGATTTGCTCCATCACAAAGGAGGAATTTAATAACAGAAAATGGCTTTAAAGGGGTGGTGTCAAAGGTGGAGAATAACTGGCTTAATATCTGATCCCCTCCAAGAATATTAGCCCTGAATGGGAGTCTAATCCTGTTAAGACACACTCTTCCGGCGGAGGCTTATTGAATGGACGCTTACTTTCAGCTTCAGACACTATAGCTCATCGCCCGGTCCTTCATGCATGTTCTGCTGAAAGGCCAAAGCCTTGTTGATTTAACAAATCACCGGATCTTCTAGAAGGCGTAGAGGGGGGTGGGGCTTGTGGACCCTTCCTCTTCAGTTTTGAAATGAGTTTTTAACAGACAGATGTTCTGGTAATGAAATTTCTCATGCATCTTAATATTATTACAAAACAAAATCACATTTCTAACCCGTTCATTTTGATAAATCATCTTCTTCCTCTCATATGGGACCAGATTGCGAGGGAAGCAGTCTGAGAAAAGACGTTCAGACTTCCCTCTCCCCGGCCACTTCCTCCAGCTTCTGTGGGGTAACTCCAAGGTGTTCCCAGGCCATTGGAGTGTCCTGGGTCCTAATGACATTCTAGCATTCTAGCTTTTTGGCCCGTTTTATCATTTATTAGGATTTTCTAGGCTATTTTTGAGCTTATCTAATATTTTAGTTACTTGCTAACTGTTTCGGCTAACTTGGCTTTTTTTTTTCTTTTTTGGCCGTCTTTGGAGTTAGGCTAGTATTTACATGCAAGCTATTTTGGCTATTTTAGGCATCTTAAGGTTTTTTTGGACTATTTTGAAGTTTAGCTTTGGCTTTTTTTTTTTTTTTAGGCTAATTTGGCTTTTAGCTAATATTTTTGTGGCTATGAGCCTCCACGTTTTCAGCTATTAGCTTCAGCGATTTCAGCAATCTGCTGCAGTGTTTTTAGCTATTACTTTTTAGCATCTTCAGCCGTCAGCACTAGCATCTTCAGCGGCCATATTCAGCTCTCAGCATTCCCACTAGCATTATCACGGATAATGCTTTATATCTAGTTCATAATTATGTATGTTTATTCTTTCTTTATTTCCTTTCACAAAGCATCAGGAACATCAGAGACACAAAATCAAAAACAGAATACAACACATGTTACATGTTAAAACATTACAGTTTGAAAGTTTTCAAAATTTAGTTTTAGTGTGTTGCATAAATCCTGTTTGGCCTGCAACCTAGTTTTGGATTTTGGCCCCATGTGATTGAGTTTGACACCCCTGCTTAAAGTGAACCCAATGTGTCCAGTCTTAATACCCCTTTAAAAAAAAAAAAAAAAAAAAAAATATCAGCTTGTTCTTTATAATCCGGGATACCTTGTATATCAGGGGTCTCAAACTCGCGGCCCGCGGGCAATCTGCGGCCCGCGGGATGATAATTTGCGGCCCCCGCCTTCATATGAAAGATTACTGTTAGTGCGGCCCGCAAGGCTGATATGAATGACAGTTGTTGTGTGCAGAGCTGAACGAACCAATCACGGTAAAGGTATATGGTTCTGGAGGGCGGGACATCGGCGGCTGTCCGAGCTCCTCACTCTTTAATTCATTCCTCCCAATCAGCTGGACGGAGGAGGAGCCATGAAGCTGCTTGGAAGTGCTTTCTCACTGAACGGGATTCGCGGGCCCCGCTCCTCTTTCGCCACGTGACAACACGTGAACACAGCCTGCCGCTTGTCAAAAAGCGTGTTCCACGCGACAATCCCGTGCACCGCAGCTCAATATATTCCGCTGCGGACCAATCACCCTCGCGATCTGCTTTTTCCTCCTCCAACGATCAGAAAAAGCGCGTCGCGAGAGAGACTGACCACTTCCGCGTGTGCGTGAGTGATTGAAGCGCATGCCGCGAGGAGCAGAGGCGAATGCTTCACACACCGTGCTTCCACACTCGGCTGCGCGGCGGTTTATGAACGCACGCTCAGCAGCAGGTGGTATCCACAGCCGGAGCAGCGCGTCCGTGCACGCAGCAGTAGAGAGGAGATTCTTCTTCTATGGTGTTTTTACCGTTCATTTAGCGCTGCTGAGACTGTGCGTGAAATATTGAACGCGGGGTTTGAAGACTCAGCGCGCGCTCAGAGCGTGCACGATTTGTGCGCAGAGCTTGAGACGCAGATTTAAAAACTTGCGTAGCAACGGGTGTCGCGGCAACATTAATCCTTTAGTCGAGCGCGCTGCTCTCAGCTCAGAGATGAAGGAGGTTCTGGAAATACAGACATTTGAAACTGAATACAAATAGTTTTCTCTTGTCTAGTGTTTCTCAGGTATTTTCTCTTAGACCCCCCCCCCCCCTCAGCTGCAAGCATCATTAGTATCCGTTAATTTGCTCAAATTAAACGTATATCTCCTCAAAAATATCATACTTTTATTATCATTAAAGAATAATAATAATAAATAAAACTTCTAAATAATCAGTTTATTAATTGTTCTCTTTTTTTTTTTTTTTTTTTTTTAGTATACCTCCAAAACTTCCAGACAAAGTAAAAACAATCTTTCCATGTTTCCTCCACAGTAGTGCTAGGATTCTGTCTTTTCTCAGAGATTCAATTATTTCACATTGGCTAACTGTAAATTGAGTTTTAGGTTGTTTTTTGCTATATTGAATTTATTATCAACTACTATGTAGGATTATGCACAATATTCATCTCTAATGTAAACATGTTTTTATTCGCATTCCCCCCCAGGGGGGCGCGCCCCACCATTTGAGAAACACTGATCAGTCAGTCAGTCAATATGTGGTTTCAGTCGTCTGTGTCTGCTGTATGATCATTGTTATTATTTTAATTAATAATTGATTTTCTGATTCATTTTTTAAAATTAATTTAATTCATTCATTATTTTGTGTAAAAATAAAGATATTTGAGAACATTGGAATGTTTTATCAGCGATTTGCTTGTGGAAATCCTGATGCGGCCCGGCCTCACCCAGACTCTGCCTCCAGCGGCCCCCGGCTCAATTGAGTTTGAGACCCCTGTTGTATATGGTTTAATTCTTGTTGTTTACTGATAGCATAGCGTTTTTGAGACGTAGTGTCATTGTAAATATGCTAATGAGGCAATGTGTGTGGTGTCGGGATGTCTTTTTTTTTTTTTTTTTTTTTTTTACATGTTACTAGCAAGGTTAGGAGTGAGCATCGTCCCAGAAATGTTTGTTTTAGTGGTATTAGTCTGTTATTTTACAAGTTGCTAACAAGGTTGGAAGTTACAAGTATTGGGAATATGCTAACACAGCTAATGCTTCTAACGTGGCAAACATGTAGCATGTCACAAGCAGGCTCTAGAGTCATTGTGTCAATAAAGTCGTACTAACTGATATTATTTCTGACTCTTTTTTGTGCTTAATGCACCGTTATAAGTTTGAAAACAGACTATTCATTAACTGTACGCCTTAAAAACCAATGTGCCTTAAACATCATAATCTTAAAAAGTCAATTGATGAAATTCTACTTATGAATAAAAAAGCTGGAATGAGCAACACAAACTGGGACACGTCCTCCAGAGAAGTTCTTCACGTCACACCTGAACACAGGAGGTCACTGACACACACCAGGAGGTTTTGAAGCTCCGCTGAGTGTAAAAGTCCCAAACAAAAACAATGACAGCTGCATTCTGGAAAATCCACAGCCTGCAGAAGTGATCCAGCAAGCACACATCTGTCCGTCTGCCCGCTCAGTTCCCGACTTCATGGACCTGAAAGGAGAAATCTCTCTGCAGCACCTGAGACTGAATCATCGTCAGTGCTCTGACCCGAGCCCATCTCTCTGTGACCGGACTTCCTCTGAGCTGTTTCCACAGCTGGCTTCCGACCAAATCTCCCGCTGATCACCTGCACGGCTCAAATGTTTCTGCTGGTTTAGAGGCTGGCAGCATCAAACTGGCTGCTGATTGGCTGCAGGCAGACGACTGCTTGATGCAGCTCCCAACTCGAACCCATCTCTGAGGGTGAGCCTGTGTTTGCTGGATGTGACAGAGAAACTCATTACAGATATGCTCCAAACACACACACACACATCCCCTGCTTCCAGTTCACTGCAATCATAATCTTCAGGCTTTGATAACTCACACAGACGCGGTTTGCTTCACTGAATTTTTCAAACTCGACTTCTCAAACTTTTAAACTATATTTTGACTACAGCTTGTGGTTTTCACTTTAAAACTGCTGTTGTGTATTTATGTGTTCACTTTAACGATTTGACCCCATTTTTTTTTAACATACTGGCTGTTCACATTAGGTAAAGGCTCCCCAACCTCCAGGCCGCGATCCGGTACCGGTCCAATAGCCGCTAGGTATTGGGCCACAGACAGGGAAAAAATGGCATATGCTAATCGGGAGACGCAGACTCTAACCCGGTACCTGTATCCTAATTCTAACCCAGTACCAGTCCGTTATCCCGTCCGGTACCACGTCTCGAGGGTAGGGGAGCCCTTAATTTATTGGGAATGTCCAAAACTGATGAGTTGGGGAGACCCAAAACATCAAAATGACGTAAACTTTTTGTAATTGAAACTCCACCACTTGCTGTATTTTAAACACTTTTCTTATGAAATATACTTTTTAAATTCTGTCACAGTCAGACAGACCAGAGTTTCATTGATGGGGAAAAAAGGACTCAAGAGTCAGCTGTTGTAGAAAGATGTCTTCTTTTACATAGAGGAAGGAACAACTCCTCCCTGATTCTATGAACAACATGGAAACCGCAGAAGGATTTTAATGATATAAAATCTTAATCTTCCAACCCAGAAAGCTTCACAGGCAAAAAAGTTCTGTTGATATACAAGCCCCTCCAGGAGAAATCACACATCTCAACTTTCTTGCACTGAAACTTTAAAAAAAAACACAAAAGAGGCTAAAGATGCTGAGTCATCACAGGAGCTAAGCTTCTTTTTACATTGTTAGTCCAAAGTGACTTTTTTCCTTATTAAAAATACTCCTGTTTTGGCGTTTTCTTTATGAGCAGTGCAGCTGCGTCCAGACCAGCGCCCACCCAAAAAATGAGTTTTTCCAGTTCCTCGACTCTAATAATTTGTAACATCCTCATTGGAAATGAAATGTTTTTGCATATTTTAATTGTTTAGCAGACGAAAGAAGAAGCTGCAGTCACTGCACTTTTTGCTGTGGTTAGGGGTGGAGCTAGAACATTTTATATGGGGGTGGGGGGGGACTAGAAGACTTTGGAAAGGTGGAACAGAATAGTGGAAGGCCATTACAAATGAAAGGCTAAAAAATATGGCGTTCAAACTGTTTTATTGTTGTATGGATGGCAAAAACGGATTGCCATACTTTCTTTTTTTTTTTTTAGGATTGCATTCTCTTGATAATGAGATCCACTATCTCATTATCACAATAACTAGATAATGAAGACTATACTGTAGCGTCTCTCTCTCTTCCCTTCCTGCATTGAGATGCCGACATTTTAACGTACAGTATTAGACTTATATTATCAAAAATTTTTAAAAAGTGAGAGCACTTCACTCCTAATAATGTCATTTAAGACCCACTTCAATAGAAATCGTGTTCTTACCACAATTTTCTGATGATCGAGGACTTTTAAGCTTATAGTTGCATTTTTGAGTATTTCTTTATTCAAATGGTTGTGAATCAGGAGAAGACGGAAAAAAAAAAAAGATTTTTGTAAGTTAGCAGGAGAGAATATAAACAGAGAGCGCTCAGCAACAGGGAGGGCACCAACGGTCCCGCCAACAACTCAAAGATAAAGTTTTGTTTGTTTTTGTTTATTTTTTGACTCACCGGCACACTTCGTCCTGCTGACCAGCGGGGGTCCAGGCGCTCCGGTTCCCCTCCCCGGGCCGGGTGAGCAGAACGCTGATGCGGTACTCCGTGTCGGGCTCCAGGTGCCACACTTTGTAGGTGAGCGATCCCACGCCGTGCGTCTCTGTCCACATTGACTGCGTGGCCCGGTACTGGATCTCCCTGCGGATGACGGGTCCGTCGCCCACAATGGAGTTAGTGTTGAGCTGGATGATCAGGTAGGTGGGCCCGGCCCGCAGGAGCTGGGGAGGCGCTATAGGTGTTGGAGGCACTGCGGCAGAAAATGGGATAAACATGTGATCTAACAGTTATTTTGGATGACATACTCTACGACCCCCAAGCACACTCGCAGTGTCGTCTGGTAACCCCCACCCAGATTCAGGGTCCCAGCTCACATATTCGACTGGACGATCTTCACAACAGAAAAACCTTTCCCAGATTGAGTCTTCACCAGATCTCAGTAACGTAATTTCTATTCTTCAAGGCGTTTATTCATAAAAAGGTGGAATCCCATCAGCGATGGAGAGAGAGGCCCCTCAGACTCCACTGAACCCTCATCTGCTCTCCAGCGCCGCTGCATTCAGGCTCATTTGCATGAATAATTGTATAAGCGATTCTGTTCTCCCTGCACATAAAAGTCTGAGTCCTGATGGATCATGTGACCCTTGTCTAGCCGGCTCACATAAAATCATCCATCACAGGGTGCAGTGAGTCAGTGGGGGGGGGTGAAGCTGGTGATTGATGTGCTGCAGAGTGACGGCACCTGCCCACAGAGCTTTTTATGACATGACTTAGTGGTACTTTGAGTGAGAGACGGCATTTTTTGAGGAATGAAACGCCATGTTTTAGTGAAAGTGGGAGTGGGGCCTTAAGTTCTGCACTTTTCAACCCCTAAAGTGTAGCACTTGCGTTGCTTGTTTCATAAAACAGTGGATAACATATGTTCCATGTTATCTGCAGTTGGCTTCACCCTTACATCCACTCACAGCCCTCTGATCGTGAATCAGCAGATGCGCTTTTAACATATGAGACTCTATAAAAAACTAAACGAGTCATGAACGACCAGAAATGACAATTCTTCACATCCAAGCAGCAAAAGGAGGTCTGACCTCCAGCGGGCTGGACTGAAGGGCCTTTCGTTTAAGGACGCTTACCTCGGACGATGAGCTCCCCAAAGTTGGAGACGGCGGCGCCTCTGGTGGACTGGGTGATGCAGCGGTAGAGGTCCTGCTCCCCTCGCTGGGCCTCCACCTGGAAAGTTGCCATGAGCCGCTTGTGGCTCAGCCGGGACAGCAGGGATGTGTCGAGCAGCACGCCACTTCTCCGCTGACGGCCAAACAAAGATGAATCAGCCACGACCACCCCTGCTTGTGTGTACTTACACTTCTGGTGTTTTTGACATGCTCTCGTGAGATTTTTTCCATAAGGGAGGACAAATACACACTGTAAAATAAATGTTAGTTTTTATTGTACTTTAATATAGAGCGAGCTGTAGCTGAGGCTATGGTTCTTAACTGGTAAAAAAAGAATGAATGCTCCCCCAAACTTTATCGTCTTCTGCAACAGAAATAGTAGTAGAAGATGCAAGATGGATGCAAACACATAGGGATTTTACAATTACTGAAAAAAATGTTTGTGACAAAAGAACCACAGAAATTAACTGTTGTGGATGGTAGGGACTGGGTTATCTAATAATACAGGTGCAGATAGGTGTGTTGCTGCTCGGAAATGGCTGCTGGACATTCAGATAGACTTTACGATGGATATTTAGGTCAGAGCCGTGTGAGGGAAATCAGCGCTTCACTCTGAGCTGTTCTTGATGAAATTGTAAAACATGTTCAACCTTTTCTGTTTGAACTGCCTCTTCCCCTCTCTCTGCGGTCCTCCGTTCTATAATTCACGATGTGCCGAGGTGGGGGCTTGACTACTCCAGCAAGGATGATAAATAAGAAGAAGAAGAAGAAATCACCCCTGGACTCCAGCTCTCACCTCAAGAAGGAAAGGCTCCGTCTCTGAGACCTTGCCCGTGGCGACACACTGAAACGAGGCGTTCTGTCCGGCGTTCACCTCCACATCACCCAGCCGGGAGAAATGAGGCACCTTGTCTGTAGAAGGAAGACACGACAATAAACACATGGAGAGTGAGAAGAAAGCACCAGTTTAACAAGCTCCAACTTTACCAAGAAACAAACTCCATTTAGAAGCACCACATTTTTCCACAATATAAAGTCCACATCAAAATTTGAAATGACAGAGGGTCTTATAGTACATAGTTCCCTAAATATGGATTAATTCTGGTTGTGCTTACTGTTGTCAAAGCAATTTGAGAGGTACACAACACCCTGTCAAAAACATTTGGTCTATTGTTATTGTAATGTGTAACGGTATTGGACTGTTTTTTTTAATATATGTATGTGACTAACAAGGTTGGGAGCTGGCATATTTTGTTTTAGCGGTAACATTTTATTTTTGTACCTGTTTCAAACACAGCTGGAACATACAGATATTGTCAATACGCTAACCCGGCAAAATCTGCTAACAAGGCTAACACTTTGCAGCCGCTAATGCTTCTCCCGCTACATCTTGGCCATGGACTGCGTCTCAAAGCAGGAGTGGATCATCTGTGATGTTCTCGGCAGTGGACCCTCCCCCACCCCTGCTGTGCCAGCTCCATCTGGATGAAGCTCAACCTAAAGTTAGATAAGCTAATTCTTCTTTAACAGCCCTGGTACATCGTCTTTCAGTCCTGATAGAGGATCTCTCCTTCATGTGGACAAACCTGAGGTTACTTTTTTTTAACCGGAATCATGGTTTTTTTTGCTTACCAAGAAGGGGGGGAGTCTAAGGGCGGGAATGTCCAGTTTAGCTTAGCTAGTGTAGTTTGGCAACAAGCTATTGTTTATATTTTATGACTGACTTTATGTTTTTGTACAATTACCACTGTAAAGCCTGTTGAGACAAGCGTAGGCTTGTGATATTGGGATATATGAATAAAACAGAATTGACTAAAATTCACAACACTAATACTTCTAATGCAGCTAACACTTCTAACAAGGCTAAGGTAGCTAACATTGTGCATGTTACAAACAGATTTTGCAGTTAGAGTATTTTCTGTATTATAAGACAATTATAAGCTTTTTTATTTAAAAAAAAAAAAACAATAAGCCTTATAATCAATACTGCCTTATACTTGGATATATTCTGGTTGTGCTTGCTGATGCTGAAGCGATTTTGAAAGGTACACGTCGTTTAGTCAAAATGTTTAATTTGCTGTCCCGACTAATACATAGCAGTGTAAAACTATTTATTTTAATTTAATGTTTTACAAACAAGGATGGGATTTATTGTAACATTTGTTTTAGCTGAATCAGGATTTTTTTATGTATAGCAAACAAGGTTGGGAGTTATGATTTTGTGAATATGCTAACCTGGCTAAATATTTAAACATGCAAATGTGTTACAACCAACTTGTATACTCTGAACGCAGAAATTCTGACTGACTGACTGATAGATTTATGTCTGACTCTTTTGTCTTGCTTAAGGCTCCTTGTAATTCAGTGCTCTTTATATTTGACAGAAGTTTGAAAATGGACCATTCATTGACGGTGTGCTTTATAATTCGGTGAGGTCTACAATCATAAAAACATATTTGGGCCAAACACTGACGAATAAAAATCAGACGCTGTTTATTCTATTTTATTTAGCTAACACAATTAAAATGATGACAAAATGATTTAAATGTATATGAATCCTCCAGTGTGATGCCCAACTCTAACATTTTAAACCAAATGGGGAAAAAAAAATAGAATTGGACAAAAATTACTGCCATTTAAAAATAAAAAACCCAATGACACGAGAAAAAAAAGTTTCTTGCATATCAATGAACTGTCAAAGAGAAATGCAGACAGGCCTGAATAAACCTGACAGATGACTTCAAAGTCTGCTGGAGCTTCCACTCCGCCTGAGAGATGAAACATGACAGCAGACCAAAACATCAGATCTGCGTGGAGCCGCCTGGACACCGCATACCTCCTGACTATTGGAAATTAGACCGCTTTAACCATCAGGTTTCCACCTTCACTTTGCATGTTGTTTTCCACCATGTTATGTTAAAATGGCTGAGTTTATATGCACAAAGACAGATACCGACTTTGCACACATAAACACCCATTCAAGACTTCTTTATGAAAAATGTTGGCAATAACTGGTCAGTAGGCACCCGTTTTACCAGCATCAGTGCATTACAGATACTACAAAAGCTAAAACACACACACGAATCTACACAGACATCTCCAATGCATGTTCTATTTTTAAGTACAAAATACCATGAAGATACAGACTGCTGCCCCAAATCAGAGAGATTTTCTGCAGCTTACTCTATGAAGACAGAGAGTTCCAAATTATCATATCAGTCTGACACAGAAAGTTCTGGAAGCCGCAGCTCCACTGATCTGCTGAGGAACCAGCTGAGCCGTAAGTCGGAGATTTCCTTGCACTGCAGAGCTGAAAATATCAATCCACACATCCATAGTTCAAGAGGTCAGAGATTCAAGCTGTGAGAACACAACTATTTTTGGTTTACTGAAAAAGTCATCTTTTGATACCATCAGGGATTATTTAGTTTTATTGTCTGTATAAAGATTAAAACAAAACCAAATGGAAAAGCATTTTTAGCTTGTTTTGATGGCGATGACTTTTAGTTGAGCTTTATCTCTGATCGTCTCAGAAGGTATAAAAAGACCATGTTTACATTTCTGGATTTTTAGAGGTTCACCCACATTTGGCATGTGTCTGCCTGAGCAGGAAATGGTTGGGATTATTTTCAAGACTTTTTAAAAGATCAAAACAATTGTGGTGTGTTTTAAGATTATTTCTTTTTAGTCTAAATTAAGCAGACACATTTATTTTTAACTGACTCAAACACTGGAATTTTGGAGGTCAGAAAGTCTCTTTATTGTAGCTTTTTAAAAATCAGTGAACACTTGTGATGTAAGAAAATGCATTTACTACATGTAATTTGTAGTTAATTTGTTTTTCCATATCAATATTATTCAATTCCTTTTTAATATACTTGGTTTGATTTAGATGTGCTTAAGAGTCTGCCCTCAGCATTTAGCTTTAGTCTTTGAGTAAGTCTTCAGTAAAAGTTAAGACATAAGTATTGCTAAGTTATGGGTTCTCCTCTGCTGAGTCGGGGTTTTGTTTTTTCATGATGAATTTCTTCTGTCTGACTCCAATTGTTGATGCATTTCTTATTCTTGTTTGTCATTTTTGGAATGTTGTTTGAGCTGGCATGAGCAATAAACAACAATAAACAACAATTTTCAGTCATTGTTTGGGTGTATACTGACTCATAGTTCAGAGGATTCTTATGGTCGGATGTTATGCCGAGTCATGGTCCAGTATCATGTTGAGTCATGGACTTGTATTATGTTGAGTCATGGTCTAATTTCCTACAAAGCTATGCTCCAGTAACATGTTGAGTCATGGTCTTGTGTTAAATTGATTCATGGTCTGATTTTATACAAAGTCGTTGTCCAGCATTATGTTAAGTCATGGTTTTGAGTCATGATATTGTTCTATGTTGAGTCATGGTCTGGTTGTATGAAGTTATGTTACAGTATCATGTTGAGTCATGGTCTGGTTGTATGAAAAGACATGGTCCAGTACTGTTGTGTAAGTCTGATGTTCTGAGTCATGAGGTCATTTTCTATGGTCCATTGTTCTCCTGAGTCATGATTCAGGGTCATGTTGACTTCTGTTGACCCTGATGTTTTTTGAGTCATGAGTCAGTTTAATGCCAATAACTGGTTCATGGTTCTCCAGAGTTATGGTCTGGTTTTATGTTATGTCATGGTCTGGTGCCAAGACATGGTTTGATGTTATTAGAAATCATTCTTGTGTGTCATGGACTGATGTCTTCTGATTCAAGGGTACATTGTTCTTCAAAGTCTCGGTGCACGGTTCTTCTGAGTCATGATCTGGTGTTTCAGAGGCACACACGGATGTTATAGAGTTATTGTTCTGAGTCACGTCAAGTTTTGGTCTCGTGTTGTGCCATGGTTCTTTTAAGCCATGGTACAGTGTTTTGCAGAGTCACAGTCTGATGTTATTTTGACTTTTCATCGTAAAAGCCTGGTTTTGCTTCAGTTTCTTTTTCTTCTACATTTATACATTAAACAGTTTGAGGAGGCCTATGATTAAAAGCTTCTTTTAAGACTTTTTTAAATCACATTTTCATTTATTTGTGAACCACAGGTTTAGAGAAGTCACCAAAAACCGTTCAAACAGGTGGAATCAAAGTCCAAAGGAAGACCTCACTTGTGCTGCCAGTCCGATTTTTTTTATTCTGTGTGAGCGACATGCAGATTTTTCTAATTATCTCTCAAACTGTAATATTCAAAGCCCCAATTATAGATGGAGTCATCTGAGGATGAGGCAGCTGCATTAATAATTGCTGGGAAAATTAAATTTCAAATGTGAAAGCTCAGCACTGCAGATACGTGACCTGTCACGCCTTAAAGAGTGTTGTTAAAGATACATAAAAGAACCATCGAGTCTTCAGAGAACTCGGACTCTCTTGGAGGAGGTTTTATGAAATGGTTACAGAATGATTTGTTTCACTATAGAGGACATAAAAACAACCACAAAGAAACCAAGGAAGGCTGATTTAGTGTGTCTGAAAGTGAATCTTTGCACAACTTTGAACAGGTGAGTTTCTTTTATGCTTCAACATTTTTTTTTAACTCTCGTCTATGAACTTTACACCAGACAGACCATCTCTGCTGAGTAATTTACACAGTGAGGGGAGAAATCTTGTTTCTAAAGATTTAACCCATGAGGGCACCATCCCCTGGAGCTTCGGATGAGAGGCACAAGAACGGTCCAACTCTCACCATCTGTACCAAGTCTAAAGTCCATCCAACTGACAGAAACTGAAGCCCCCTACTCTCTAAATCACCATGGAAACACATCCAGCTCCACAAAGGAAGGAGTGATGGAATCGGAAATTTGAGTTTGAGTTTAAAAGAAAAAAAGAGGCGAACAATGGTTTTGGAAAAGGGTTATCTGAGTTCATCTGCTCCCATGGAGGACTCAGTGATTTTTAATATGCAGCCAGTCTGGTTGTTCATGAGAGCCAGAAAAGAATATCTGAATTTCATGAGCTCATAAATACTCCACATTATCATTCATTAACATTTTCCCACATTTATGCAGCTAAAGACCACAATCCGCCCATTCTTACTGAAGCCGGAAAAGGTTTAAGCAGCGATGAGTAAAATACAGAAACAGTGGATTGTTTCAGTAGAAACTTAGAATGTAGAAAACATTGGTTGAACAAACCTGCAGTTTGTTTGTTTAAACTTATAAGAGCTGGTTTCAGATCAGAGCGCCAGGAAGAGTTCATTTTGGCACAAACTTACCTTAAAAGTTTTATAGCAAACACTTTTTTTTCTGTATTTCTCAGACTTTCCTTTACTATTTCGAACAAAGTTTATTTATTTTTTATAAGGTATGGTGAGTGGAACTTTATGCTGACCCCACCTTAACCTTTAAACACCAAAGATGTCGCTGGCGACGGCAAATAACACACACTCTTTGACTTATCTTAACTTTTCAACCATTTGAGAACCAGGGTTCTCTAACTCAGTTTACCTTGGGGCCACTGAAGGCAGGGTCTGGCTGAGGCTGGTTCGTACGGGGTTCCATTTGTGCCAAAAATATGTTTTTGCATCCACTGTCTACTAAACAAGTTTGTTGAACATTTGTTCATCTACTTTGTACTGCTAAGCAAAATCTTCTGCGTGTCCTCTGAAACAACAGGAGCTAACAACGCTAGACGTGTAACGGATCACGGAAAATCCGTGGTCCGTACGGATCAGAGGCCACAGTTTGGGACATGTGTGTACCGCTCCAACGCCCACCCCTCACACACGGTGGCATAATTTAAACCAGTTGTCCGTTCACATCGATTAAAATTCTCGTCAAATTCATGTAAATCTTCTTTATTTTGACAAGCGCTAAAGTAACTGCTTCACGGTTATCTGCGTGTAGGAGGAGCTTCTGTCAAAAACTTCTCTCGACTTCATAATGAAGGACGCGGATCAATAGATATCATATTTATTTAATTTTAACAGCTGACTAAAAGCATCGGTACACATTTCCATTACTGGGTTCAAATAATCTCCCAGTTAAAAGCAGCAGCAGAAAGCTGCCTCTCCGTAACAGACTTGCCGGTGCCGTCACCGAACGATTGTATGGCAAGCCAAAGATGTCAAAAATCAACAGGAAAAAAGTCAATCAGAGCATAGTTTGTGCGAGCGTCCTATAAAGTCATCCTTTACGGTCACTTTCATGTCACCTGCACACTCATGCATGTGGCATTTATACGCAGTCACTATGTGGCCAGCAAACACACCTAACTAGAGACTAGAGTGTGGCATTAGGGGCACCACATCCATGCGTGTAACTTACAAGATCCCCACAAATACTTCACAACACACTTTCCACATGCACGACAACTGTACGTTCCATTTTCATGCCATCTTTTGAGGAGGCAGTATGGGCCTCAAGGGAACTGTAACACACCTACGTTCCCCTTGAGATGCAACTGCTCTTGTCTACGACCCTCCATGACACCTGACAACCCAGAAACCCATAGGTCAACCCTCTGTAGGGGTGCATGTGAATAAAGCCTTAACTTGAATACAAGTGGTATAAAACGCACAGGTGGTATAAGAAAAAAAATATCTTCCAGTAACACCTACAGGCTCAATGGCCCAAAGACTTTACAGGATGTGAGAAAATTCATCCATTAGGAACATAATGTCCTTAAGAAACTCCTCACCTCTTTTTGTCCAAGTGAGGCTAAGGTACAATAGAAAAACACAAACTGTGAAAGGATCTAAGTGCAGAACAGCCTGCCTGTCCTCTCTGTGTAAAAGCACCTGGCTGGGAACATCCCAATCGAATGAAAAGGTCCTAAGACTTAAAGGGACCTCCTGCTGCTCTGACAGCACCAGGTGGTATCCGGTTTATGTGCCTACTTTGACCTCATCATCTCTGATCATGTCCGGGAACAAACTGAGCCGGGCTCCGACGGCTCACTGCAGGCCAGCAGGTGTCCTGTGAGCCTGGGTACTTACAGCAGGGGTAATTGAGCAGTATGATGTCATCCAAGGCCATGTAGCCCTCCCGCTCCTCCGAAACAGTCGCCTCAAAGATGATCTGTGGAGACAACGGATGGATCACATCTTCTAGTCAATGCTTCTTTAGAAGAAACTCCAGCAAACATTTGGGGTCTGTTGTTAATTTAATCTAACACAAAAGTATCAACGTTCTTCATTTTCCTTCCACGACTTTCAGAAATGTTTCACTTGTGAAATTTAATCACATCTGAGAGGGAATCAATTAATAGCAGGAACTATACATCTCTCAAACAAGGAAATGTCAGGATTAATGTCAGGATTAATCAAAGAAACCAACAGAAGCTCTGTGCACTTTACTGTGAGCCTCCATTGTCTCGAACACAAGTTTTATTGTGAAAGGTTTGATGTGAAACACAGCACAGACACCAGTGTGATCTCCTGTGAAAGTCAGACATGCGTATTGTTAGAAAATTCCAAGGATTTCAAAGATCAAATTCAATCATTACAAGGGATTTTACTGGATTTTTCTTGATATTTGATGTTAAAACTTTTGTTCTTCTTGATTAAAGATTTAATACTAAGTTCTTACAATTTTATGGTATATAAGATTTTATATTAGACATCCCCTTCAACCAATACATCATCAGAATCCGCTGACTCCCATTAGGGGTCATAGTGTTTCTTGAGGCGATCCATCTACTGTTGGGCGAAGGTGGAGTAACCTAAAAAGGGGAGACCTAAAGCAGGTCAGCAGTCTGTTGCAAGGCTCCTCCTCCAACCAAATTACTGCAAACAAGTTTGTTTTTGAGCTTTCTGATTTCATAATCCGTCCACATGGCGACACGGGGAAGTCATTTTTCGACGTGCTGATGCAAACATGGTCACGATGGTTAAAGGAATACATTTTGAATTTTATGTGCTCATCGACAGAATTTTTCAGATGGAATAACCCAGTGGAGGTCTGTGCATTTCCGAGATGAGCCTTCAGTCTTCCTCCGACAAAACCATCCCTGTTAAAATGAAGTATTTCATGTTCCTATAACACCATCCTGCAATATATGAATATTACTTTATGAAGCAGTTCAATCATAAATGGATCATTTAAATAAACAAACTCTGCGTGCGCAAGTCTCCTCCCACTGCAATAACAGCTGAAAAAAAAAAATCAAAGCACAATTAACAACTCGTTAAACTTGGAAAGAAGCAAATCCAACTTATTTAAAGAATAACTCCATGAAGGAAGTCCAGGAGTTCAGCGGGAAATTTCTGTCCAAAATCCTGCGTGCCGTATGACAGTTCTCAGCCGAAACAGAACAGTGCGCTGGACGTTTTTCCTGGTGCTCCCAAAATTTCTCGGGGTTTAGGAGGGTGATAAACACTAGTTATTCATGGTCTTGAAACCTGTTTTTTGTCTGGGAAATTGTATTGTTCAAAATCCTGCCACAAAGCTGTCAGTAAAGTAATGGGACGCTGCTATGTTCAGTGGTGGCGTAGAAGTTCTAATTCTGGCCCCAATTTCACAACACTCTGTTAACCTTGCCAGACACAACTACTGGAAGGCTGAAAGGCTTGCTAGCTTTGGGGTTGGTCGGCCTTTTTTGACTATGTTCTATTTTTCCAGAAAAGTCCAGTCTTTTCCACCTTCTTACATCTATTAACAGTGATTAATAAAAAAAAATTAAAATTAAGTGCAGCTACTGCCTGCAGCTTGAAACAAGGAAGAAGTTAGCTTTTAGTAGTGCAAACATTGACCATCCAATCAGAGGCGAGCATGTTATCTTCCACCCTCATGAAGCTACAAAGTCACTAACTCAAATTCTGATCGATTGAATCATCATCAATGTGTTTAATCTACATACGGCTATGGTTTATTCAGCAATGTTTTTATGGAACGTTGCTGCAAAACCGGAAGCGAGGAAATACTGACCGTATGAGCGTAAGGAGCGTAAGTGAGGACTAAAACCTGATTGGTTAGAAACTTCCATGAGCAATAACAGTCATACAGAGGCATAGCCGGGCCGTAGGGCTGTGGAAAAAGCTGACAGAACAGTTGGAATAATCGAAAATATATTTGTGGACAAATATGTATAAATGGAAAAAAAAAAAAAAAAAACATTTCTCTGTGATTTAGATGCTTCTTTTTTAGATATTTTAGGCCTTTACTGAAGGCTTTGCAGGCCATCAAAGTACCCCTCTGGAGTAACAATAATTACCTCTAAATTCATAAAACTTTGACCTATGCAATTACTAATTATGAAAGTCTAACCCTTAACTGTGGTATTGGCACACCTTTGCTAGAATACTAGCATTCTCTACGGTATTGTGAGGAAATGTTTTATTTACGTCCATGTTAATGCCAAAGTAAGAACTTTATTTTTCCTCTTTATTCAGACAAACTGAAATCCTTTCTTCTCCAATTTACCCTGCTATTCCAAGAGATTTTCATCAACAAAAGTATGGGATAGGATGCTTTTCTGATTTTTTTTTTTTTTTTTTTTAATGTTCAGATGTTCTCACATCCTGTAAGATTACCAACAGAAGACACTTTAATGCTCAGATCCTTTCAAAATAATGGCTGACAGTGGTAAAAACAGAGGCCAAATCACTAGTGCCAATAAACACCCGAGGAGTTCTTTCCAGAATCCGGCCTTATCAGCCGCATCAATCATTGAAGAGTATGCACCCCCATCCAAAAACATCAACCTTGAGTTACAAAAGGATATAGGAAATCATTGGGGGAGGGGGTTCACACATCGGTCAATGACCGCCTATTTGAAGCTGAGCATGAAACTGTTTCTTCAAGTTGTCCAAACTTTCAATCCTCAGGGGATAAGTAAGGTCATGTTCACATGTTCAGCTTTATGCGCAAATTATCCAACAACAACTGTGTCAATGATAGAAATAAACATAAACTTTTAAAACTTCTTCTTCAAAAAAAAAAAAAACTCAGTAGGATTCAATCAGTTTAATTGTGAATTCTTGCATATGACTTCACTCCATAATTACACTTTTGTGAAATGACTCCTAACTCACCTAACACATGAAGATGCTCTCCTAAGCATAAAGCAAATTTAGAGAATTGTAAGAAAACTCAAAAGGCAATAAAGTGTTCACGGCTCTACAGCAGTTTGATTAGATTAGTTTTAAACGTAGGAGGACTCTACTTATTTGAACATTACAGTGAATAAATCCCTCTTTGCCAACTGGCCCTTTTATTAAATACATACAGGAGCTGCAGGAGGTCTTAAACACAGCCTAAATGTTCACTCACTCATCTAAATGAGCCCGACTCATGCAGAGATCCAAAGTGAAATGGGGACCTCCCATCGAGCAACAGAGTCGTTCGGGCTTTCTGAGTCGTAATTACAGTCGTCAGAGCGCAAATCGTTCCCCCGAGTGCACGGACTTCTTACAGCGGAGCTGCTGCATCTGAAGACGGAGCGTTAACGCGCCGCTTTACCTGCGTGGCCCCCTCCACTTCACTGTTCGTCTGAAGCTGACTGGAAGACAGACTGTGACCGCGCACTCAGATGGGCGATGGATGGCACAGTTGACAATTCATCAGGCTTTAAGTGCCTTGGGCCAATCAATACCACAACAGGCCGTGGCAGATGGATACACGCTAAAGCTTTCTTTCCACAAATTTATTTTTAGTTTTCATTCCAGTGTTGGGCCATTAGAGACGTCTGACCAATAAAGTCTTAAATTCATCACACGTCAAATCACCCACGGCCATCGATTCACTCCACTATACACCCCGGGCCATTATTAAGCTTCCCTGCCTTGAAAGCTCTGTGTGGGTTTGAGAGCGCCCGACGACGGTGAATTGCGCAGGTATCAAGCTTCCATGCATATGCAAACACGAGCTATCATGCAAATAAATGCAGCGGAATCGTTTTACGCATGCAAAGGTGAGAGCTGCAAATGAGACCAATTACTGGATCCAAAGAGTAAAGTGCACGCACAAGCAGTTTCGTCAGTTGACACGGCATAAATGAAAAAAACATTGCAGATAAAAGAGATATCTTAGAAAGGACTGCGGAAACGCTGCAGAGAACGTGTGTTGCTCCTGCAGAGTCGCTTTTCAACTCTCAACTCACTGCAGACCTGAAGAAGATGCAAAAACTGCACCAGTACACGCCTCATTCCTTTAAAAAAGATGACAGAGATACCTAATTATTACTGCCATCGAACTCTAAACAGAAAGTTTTAACTTTATAATTTTTATTTATTCAGAAAAAGAGCAAATTATTAATAATAATTAACAATGCAGTATACACTGCCCTGGAGAGGAGGCACCAGTCCAGAAAAGGATAGATAAAGTACAAACGTACTCACCCATATACGGAGGTACTCGATAACACAAGCAAGTACCCAACTCTACACAATTATCCATAATTTCACATAATTGTACTTAATTATACACAGTATTGTCAAAAAGACATAAACAAACATCACAAAAATGTTCCAAGCAACATAAAATTACTGTATATTAAAAAATACATATATGTACCCAACTACACGGATGCATCTGACTACACAAAAACATGCCAAACTAAACAAAGATATACCCAACTACACACAGATGTGCCCAATTACTCAAAGATGTACTCAACTACACACAAGCATATCTGAGTACAGTACACAAACGTTAACCCAAGAACAGACAGATGTACCCAACTATACACAGATGTACACAATTACATACAGATGTACTCCAGTGCACACAAGCCAAACGACAGACACAATATAACTCAAAACACACAAAAGGACTCAACTACACACAGATGTACCAAACTACACACAGGCATACTTAACGACACACATACATACTCAAATACACAAAGACTAGACAAAGACTGTATCAAACTACATGCAATTAGACTCAACAACTTACAGCTGTACTCAATTACATACAAATTTCCCAAACTAAAAAATACTCTCTAAAACACATTTATACTTAATTACACACATTTGTACTGACGTACACACAGACATACTTAATCAGCTAAATACAGATTTACTCACCACATTTGTTTTAATCACACACAAATACAGTCAAAGAAACAGAGGCATACATAACTGAACACAAGTAAACAGAGATGTACTCAACTAAGTACAGATTTATTAATCCACAAACATATCTAATTACTCACAAATGTACTTATCAACAAACAGATGTACTTAACTACACGAAAATACATGTAAATACTCAAACATTTACTTGACTACGCTCAAATATACCCAACTATACACACGTTTATTTCAATCCACAGATAGGTGTGTGTGCAAAAAAAAAACAATGTTTAGTGAATGAGCGATAAATCCTTAGTTTCTGATCTTTAGTGGGTGTGAAAATCTGCTATGAAGCTGTGGTGCCTTTTTTTCAGGACTGAATTCGAAATGATTTTCTGCATTTACAGCCTGTAGTTCTTCCCTGATATCACTCTTGCGTTGGTTAGAACAGAGGGCACACATTCAAAGTGCATGTTAAAAAGTCAAACTTTTCACAGTACGTTTTTCATTAGATAGGAACAAAAAGATGAAAACGAAAGGTTTAGGTCTTCATGACAATAGCTCATGCTGACACCAAAAGACACACTACTGCACTACTAGGAAACTCATACAACTACACACTCAATACTTCAGTATTTAATCTTGGTGATCGTTACCACCAACAGACCTGGTCTTGGTCTGAAACACGTTTGGTTGTGGGGTGACCTGGCTTTGGTCCTGGTAGGATCCAGGTTGGATCCTGGTCAGATTCAGCCTCGGACCTTGTTTGATCAAGCTTTAGACCCAGACTGATTTAGGTCTCGTCTTTGTCTGATCAAACTCTGTTCTCTGTAATATCCTGGTAGGATCCTGGTCAGATATAGTCTTGGTCCATGTCTGATCAAGCTTTGGTCCTGGTCTAATTCAGGTCTGATGGAGGCTTGGTCTGGACATGATCATGATTTGTTTCTGGTATTATCCTGGTTGGATCCTTGTCAGATACAGTCTTGGACCTTGTCTGATGACGTTTTGTTTCTGGTGCTATCCAGGTTGTATCCTGGTCAGATACACCGTTGGTCCTTGTCTGATCAAGCTTTGGTTCTTATCTGATTAAGGCTTGGTCCAGGTATAATCAAGCTTTGTTCCTGGTTGGATGCTACTCAGATCTAGCCTTGGTCCTGGTCTGATAGAAGTCAGGTTTTGTCTAATCAAGGTTTGATCCGGAAATGACCCAGCTTCGGTCCTGATCTGATCCAGAGTTGGTTTCTTCTGATAGTCCTCTTTGTGTGGCAGGTGTGAAAGCTCACCTGAACTCTGTCTCTCTTGAAAACAAAAGGCTTCATTTACTTGCAGATGAACTCTAGCGCAGTTCATTTCAGTGTGAATGCTGGTAGATTTTTCATGGATCAAAGAGAAGTAGAAAACCAAAGAGAGGCACTGATGTAAGCACTATATATTTGGATGGATAAAAAGCTCACAGCATGAATATGAAGATGAAGAAATCATGAAAAAGATAGAAAATGCCTGCAGGGTAAACGTAGTGTAGTGAGGAGCTGCAGAGTATTATTCAGATATGATAGTCAGAAGACTCAAACTTTTCTTCTTCCTGTTTGTTTCTCATCCTGGTCAGAGCTCGTTTCAGTCCATAGCATCCCGAAATGAAGGGTTGCTAGAACTGAAACCATTTTTCCAGACAGCATTTGTCTACTTCGGTGTGCAAAAGCAAACTCGCCTCTACGAATGACCATACATGACTCAAACAGTTTGATCTCAACCACATTGTGTTGATTTTCCTTAATAGAAATAAAACTGTTGTCCATGTGCCGTACTGATCCCGACAGCCTGTTTCTGTGTTTGTTTGTCATGTTAGTGTTCTCTGAACACTCCCATGCTGCCATGTTGCTCTTTGTTTACGGCCCCTCATTGCACCCTGCAGAGAGCTTTGAAGCCTGCAGTAAGAATATGATAAACAAAGTGTGTACTCTGTAAAGAAGTATCAGAGAAAAGCATGTAGGGGAGAGGGGAGCAGAAACACCTCGTCTTTAAAAGGCGGCGTAGTTTAAGCCCCACTGTTGTTGTTTGTCACAACAAGCCAGATAGCATCTTTAATATTTGATAGCAAAGTTGTACCCTTTCCCAATCCCCACACAAGCGTGCGCTGAGGAAAATCTATTTCTGCAAACAATACAAAAGATGGATTTGTCCAAACGAGAATATTCAGCTCAAGGTGATGTCATTCTCCTAGCAGCTCTCTGGCTTTGTGAGTGGGTGACAGATATAAAAATAAAAGCCCGCAGCACCGCAAAGGCAGCTTCTTTGAAGAGTGAAGCCACTTTTGGTTTACTGGAAGCAGCGGGATGCCGTCTCTCTGCTGGAGGCTCGGAGTAATCGTCAGCAACCAAAGTAAATGGCACCAGAAACAAACCGGCAGCGGCTCTGCAGACAGAGCTAGACGGTGTGGCAGCAGAGAGCTGCCGGACAACTTCATCTGAGAAAGAAAGCAAGTATGGATTTTAATATGTACCTCCCCCTACCACCCACTGCCTGGTGTTTGTTCAGAGAGCATCAGGGAACCGATAAAGTAACTACATTCATATTGCATTCTCAGTGTCCTTGTTGAGCCTGCAGAAAAATCAAGTTTTCAGGCTGTAAACTACATTACAATAACAAATAGGAGAACTGTGTTTCCTGTGGAAAAAGTGTTTTATTGTTATGTTGCTAAATAATGTTTCGCTTCGATGCTGTAAAGCTAAGAGCAAAACTAGCTTAAAAAACAGTAGTAAAATCAGTAAATTAAATTAGCTGGACTATTTTTAACATGCTGAACGAATTGCAGAAAAATGGAAAACAGCAGATATGCTAAAACTGAGCTGAAAAATTAATGGGCTAAAAAAAAAAAAAAAAAGCTGTGCGTCAAAATGAACAAACTTATCTTGAACAAAGCTTTGCTCAGTCCCTCCAGGCTAATGGAAAGTTAAAGCAATAAAATGTATACAAACTTCAGTTAGCTTAGCTAAATTATTTGTAATAAGGTCATAATTAGCGGTCTTAACTTTTAAATCCACGTTTCTTCAGCAAAGTTAGCTTAGTAGTGTCATAAAACTGAAATGACAGAGATAGGATAATGTTAAGGCTAAATTTGCCTTTTAAAAAGCATGAAAAAACTCAAGCTAGCTGAACAGTGCTAATGCTAAGACTAAATCTGTGTAAAAACAGAAAACTAAAGGTAGCTGAACAGTGCTAATTTAGAGGTTAAATGTTAAGTGAAATGACTTTTTTAGTGAAAGTAGCTGAATTTTTTTTAACACAGGTTCCTTATATCCTGCAGGTCAAATGCTAATATAGATAAATCATAGTAACAGTTTTCATGTTAAATGTAAATATTACAACGGAGTATTCAGGCCACCATAAAAATAAATGAATACATTCATGAGAACAAATTCATAAAATTATGAGATAAAGGTTATTTCACGAGAGTAAACTCGTAAAATTATGATTGAAAATTCAATATTTTATGATAATAAAGTTCCATCCATCCATCATCTTGGTCGCTTTGTCCCTTTCAGGGTTGCGGGGGTGCCGGAACCTAACCCGGCTACTGATGGGCGAAAGCAAGATACACCCTGGACAGGTCACCAGTCCTGTCCAGGGTGGTGATAATAAATTATATATTCAGAAGTTAAAAAATAGAGAATTCATGAGAATCCTAATCTGAATTCACAAGCCATGAATTCATGCGGTAACAGACTGTTTACTAAGAAAACAGTTTGTTTTTTTTTCTGACAAATTTAAGGCTTTATTCTTGTAAAATTCCAAATTTGTTCTTTGAAACCTACGACAATATTCTTACAGAAGTTAAGATTAAGAAAACCTTTATTAGTCCCACAATGGGGAAATTACAATATGCAACAACACAGGTACAGTCGGAATAAGTAATAAAGATAGGATTAAATATACCTTATAAAGAGCTAAAATGGTAAGATACCATAAACATTATAAAAAGAGGTAAGAAGTAAAATACAATATACAAAGAAGTGCATATTACATATTGACATATTATAGCACAGTTAAGTGTAGGTGTATAGAGATATACATCACTACTGCACAGTTAGGTATGAAACAACTACCGGTAGGTAGGTAAGGTAGGTAAGTTACAACATTTTTTTAAATGAATGTTTGCAACTTTATTCCTGTAAAACTACAACTTTGTTGTCATAAATTTACAATCGAATTTACGACCTTCATGTAAAGTTTTAACTTTCTTCTCAAAATTTGCAATTTTATTTTTGCAATATTACAACTTTTTCTCAGAAATTTATGATTTTATTCTCATTATTTATGACTTTTTTACTCACAACGTTACAACTTTATTTTTGTGAAATTACAACTTTTTTTCATAAATATAAGATTTTTTTCTAATTAATTTACAAATTTACTCTGAAAGGAATTAAAACGATCTTCTCATAAATGTATATCTTTATTGTTTTAATTTTACCTTTTTCTTCATAAATTTAGTATTTTATTCTCACAAACTTATTATTTTCATTTTTATGAAGACCCTAAAAATAGCACATTTTTAAAATTTCCTACTTTATTTTGTCAATAAACTGTAACCAAATAAATCTGTTGATTTTATTCAAACCCTGATGAGTTAATTTGCTTGAAAATAAACAAACATAATAGGTCAAATATGAAGTGTTAAGGTTTACAAAGAAAGCAGGGTTTGACTCAGCCCATAATACATCTTCAGTAAATGAAAAATGTAAATGTCTTCCTGAGAGGAGAAAGCACAGCTGCAGACTCATGCGGCGCTCCTACAATTTATTTGATCTGCAATAGGGTGAATTTAAAAAATGTAATTATTCTAATCTTTGGGAGCGTCTGTCCTCAGACAGAATATAATTTGAATAATCAAACTGTTATCTCTGGGAGCTGAAACAGGCTTTGAGAAGGAGAGGAGTCCAGGGATCCAGTTAAATCCCCAGCATGGACTCTGAATTTTCCCTTTTATTCATAAGTCTGTGTTGGATTACTATGTGGATAACAAACAATCAGAACACAATTAAGTCATTTTAATGTGTGTATGACCAGGTTCTGCTGACATTTACATCAATCTGTCCAGGTGTTAAGGAAAATATGTACAAAACGTTTATGGATAATAAAAAAAACCTCCAGAAAAATCTATTTTTTCAGCAAGTATTCTACTAATACAACTCTCAATGTTTTATTATTTTACTTACTTTTATCTTTGGCACAAACTGACCAGCAGTTCAATGATCAAAAACACGTTCTTATCAATAAAACTTTGGGAATTTAACACTTCAGTTGCAATTTATAAACTGGGAAATTATTACTAGTAAACAATAAAAAGAAAGAAGCGCAAAAAGGCAAAAGAAAAGGAAAAAACAAGAATTAAAAGAAAGAGAAAAGATGATAAAAAAAAGAAATAGAAACAAATATAAGGAAAAAAGGAGAAAAAAATTGTTGGACATTTAAAGAAAAAAGAGAAACGAACAAAAAATTCACAAAAAGGACCTTAAAATACAAATTTTAAAAAGAACAAAATAGTGGATTGTACAGTATGTAGCTTGTGGTGGGAGTATCCTGGTAATCCACAACAGGGATTTTAATAGTTTTCATTGTTTTCTAGCGACACTAGCTTTTTCAGAAACTTTGTGAAGCACCAAACCCGACTGATCAGACAAAGTAGAGGCTGGTTTGTGTAGAGATGCTGTACTCAGCTGGAAGGTCTCAAACTCCAGCGATGAATCCACGCATTGTGCAGCGCGGCGTGTTCTGTACCACGTTGCCATGACGAAGGTGTCATCGCTCCAATTGAATTTGAATTGTGACAATGCGTCTGACAAGATGTCTGAGGGACAAAAAGCCGCACAAAAAGCCTGCCGACAAATTTCAGAAAGGATTGTGACACAGCAGAAACTCATTACATTAGAGCTCTTCAGCGGGAGGAGAGGCAGACGGCAGCAAGGCCGGAGAACATCTGAGTGCTTTCAAAACACAGAGCCTGGGATCCACACCAACATCAAACACTGCTTTGTTTGTCTGAGGTGCATTTCTCTGATGAAATTTTTTTGTCAACCCTAATGATAAACAGATTCACAGACAGCCTGCATCGATCTCAGAGGATTGAATTCTACTCCGATTGTGTTACAATCTCCTGCCGTCTGCATTAAGGCGATACAGGATCCTGAGAAAGATCTTTAAGAATCTGAAAGTTTTACTGTAACTGGAGCGGCATGGCTTGTTTGTTTCCATGTCACAGAAGGGCGGACAGTAAAGACGGGGCTCACACAAGAGACAAGTTCTCATCAGATTGGAGATCCTTTCTCCTCTCTAAGCCGGGCTACAGCTCAGACAAGCGTCACGCGGGCCAGACGGAGACCAAAAGCTGCAAGAACGAGCCTGGCTCATGTTGTGGAATGTAATCTGTCAACTGTGAGCCTCCACTGTGGTAAGCTGACTTAATGTCCAGGGAAAAGCTCCGATTTGGGCCATTTTCTGTGGATCCGCAGCTGAATTTAGACAGACTCACTCAGCCTGAGTCAAAGCCAGCAGCTGCCGATTCAGGCAAACGTTTGGGAAAAATCCTCTATCCCAGGGGTCACCAACTTTTTCGAACTTGAGGGCTACTTCATGGGTACTTCGTTATACGAAGGGCTACCATTTTTAAATAAACAAATTTTGTTTTAGTTATAGTTAGTTAAACATTATTAAATAATGAATAATGATATTCCTCTATGTAAAGACTCTGATTTCTCACCATAATCATCAAAAATGCACAAGCTAGCAAAGAAATATCAATATTCAGGACTTTATTTAATCTCAGTAATTGTTACATTTTCAGATGTTTGCTTAGATTTCATGGGAAAAAATGTTCCATTTTCCCTGTGTTGTACCATGTTAATCAATTATAAAATGTTAAAGAAAAATCAACTTCCACATTTTTAAACAAATCTTGTCACATTTTGAACTAAAGACCAAATCTGCAGCATTTTCAACAAAATTTGATGATCTTTGAATCTGAAATAGGTCCAGAAGTCACCTAAACTTATCTGAAGTTCATGTGTCATCAACATATTTGTAAGAAATTTTTGTTTTTAAATCTAGATAAATGCAAGTGTAATTAAAAAAAAATATCAACAGAATTTAATTTTAGATGTCGCTCACAAGTTGTTAATTTAGAGGACCTGAGGGCACCTTGTGGGGGCCTTGAGGGCTACCTGGTGCCCGCGGGCACCACGTTGGTGACCCCTGCTCTATCCCGTCCTGGTGAAGCTGCAGGTTTACTTCAATGTGGAAGTCTGGTTTTCACTAATAAAAAAAACATTGATTAAACAATGCTGTCTTATTGTGCATCCAATCTGCAGCTCAAACACCACAAGTCTCTTCAAAGATGCCTTTAAAGGACAAGCAAGGCAGTAAACATGGGCTTTAGTGGCTAAACACATCAGTTAAACTTACTCAATTGCATAAAGTAAAAGAACAAACAGAAACATAATAACTTGTTTGACATTTAACTGCTCTCCGCTGAACCACAGTCGTGTTCACATCGACTGTTTTCACAAATACAAGAATAACTCCGTAAGTATCGCATAAATCTCAGATTTTTCTATTTTCTAAAAGCTCTCCTTCTTTTTTGTCTTTTGCATGATTATTACATGACGATCAATAAACTAATTTTACCCTCAGTGAAAAAAAAATTATGTTTTTTGAAGATTTTTTAAGAACAAAAAATGTGTTTTTCTGGTTTGAAAAACCTATTCGACGTGATTCCTGCTTAATGGATCAATCAATTGATTACCCGAGTAAATAAAACACCTTTTGGATGGAGTTTGTAAAGATGAGTTTTTAGAATTTCAAATAAAGTTACCTGCTGAAAACACAGGCAGGGATGCCCTCATCAGCACACTACCACCACCGTGTTTAACTGCAGTCCAGAACATACTAAATATCTACTGGAAACTCATCACCTCCTTGAGGAGGGAGGGGGCATCAAATGCAGAGCATCGGGCCATTAATAACAATAAAATAAAATGATCTGGAGGGCCGGATCTGGCCCCGGGCCTTGACTTTGACACACGTGTATGAGAGGGATCCATGTTCTATAACTGCTGGTCACATATGGTGACGTCTTTCAGGTATTGGGGCTTCTGTGGTGCAGCTGCCGCTTGAGCCCGGAAACCCTGAACTCTGCGCGGAGAGCTTTCTTCATTTTAACACGGGTCGGCGGGAATCCAGAACTCCTGGCGGTGACCTTTCAAATCTCCTATCAGCTGAAACCTGAAACCTACAGGCCAAGAACACCTCTGATCACAGCCCGTCTGTGAAGAAGCCTCCTGGGGGGCTGTTGAATCTCCACCGCAGCTGGATGATATATTTTTTTCTTCTCCTTTTTTTTTTTTTTTTTTTAACATTTTAATCTCAGTCACAGCCTCTCACCGGCACAATCTCTCCTCCGAGCTCTTGGAAGTGCTTGTCCTTTTGCCTGATAGGAGCAGTTGCTCTGGGGGTTGACAGTGATCTTTATCGGGGGGGCTTTTTTGAGCAGGGAGAGGGGGTAGAAACAATAAAGAGAGAACAACTTTACGCTCGCCTATGTCCCCCTTCATGCAGCGGATAAATACACATAGACTCAGTGGTGACGACGACGAGGTAAAGTTAGGGATTTTTTGCTCCAATTTACTCCAGAGGCCTGTCGGCCATCTTTGAGAATAATCTGTCCCGTGTCTGGAGGCTCGTTGGGCTTACATCACACATCAGCAGCGTCCCGCTTTCACTCTCTTGCAAAAACTGGAGCTTTACTGTAGACTTCATCTGCCCCCCCTGAGAGACGCTGCTCCCCATCTGCTCCAGACACGCTCCCGACTCCCATACAGAGAGGAGGAAAATCGTTACTGGGATCATTTTGGCTGTTTGTGAGGGGACGGTGAAGCTCAGGCTGTCCTCATCGATCTGTGCGGGCCTCTAATCTCATTAACCGCCTCTTGATTTATTGAGACGGGCCTGGAAGTGCAGCGGGGTTATGGAAGCAAACACCCGGGCGGCCCCCGCGCACAGAGGCCCGCGCAGAATTGAGGTCAATTGACTGCCAGGCAGCTCCCACAATGCTCCACTCCGGCCGCAGCTTCCTCATTAACAGTTTTTTTTGGAGGGGTGGTTCTCTGAAAGTCCAGCCAAGAGAGCTAGCGTTGGGGAGGAATTATCCACTGTGATGGGGTGAGGTCATGAGAATCCCACGAGCTAAACAATGGCGGTAATAATGAAGCACCGCCTACACGGACATCAAAGGGAGCTATTGATTACACTGCAGCACGCAGGGGAAACGAGCCAGTTCATAAAGACACAATCTAAACACGGCCTCCCTAATTATACAACTATTGAGCTGCTGGGTTGTATGAAAGCAGGTGACAGTTAGTGATTCCTGCTCGTTCTCTGAGTAGCAGCCACAACGACCTCGCCACACGCCGACCGGCCAATGGGGAAAAGCATTCATTTCTACAGGAAACGGAGGAAAAGTTCATCAAAGTCATATAGATCAGCAGGGTAGAAGCTGACGGTGCAAAAACCATCAGTGGAAACTCCATTAGACAAACTTTGTGCATCATATGTTCATATTTAGATCTTGAATTCTAGCAGGTTTATTTCAGTCTCTTCTGTACTAGAGCTTAATCAGGGTTCTGATAGTTGTTTCAGTCGTATAACAAAAACAGAATTTTGTTGATTTTTTATTGGTTGATACCAATGGTTACCTTTTTATTTGATCACCTGTATATTTTGCTGATTATGTGTTAGTACAGCCATTCTGATCAAAAAACTTTAACCGATTTAAGACTAACATCAGTGCTGGTTAGATCAACTATAGTCGTTTATTTTGGTGAATTACTTACCTTATATAAGGGTAACTAAACAGCCTGACTCCATTCTCAGCCTAGATTTGTAAAATACTGGAAAGGGGGGTGGGGCGAGTGGAGTGACAACGAACGCAATACACCTGGCTACCACCTGGCTATCAGTTGTTAGCTAAGGCTAACAACTGAATATAACAGAATCAAGGATGGGCGGGGCTTTTATACTGGAGCTCAGAGCATGGTGACGTCAAACTTCTGAGACTTACACCAGTTGACCAATCCCAAAATTCAACTGCAATACCTCGTTTGAACCTGTAGGGGGCCGCACACAGACAGTTTTTGACTGTATTTTCATTAATTAAACAAGTTTATTTTAATAAAATACCAGGGTTCATAAAAACATACATTTTACTGGATAAAACAGTTTTTTAAATCATACTGTAAAAGTGTTTTTCCCCAATTGTTTTAAATTGAAGTGAATGCATTTGCTTCCTTACAAGCCCCCTAGTGGTTACCTGGTGAACTGACCTGGCTCTAGATAAATTCGTTTTCAAAATTTTCATTTTAGTCACTGCTCAGGAATAATGATGTTCGGAGACGCACCAAAGGTGGGGGTCACATAATGGGCGGATTCTCCTGAATGAAGAGCTGGCATCATCAGTTTGTTTTCACAAACAAGTCAAACAAGTTCAAAGGTAGCCTCTTCATCCACAGGTGAACATCTGCTGACAGTGAGGAGTTTTCAAGGGCATCCGGTTTACCATTGCACACTTTTTCAAGTCATTGGCTTTGCTCAAGGGCACCACAGTGGGTTTAGTAAACCCTGCAGGGCATCTTCCAGTCCCAGGGTATGAAAAAAGACTCTCCACAGGAAGTGAGGTTAATGAATAATAATATATAATGTTAATAATAACAGACTAACCTGGTACTCGCTGGGCCAGAAAGTGCTGACGGCAAGCTCCACCTGGTGCCACTGGCGGCCCTGGGAGCCGGACGTGTTCCACACGGCGCTGCCTTTGGGACCCCCGTTGACCCGCACGTAGACGTGGAGCGCCCCGGGGCTGTGCCCATCGCGGCTGTACAGGAAGTAGCTGAACTGGATGCAGTGGGTGTCGTTCTCGCTGAGCGGGAGCAGGTGCAGCTGAGCCCTCTGACCCCCGAAATGCTGCGAGGAGTTGACCATCATGAATGAACCTGAAGACGAAACAGAGGTCGATTGTTGAGGGACTTCAGTGGGTGAGAAAATGTCTGCAGATGCTAAAGAAGAAACGTTGCTGCTCATAGCTCAGAGATAGAATCTACTATAGAGCTTTCACCATCAGCAGGACAGAGCTGAGCCGCCTGAAATGCAGAAACTAACAAGATCCGCCTCGTTGGGCTTCACCTGCAACGCCTCTCAGAGGACAGACGTGTCATGTTAGTTTTCAGGCTGTCTGCCGCCTCTTTATTTTGAAACTGAATCACAGCCGGGGTGCCAAAGCTGACAGGCCCCGTGTTGTTGCTCTGAATATCTGTGAGATCTTCTCCGCTGTTTGTCTGTATTTGCTGTGTCTGAGCCTGTCCGCCCTCTACGCCCCCCTGACTCCTCACGGCCCCCGTTGGTGTTAGATTGGACTTTCATTTTTTGGGCTGAAGTTCACAGATGTCCTGCTGGTTCCCTTGTGGCAGCTCCAAAGCGCAGAGCCCCCGGCGAAGGGAAAAAACAAGTGTCAGGTCGTCTTTGAACGCAGTCCTTCAAAGGTTTATTATGTACGACTCAAGAAATAGTTTTCAAAAATAAAGAATATACAACCTCTGCTAATGTTAGAGCGGTTTAAATTGTATCTTTTTGATTATTTGGTGTAAAAATGTGAACAAGTTGCCCTTGTATGCAACCACTTAAGCAGCAAAACAACTTCAGGATTAATTACTGCATTAAAGTCACTTGAAGGTGGCGCCACAAACTCATCTAAAGACAACAAAGACACAAAAATTGTCATAAGAAACAAAGTGGATCCACTTCAGAGACATTTATAAATAGCAAATTGAGTCACTGTTGAATTAACCATTTTATCAATTTTAACTTCCAAGGTGCAAAAGTTGTTTATTTATTAAATCTTTTTTGAAGGTAAAACCAGCTTTTCAGGCTTTTAATGTAGGAATTGATTATTTTACAAATAAATAATTAAGCTAGCTAGCTTAAATGCTAATCACAAGAGAGTACATTTCAGTATGAAATTTAAAAAAAATAAATCAATAAAATTATTGAATAAAATGTTTATTTGCTTTTACTGAACAAGAAAAGTGCTAAAATGTATTCCATAACATTAAATATAGTGGATTTTTTTTATTGTACATTAGTACAACACAAAAACGTATGTCTTTAAAGATGCTTAGTGTTTGTATTGGAGCCATCATACAAGCATACAAATAAATAAATACTTTAATGAAAGTTACAAAATTTTTAAAGCAAGTCAAAATTATATAAGATTAAACTAATAAATTCTGAGAAAAAGTCATAAAATTCTACAACAAAAAGGAAAACAATTTGTGAGAATAAAGTCCTAAATTTATGATTCAAAAAGTAAATCTTAGAAGAAAAAAGCTGTGTTCTTTTGAAAAGAAATTGTTACATTTAGTTTTAATGATTTTTCACCAGACAATTATATAGTAATACTTGTTTATTTTATGCTGCAAGATTTTCATTAAATCTGGTTTTCTTTTTTGTAAATGTGAAGCTTTATTTTCATAAAATTTCAATTTCATTTTTGAAAAACAAAGACTTCCTCTTTGTGAAAATTATATATTTTTGAATATTTCAATATTTTATTCTATCATTTTTGTATAATTTTGCAACATTATTTTCCTAATTTTACATCATATTGTCATCTATTTTGACCTGTTTGGTTCTATAGAGGCTCTAATACTTTATTGTGTATGGGTTTGTGGAAATGATAAATGCTAAAACACTTCATGTAAAATCTCATTCTGGCATTCAGCACACTAAATCCATAAGTATTTAGGCTTAAATTGACATCACTTTTGTTCTTACATGTTCTCTTCCAATAAAAAGTCTAAGGCAGCCATTTTTCTAAATAAGTTTCAAACTTTTGGACATTTTTAAACAGAATTCCAACAGACATATTTATGTCTCTTGACTTTTCAATATTTCAGTGTCTGTACAGCTGGATAGATCAAGTATAGCTAACCTTTTTTGGCGCACAGTAAATATTAGGTTGGAGTTGGGAGGGGCTAAGAGCTAGAATTGGATGATGGGACATCAGTGGAGGCTTACTTTTCCGCCTACTCAAATTTTAGTGAAAATTTTTGGGCAAACTTTTTGGTGAACTCCTGCCATTATACCAAAATTTTTTTCTAGAAAACAAAAGTTTTTATTATTATTATTTTGACTATGTGACTGTGATTAAGAGACCGCTGGGAATGCTGGGAATGCAGGGAATGCAGAGAGGCCGCTGTCTGAGGCTACTGTCAAAAACGGGGCCTTTTCCTCCAATTCCGTGTTTTAAAGGAGACATGAATGTAGGCTAATGTAAAAGTCAACTCTAAAAAACAAGCTTTTTAAAAAATGCGTGTCATAACACCCCCCCTACTACTGAGCACCCCCTCCCTCAGCTAAGCCTTCCCAAAAAAGCTCGGATGAGGAGTCAACCTGCCAGGAATGCCCCGCCATAACAAGCCGCTGCTGTCCTTTGGGACTTAGCTGCACTTTTGGACAAAGCTTGTATTTTTCCCTTTTTCACCTGCTCCCAGGCTGTGGATGCGGCTGCCCCCCCACACCCACCCCAACGCCACTGCTGCTGCTTTGATGTGTGAGCTCTCCGGGGGTCTGTGTGGTTAAATTGCTTTTTCTTCAGCTATGAGAGCAGCAGCTCCACGTTGTTGGAGGGCAAGTCTCCAACTGTCCACAGAAGAGGGTTGCATTGGGAGGAGGCAGAAACAATAGCACCCCACCCCCACCACCTACACCCTTCAGCTTTAATGCAGTTTTTTCATTATTTTGGAATATCTCAAAGCCTCTCTGCACTCGATGAACCAAGCACAGAAGTGCTCTTGTGGCTTTGAATTGCCGGCTCTCCATTAGAGGCAGCTGGTAAACAGCACGTCTCGAAGCTGAATGCAGCTCCGAAAGCTTCCTGTCCCTGCATCCACATCGCTGCTGAGACCCTAAGCCACATTCTGGGTCTTTGTCAACGTGACAAAAATAAAAGTTTCTCTGTTCTTGTTTTATTTGCTTTTAAATTTTATAACAGTTTAAAGTATTATAAAACATCAATTTAAAAGTTTTGGTCTTTGACGAATGTTTTAAAAGAAAATAGTCATAGCTGTTCACATCATGAACTTTTCATTCAGCACCATCTTTACCCATGGAAAACAGATATTTCACTGGAAATAACAAAAAATTGGTGAAAAGCTAAAATCCAAGAGTAGACAACTCAAATATGGAGAGTATGAGTAGTTCCGACCTCTGGAACTCACTGAAAACAGATCAGAAAAACTGAATTCCTGAATCTCATCTATATCTGACTATTTTTTTTTTTCCAGCCCACCTGAGCCAAGTGAATCTGTGTTTTTTTTTTTGTTTTTTTGTTTTTTGTCCTTAAACTTAAAAACCATTGCCCGACGACCCTGTTCTGGGACAAGGAGGGTTTCATTCTGTTTTCTTCTCTTCTTTGTTACCCTTTATGAGACATGCCATTGGAAGAAATGGTTGACCCACCCCGAGTATATGGGGCTTGAACCCAGTACCGCTCGGACTGATGAAGCCACTTGAAGGAGTGACAGAAACTTTAAGTCTAGATGCCATAACTCAACTACAAGACAACACCTGGGTGATAGAAAATCTTCATTGACAACTGGACTGTCTACCTGGGTTCCTCCCGTCTGGACTTAGATGTTTTTGACTCGTCTGTGATCTTCCCTTACTTGTGAACAAGACCCCAAGATACTTGAACTTCTCCACCTGAGGCAGGAGCCCTCCACCCACCTACAGAGGGCAAACTTCCTTTCTCAAGTTGAGAATTCTGGACTCTCCTTGGATTCTGACTTAGCCTAGAAATCACTCATTCACCTTTACTCCCAGCTGGCTTCACTCCACACTTCTCAGGACTTTAGAGTTTCCAGACAACTTCAGTCGAGATTTCAAGCTGTTGATTCTTCTGTCTTCCAGGTATCCCTCATCTGTTCTTCTTCTGAGATCATTTCTCAGCCACTTTGTGCAATGAAAGTCTATTCCAGTCATTTTTAGTTTACAGTTAAACGAAAATACCTCGAATCAACAACTTAACCAAACCAAGACCCCCCAAATCCCTTCCCATTTTACAACTCTCAATAGTTTCTACACTTCCGTTTAATATTCAGAAAAATCTAACTTAAACTTGGAAATCGCTACTAAATTTAATATATTATGCAACAAAATGGCAGCAAAAGATCAAAACTGAAAGAAACCAAAAGCTAATAAATGATGTCCTTCATATTGGAAATCTGTTAAGGAAATATTTTAGCGTTCAGATTGTTTTCTTATTTTTGGAAAAATCTAAAAAGGATAAAAAAAAAAAACCCCAAACAGACTCATCTCTGTGAGTAGACTCAATGATGGATGTGGTCATTAGAAAGCAACACGTCTCTGATAAAGTTATCAAAACCCCGAGCACGCAAGGCGGCACACACACGCACACACATGAACCAAGCTCAAACATATAAAAAAATACAGTGGATGCACAAAAATTCCCCACAAATCCATCAAAGCCGATAAGACTCCATCTATTCCTCCCGTGACCCTGCCAAGGTTGAGAGAACGTGCATTAGGAGATTAGGAGACTCGGCGGAGTCATATCACAGAGCGAGGTGGGCGCCTGAGTCATAGGTCCGCCTGCTTTTATCACGCTTACACCCACAAAATACGAGTGAGGCTGAAAGTCGATGGGGTGGGTGGAGGCGAGATACGGCGAGGGCTTTTATCTTTATGTTAGGACCCGTCATTTCACCATAAACCGGGCTTTGTAAAACGCAGGCGTCTGCACGGCCGCAGCAGCTTTGAACAAGCGACTGCATTTTCCTCCAACTTTATCAAACTCCCGCTGCCTCCGACTCTGCCTGCCGGAAACACGACTTGATTGATGTTTATCACAACCCTGTTCTGACAAGAACCGCTCCTGCCCCCGCCATCCTTCCCTAGAGCCTTTTCCTTCTGTAGTTTCATCCCGCTTTGAAGACCACAAAAGGATCAGGTCCCATGCTGGTCTTTAGCACACATTAATAATTCAGATTATCAACATTAAACCAATTTAACAAAGTAAAACAAAGTTCAGTTTTTCCATTATCATGCAGATGAAAAACTGTCTAGTTTGAAGGAGACTGTTGGGACAAAAATTGATCAATTGTAGAGTTCAAGGAAAATGACTTTGTTGAGCTAGAAGAACACAAAGACTCAAAAACATCTGGATTATCCCCAAAACATTTGGACAAATAGAAGAGGAACTGAGTGTGTCCCTGAAGATCCAGACCAGGGGTGTAGAAAGTCAGTCCTCGAATCCATTTAAAGGGTTGTAATTACCATGTTGTGGGTTATGGTTCTTTTACAATAATAAACACAGAATATCATAATCATGCAGGTGTTAGAAGCTATAAAAAAGTCAAGATTTATACTATGTTTTAACTCAAGTGACCACTTCTGATGAAAAACCATGTAAAAGTGCGTAAACATGCATTTTTGGTGTCCAAAACTTTCACGTTAACACGTCATCATGCATGAGAGTATCCAGGCTAAACATACAAAACACACGCTCCAACATTAAGCCAGAACCGCTGTCGGTTCGAGAGCAGCTCGGTATCACGCCACAGACAGGGAAAGAAGGCAAATGCTAATTAGGGGTCCCCAACCCTCGGAAAGCGGACCGGACCAGTTACGGTCTCCTAACCCAGTACCGGTTCCGCATCCGTTACTGCGCTCATTGCTGCATTCTGAGGGTTGGGGACCCCCGATTTACTGGAAAGAGCCTGTACATCAAAAGACGACAAGTTGGGGACACGCAAAATGTCAGAAAGTGGCGCAAAGGGGTCCGAACAATATATATGACGAGTTGGGAGTGAAGTAGCCAAAAGTCACAGATTTTGACATCTTTTTTAAGTAAAATATGTCAGGGAATTGGACAAAATAAAAATCTTTTCAGTCCTCTGCAATTTTTTTGTGTGTGTGTGTTTCATTGATTACTTTCTGATTTTACTTAAGTACTTAACTTGTAGATAGGTAATTTTTTTGACAAAATAACATTTTTGTCCACTTTCGTCTCCGGTGAATCTCAATCGACCAGCTGAGCCCCCATTGTTCAGCCTGAACCCCTCACTGATTGAGCTTTCATTCCAACTTTAAGGCTCCTCCATCACTACACCTGTTGCTGTTCCATCCTGAGATTTGTACATGATCCCTCAGAGTTTCAAAAGCTGCACAGTGAAACGCCAACATGCAGCCCGGCTCAAGGCTTTTCTCCCTAAAAGTCTTTTTTTTCCAGGGAAAGTGGGTCATTTTCCCAGAACTCCAAATCAATAGTGCATTACCAGCCGCACAACAGCGGCGTGGGCTGACTTTGCTTCAGCCGGCATCACCTGCGCCTGTGCAGCATCGTCCGTGATGCATCCCGCCACAGTCTTCCTCTTCATCTGACTCCTGTGATCTTCGCTCCGTTTCATCTACCACGGGCCTTTCAAGGAGCTGCTTGTTTCTGCCTTCCACGCTAATGTTCCTCGCCTCCTCTACGTTGCTTCCTCCAGGTTCCCTCGCCCTCCTCCTTCACCTCCCCGCCACGGAGCGGCTCAGAGCGGGGACACGGAAAATGCACCGACTCGGCATCTGACTGCGTTTTAACCCACTCCTCCTCCTGCGTGAGCTTCAACACCACAACAATGACATTCACAAACTGCACTTTTCTTATTTTTAAAGCTTGCTGCCTGTCCTCCGCACTCTCATTACCCAACATTCTCAGCGGGAGATTGAGGGTTTTTTGCAGCTCAGAAGCTGCAAAACATTTGAAAAGGTGGTGATTTTACAGCTTGTGCTTCTTTAAAGATCTTTGTGAAAATCCTTCTGTCTTTAATGCGACGTGAGAACATGCAATGAACACTGATTGGACTCAGATAAATCAGATTCTCCAAACTGCTAAAACATTTGTCTGCTTGAATCCCACTTTTCTGCTGGTGTTATGTCCCAAAGAAAACAAAAGTTTCATAAATTTTGCTACAGTCCATACAGTCCATTCCGTCTCCAATTCAATCTTGATGATTTTTTTAAAAAATCATGTTCGATTGCGTTACATCTGAAATGTGTTTAACCAAAGAGATGATGAAAGTCTGTGTGTGTGTCTTACACCTGATTTTAAAAAGTTTTGTAATTTAAAGACCAAGGACAACCCCGCAGCAGATAACAGGAGAGGACAGATGACATACTTTTAGGCAAACATTGTTTCTGAGAGGTGATTACTCAAATGAAGATTACTTTGTTTTTGGACAAAAAAAAAAATTACACATGGTGTCCCACAGGGTTCAGTTATACATCTCTCTCTCTCTCTCTCTCTCCACCCCTCTCTCTCTCTCTCTCTATATATATATATATATTATATATATATACATATATATACATATATTATATATATATATATATATATATATATATACATATATATATATATATATACATTCCAGAGACCAAGGAGCCCCCCTCCACCACCGGATAGGACAAATGACACTGTGTACTCAAGGAGAGATTCCAAAAAAAAAAAAAAATCTGACGTGAAACACAATTACACATGGTGTCCCACAGGGCTTAGATATGGGTCCCTAAATATAGACAAATAATTTTTTAATTTTACTTTATATTATATGTTGATCTTTTTTTTCACATTTACTAACATTTGCAGAGTCAAATTAAGTCAAATGTCCTAATTTTGTGAAAAAAAATACAAAGATTTTTGTACATTGGAAGATGAAAAAATATACATTTTGAAATGTAGAAATTGGCGTGTAGGTATGTCTGTGTGTTTCAATGATAAAAAACTATTCAAATACATAAGCATACAGAAACAGATCATGTTAACAAATACAATTTATCGTAACTCTAAAAACACTCAAATTTGAATAACCGATTTTTTTTGCTACAAATAAAAAAGTAAATGCAACCCAACATGGTTTCCTATGGTTTTTCTTCAAATTCCCTTTTTTTTTACCTCTGAATTATACTCTGAAATGACTAATTCAACTATTTATTTATTTAGAAATGATAGAATGTTGAAACTTTTCAGAAGTAGATTCATTTAATTTTTATTCTTTAAAAGAAAAAAACTTTCTGAATTAAAACTCTAGTACAAGTGACAAAATCTTCACATTTTATTCATAATCTTTTGTTAAACAATTTTTACTTTAAGAAACACGAGTTCTGTCCAGAAAGTAACCTGCTCACATGCTCTAACTCAGATTTTTTTATTATATTTTTCCCAGCAGTAATGAAGATGAATCCGTCTCCATCCTCTGGTGTCTGTACATGTGGATGCATTTTTCCTGTCTAATGCCTGAGGCAGTGGTAGGCCTTGGAGGAGGTGGTGGGGGGCTTCAGAGTGACTGCAGACAGTCACATGATCGCTCTCTGGGGAAGAAGATGTGCTTCAGAGCAGAAAATAAAAACGTCTCTATTAGCTGCAACACAAGAAGCTTCTTCACAGTCCGGATGCTGCAGACGGGGAGAACTCAAACATCCTACGGGGTCAGGCTGCTGCAGGCTCCGCCCTGAAACCGGAGCACTCAGGTACGGAAACCTGAGCGAGCAGATAAAGCCGGAGCGTGATCTGTGGGAGTCCTCGTCTTCTGTGCGAGAGCTCTGTTCCGTGACCCGATCTCGTCCAGAGATAAGGCTGTTTTCCGGGCTGTTTGCCCTTCACAGATGGAACAGTGAGCAGGAGCAGCAAGTGCAAGGCCGGCCTCCTTAAATCTGATTTCATGACTTGGTGCATTGCAGAGCTGCAGCATCTGTGCGGAAGAGACAGAGACATGCTGGATCTGAATCAAAGTCCTCTGTGGTGGGGCTGCTAGCCCACCTCCACACACTTAAGCCTCCGTTACTGTGACTCTCACTGACAAGTGAGGAGCATCTGGCCTGGATCAGCCTCCAACTGCAAAGATCAGGAGAGCGCTGTGAGTGGATTTGATTCTATGCAAATATTTCAAACTGTAAGGAGCTGTGGCTTATTCCAAAGGCCTTTAGTGCAGAGAGAGAGAAAAGAACTTCATTTAAAACTAAACTAAGAAACTAGTTTTAATTACACTTAAACAATGAAAAACGTCTGATCTTTACCTTCTAAAAGAGTCATTTGTCACATTTTTCCACAACAGTGACTCTAATGAACCTAACAGTCTCAGAGCAGATATATTATTTTTTACCTTATATAAAATCTTCACATACTTTTACAGTACCAAGTCAAAGTACTTTATTATCCAATTCATTTTCTATTTTCTTTCTGCCTCCTGTGACGGACTGGGGACATGTTCATGGTGAGTCCTGCCTTCACCCAACAGCAGCCAGGACGGGCTCCAGCAACGCCATGACCTTAAAAGGGATATAAGTAGATGGACGAATGAATGCTCTTTCTGTTTCTATTAAAGCATTTGTTTTCTTTGTTTTGCTACATTTTGTGTCTTTTAGCGGCATGTGCTTGTTGTAGCTTCACACTGAGAAAACTACAAACTAGCAGTTTGAGGGCCCCGGGCGAGCAATTCCATGAGGCCCTCTGCAAAAATGAACTAAAATACCTGAATGATGGGAATAAAAAACAGTCCACTGTGGAGTAGCATCAATTAGAAAGTAAAACGTAAAATTTTCAAAATGTCAATTTTCTGCCTTGCCCCGCCTTTTCTGTTTCTTTTCCTACGATGAAGTATTAGGCCACTATAGAAGAAAACAAGACAGAAGTTGTAAAATGAAAAAAAGTCAACAATTCACAAGAACAAAATTATAAATTTATGGCTTAAAAACTTGTGATTTTACATGAAAAATGTTCAAACACGTCATTAAAAAAAATGTATCTTTTCCTTTTAGAGTAACAACTTTTTTCTCATAATTTTACAACTCTATACTATTAAATTTCGAATTTTTCATCATAATTTTGAGACTTCAACAATTTTGTTAGTAACATTTTTTATGTCATTTAATAACAAAACATAACAAAATAATACAAGATAAAATTTTAACAGTTAACAAATGAAAAGGAGCAAAAAGAAGAAAAATTATATTATCAAGCCCCTATCGCTAAATCCACAAAAGCAAATCAAAGTATATCTAACAAACATTTGACCTTTTTCTCATAATATTGCAAATTTATTTTTTTTTAAAGTTTTGCTTTTTTTCTTCTAACTTACTTGTTCAAAACATTTTAATTATTCAAGCAATAATCCTCTAAAAATCTTGTATAATTCAGACTTTTTTCTCATCATTTTATGACTTTTTTTTGTAATAACTATTTTTGTATAATTTTGATTTTTTTTTCCTAACAATTTTAAGACTTTCTTTCTGTAAATGTTTAATGTTTATTTTCCCCATAATTTTATAACTTTCTTTAACTTTAGTACTTTACATTTTCACATTTCGATTATTTTCTCGTATTCCCATGGTTTCCCCTGTTTTGTCTCCCTGTGCTTTAGGAGGTGCAGCAACACATTTTTTTGTGTTCTCTTGGACCTTTTCTCTTTTCACATTACAAGTCTTCATCTTACCGCTTTGTTTTTGAGATATATCTTTGAAAGGTTTCTCTTTATTTATTGGCTTGCTGTTGACAAAATATTCCATTGCTACAGCGGGGATGGGGGAGGACAAAACACTTTAACATGGGCAGTTGTGTGTCATTGCAGTGATTTGGCTATGACACAAATTTATGTTGGAAAACTATTTTACACATTTACATTCACATTACACATTTAAACATTCGACTTGGGCCCCAAAGTTGCTGGGGGGCCCCAGAAAATCATGTTGCTTCTGCGAAGTAAAAAAATAAATAAATGAATTATATATATATATATATATATATATATATATATATATATATATATATATATATGAACGTGGGGGGGTATCATTTCAGTTTAAAGTTAGTTTTGAGTTTGTTAGAGCTAAACACCAATTAAAGATCACAAGTGAGCAAAGGAGGAGTTTAACTGATTTATTGTCTTCTAAATACAATTATTCTGTTTAAATTTAAGTATGGGGGTAAAACCTTTGAGGGGTTTCAGTCTTACAGCAGAGGGCACACTCATCCTGCTGTGGGATGACTCCCCTTTTTTCTTTTTTTTCTGTGCATCTTCAGTTTCTGGACGGCACAAAGAAGTGGAGTGATTTAAAATTTAAATGAAACTGGGAAAAAGAGGGCCGGCGGTTACACGCCCCCCACTGGCTCCCCTAACGGACTAACGTACCAAACACAATGATCTGACAGGGTGTTATTTCAAACCTGCCACGCTTCAATACAACTGGCAAGGGGATGAGGGCTGTCAGCCAATGGTAGGGCTGGTGGATTCAAATGAGCCAATCACATTCCTCCTTTACAAAGAGAGGCATTCCTGGAATTTTAATTCACACAAGCGGTTTTAACGGTTACACCTTTCAGCAAAAAAAGCTCTGTAAGAATAGACTGAAATAATTCATGAAGTGGGGGAGGGGGCACAAAAAGACTTTGACGTTATTATGGAGATTTCTTGATGCTTAAATCCCCATAAATCCCATCCTCTGAGATGGCACAAAACGGGGGCCAGTATGCAAAAGATGAACACCTCTGATTCAAACCTGGAGGGGAACATCCACACAAGCGGCGAATTACAGCCATTACTCTCCAGAACAAGGTCAGGAGCCCCCCATGGAGAAAATCCAATCCAACTGCAGATATCCAAAAGCAGTAAAGGGACTCCATGATGACCTTCTGTCTGTTGATTACTGCCAGAAAGAGGAGAAACACGAGTCTGCACCCATCAAGTCAGGTTATCAGCTTCCCCCCCCGCTGTGATCCAAAAACACCGGGGCGTCACCATCACGCCGGCATCGGTTGTGACGGCAGGAAAGCGAGTGGAAAAATGCAGGAGGTGTGTGAGAGTTAGCTGCCCCCTCATGGGAGGAGTGATGAGAAGAGGGTTGAAGGTCAAAGGTTAGAAACGAGGCAGCCAGCGACACATTAAATCTAATAAACACTCGTACATTGACCCTGACCACCGCATACACTCCCTGCCGTCAGTGTGGAGCATGATGATGAGGAGGCAAACGGGCACAGAAGAGAAGCTGCTGAAAAAGTGACCTGTGTACGCGTGACACCTACCCAAAAGTAAAACCCCCCAGGGAAGATGAGCTTGGGGTGCCCTTTGTAAGCATATTTATGGGTACAGATTTTATTCTTGGTCTTTGTTAAATAAACAGCACTATCTGAGACGTGGAAAGAACTGTGGCAACTTGGTGAATAAAAATAATCTTAAGCAAAACAAACCCAAACAAATTCAAACAATATAAAGTTGGAACTTAGGTAACTTAGTTCCTATTTGGAACACCAGGGAGGAGTGGTTAGTCAGCCCAGATTTACCCCTTAGCCTGGGCTTCCATGGCAAGCGTTACAGTTCAGAGGTCTAGCTGTGACAGATGACTCTGCTGCCGAACTTGCAAAACTGAATTCACGTAGGTTGACGCAATAACTCGCAATTTATATAGGAAGTACAGTAATCCCCCTTGCTGTACTTACTAGTTCAGCTCTGGCGTCCGGCAAAAATTTGAACCCTAAAAAACATATTTGCAGCGCTGCAGAGGCCAGATCACAGAGGTTGAATGTGATGGTTGAAAGTTAAAGTCCCATTAGTTGTCACCAAGGTGTGTGAAATTTGTTCTCTGCATTTAGCCCATCCCCTACCCTAGGAGAGAGGTGAGCAGCAGACACAGCCGCGCTCAGGAACCATTTGGTGGTTTAACCCCCCAATCCAAACCCTTAATGTTGACTGCCAAGCAGGGAGGCACTGGGTCCCATTTTTAGAGTCTTTAGAGTCACGACCTTCCAGTGTGAGGGCGGACTCTGAGCTGGGGGCCTCTCGCACTTTTAAAGTTGAGTAAAGACTCCGGCGGTTCCACCTGAGACATAACACTTGCCGTAAAAGCCCAGGGTGCGTTACACAAGTCCTTCCAAAACTGTTTTCTATGTTTGCAAAATTGCAAATGCTGTTTTATGAAGATTTGTAGGAAATTCAGTATGACTGATTAAACAAAGCGTTAGATTGTAAGTCAAATCAATGCAATAGAGATTAGAGAATGAGTGATACAATTGAGAGCTAAACAAATGATATGGTCTGCAGCCTTGAAGATGGTCTGACATCAGGTTGTTCCCTATGACTTACAGTTGTTCCCAAGAGCACCCAACCAGCTCAGTGCCTTGTGTTAGAATATCCACTCCGAGACTGGAAGGTTGTGAGTTCAAATCCACAGCTGAGTTATACCAAAAACTCTAAAAATAGGACCCAATGCCACTCTACTTGACACTCAGCATTAAGGGTTGAATTGGAGGGTAAACCAACAAATGGTTCCAGAGAGTGGTTGATTCTGCAGCTTACCACTCCCAGGGGATGGGTCAAATGCAGAGAACAAATTTCACACACCTAAGTGTGTGACAGCTAATTGAACCTTAACTTTAAAAAACACAAGTGCAGCAAGCACTAAAAATCCCTGATTAGCCTTTGTCTGTACTGACAGTGGATGAAAATGTCCTTGCCAAAGGGATGAAGAGGAGGTACAAAGAGGAGTGAATCGCAAGAGAAAGAAAAAATGTAGTGAGGAGCAGACTGAGCACAAAAAAAAATGAGATACCTTGACAGAAAGTACTGAAAACATTGAAAATAGAGGCCACACTATTTTTTTTGTCTAAAACACAAACTCCAGTCCACAAATCTAGAGCATGTTCAATAAAGTTGAAAATCATTTTCACACCCAAACCTTTTGTAATTGCATCTTAAAATATTGAGTGGCTTGTCTATTGTGTTTTGGCTGTTTTGGGGTTGGAAACATAAACTAGTTGGTCTTTGTGGTAGATCAGTGCCTGTGTGAGACAAAGCCGAAGGGTATTTGTTCTGGATCAGTGTCACGCTGTGCTTTAAATACAGAAAGTGAGAGTTACAGTACAACCACAGCAGTGTCACTAATGCTGTGCTTATTTCCATTCATGCTAATGATTGTGCGTTTTAAAGGACATTGTTCTCTGAGTGAGTTGTTCACTGATGGAGGTACAATTTACTGAGAAAGAAGTTCATATATACATTCTTTTCATTTTAAGTGTTGCAGCCCTTCAGCATGTGTGACAACCCTAAAGACTTCTGTCCTGTTTTTTTTCTATTCAGCCTTCAATGATAACACAAACTCACGGTGTCTGAATGAGCCTTAAACTGCCGTAACATCTGACTCCTAAAACCCATTTCAAGTAAAGCTTGGCTCACACCAGTTCAACATAAACTTTGTAAAAGGTTGCTAACAGGACAAAAGTGATCCAGTGATCTAGATGTTTCTAAGAGGCCTGACAGTACCGGGAGTACAGACTACAGCAATGCCACGACTCCAAAAGGGATAAAGCAGGTTTAAAATGGTTGTTCTAAGAGCTTACTGACAACAGATAATCTGTCCAGGATTGTAGGAACAGCAAATGTATGATGAGTTTCCTGGAAAACGCTGCGCTTCTACGTTAAACTGATTCCCAGCTGTAGGCTTGTCAATGTTGGAAAAAGGAGAGGAACGAGGCAGAACGCTGAAGGGTGTGGAAGAAGTAAACTATTGCAGATTCCAGTGACCCATCGGGCGTGCTAACCCTCCAATCAATGCAGCTGTTGTCCATCAGCTGTCAGAGTCCAGATGGTCTGCAGTCCTCTGGGAGGCAGTATGGATTCTGTATGGATTCTGTCTCAAACCCGTAGCCTGGGCAGTTGGAAAGATGACAACTTCAGCAATCCCTTCCTGGCTTGGTTTTGGCAGCCTTCAAGAAGACACTATCCAGACATCACTCCCCAAGAGCAAACACTGCTGACCCTCCCATGCTTGATCTTTGGTTGTTAAACCACTGACGGTCTTGAAATGTTTTCACTAAGAAAAACAGTTTCAGGTCAACTGAGCCCAGACAAGGGGATTGGATTTTTTGGTTGGTTGTTTTTGCTTTGGTTGGGCTGGTTTTAGATGAAAAACATTGACTTTTTTTCACAGAAATTTCTCTTTTAGTCCAAACAACAGGAACCTGAAGGGATCCATCAAACCTCTGAAAGTGCAAAGAAACAAAGATACTCCAGTTGTGAGGGTCCAGTGCCAAACAGAAAATTATTATTAACTGGCATCATGTAAAATGATCCATTTATGAGCAAAAAATTCAAAACATTTGTGCATAAAGGAATATTTCTGTATTACAATGAACATATAATTTGTATATATGTTCGTTGCAAAACATAAATTGAATCATATATCCCAAAACACTACCTTATGTCAGCAGAAAAATGAAGGGATAAATGTCTTCAAGAGTTCCCAAAAATGATTTACTAAGATTATAAATTCTAAATGAATTCAAAATATACAAATAGCAGCAACTTCCAATTAAAAAGCACAAAAATATGAAAATGCTCTACACTGACAGTAAAAGTTTCTCTTTCACTGATACCTCATAGCATCCTATAGTATTATCCATATACTCCCATTACAAATCAGATATGAAATTAATGAATTATAGGAAATCTGCTTTAACTGCATGTCCTCTCCCAGGTGTACTCATAGACACCAGAACATCTGTCCATTCCCAGCTGTTTTAGCCTGTATGGATGCAGATGCTGCCAATGAGTTTGATTCTCCTTCTGAGCTTTGCAAATCTTTTTTTTTAAGTAACATAACTAATAGCCATCTGTCTGCTAACAGAGAATAAAAGGATCCCAACATGAAGTGCATCATGTTTAAGGGAGGGGTCATTATTGGATGAAGAATTTCTAGTCATGGGTTCAGTGGATAGTCTGTCTGCACTCACACAGTTGACAGTGAACCCAGAGCCTTTTCTTTAAGTGGACCAGAGTTCAAATAAACCCTTTCAAAACGGAGTTTTCTCCTACTGTAACTTCTCAACCGTTTGCGCAATCAACATAACTCCAGCGGATTCTATACATATATTATGATGCAATACTTTAAGTTATTTATGTGCTCCATTACGGCAAAAAGCTGACATGAAAAGATTTTTTTTTTCACTGAAACGGTTATGGAAGGCTAATTTATTATTTTTATGGCACCAGCGACATCTGTGGTGATAACGGGTTCAGAACTTCAGGATCCATCCCCAATGAGGCGTCACTGTATACAGCAGTTTGGCTGTCCTTTAAAACTCAAACTTTATTTATTTATATAGGCCCTTTCATTCGGCCGAAACACAAGGCGCTTAACATAAAGCAAGTAAAAAACATATTAAAACACAGTGTTTAAAAACAAATTCACACTTCACACAAAGACACACAAAATCAAGATCCATCTCTCCCCCAGTTCCTCCCCCCCACCCTCAAGTTCCCCCAATTTGACCCTTAACAACGAAACTGAACAAAGAGTAAAAACTGCAGATCTATGGAAACAATCTGGCTTGGTACTATTGTGTAGAAACAATATTGCGAGGATCCATTTATTCAAGGCCCAGCCCGCCCAGCACAGGGCCCGGTCTACAGAGCTGGACCCCAGCCACCCCAATGAGAACTGGCACCACGGCAACAACACCCCTGCAGGCGGAGCCCCAGAACAGAACATTTTTCTTATTTTAAAATCATATTAGAACACAAAATTACAGTATTCCTTACCTTTTTTTCCACTTTAAATCCCTTTTGTGAAAACAGTTTTTTTTTGTGCATGTGTGAATAAAGAAATCCACACATACTCACACCTACACACATGTGAAAATGATCCTCGGAGCTCTCAGGCAGGTTTGTAGATATATCTGGAAAACTAGACAGTCTAACCAATTAAAGTTTTGTTTAAATTCCTTTCTGGCAAATTAAAAACTTTTTAAAAAGGCTCTTTTGAGAGGAAACAGCTGTTTGAGGGTGTTACAGACGAGACACAACAGATGGGCATCTATTAAATATGAAAGTAAATATGACAAAAGCAAACGTGTGGTTTACAAAACAGAGAAAGCCAAAAAATGAGAAATTTTTGTGTCGAATCGAGAACAGAAACACGCCGAAGGACCGACTCGGAGGAGCTAAAGTAGGTAGAAGTCGAGAAATGGCGAAGGAGGAGGGTCAAATTTAGAAAAATGTGGGATAGGGGTAGGTAAACAACAAAAGGGGGGCAGATTTATAATAGAGTGAGAGGCAAAGAGCAGAGTCGGGGGAGGTGCGGCTCCGCGGTCGCAGCTGCTTTAATCAAAACTCCCAGGCACCTGCCGGCGTCGCCATGTGCACCAGCAACGGGCTTCCGCCGCGGGCAGAAGGGTGATCAATCAGAGCCGGTGGCTCCACTGCCCTGTTACCAACACACACACACAGAAAAAGCCAAACGTGACAGTGATGAATTGGAAAACGCTCAGAGAGTTTAGGAGTCACCTACTTTCCTCATCTGCATAATCAACTGTCGCATGATCTCATCTCACTGCAGACGCCCTTTTCTCCTCTTCCACTCGAGATTTCTCTTATTGCATCAAGTTCCTGTTGTTTGTTTCGGAGATGAACCTCAGTTTTGACTGTCGAATTTCAACCAAAATCCTTTTATCCGTACAAGGAAGTAAGAGGTTTGTAAGGGAACAGATTTTCTCCTTGGAGAGCTCTCGCCAAAGTTAAGTAAAATTAGACTTCACCTCTGGTGGCCTCCGCACATATTCTGGCGACGCTGGTTCCATCTGCTGGTGCGACTTCCTTTGTGCCGTGGGGGAACCAGGACACCTTGAAAGTAATAAAATCCTGATAGCATCCCACTCCGGCCTGCTGACACTCAAACCGGGTCCAAAATACGATCGAATAATTAAGAGGATTTTAATAAAGAAATTGGAATGCTGCAAAGCTGCATCCAGATGCATGAACTTCTTAAAATTTTGAATATGTGTTCACTGATGCAACAACAGCACTATGATACGAAAATGCCAAAGTGAGCTTCTGTTAGATCAGCGCAGAATGCTGTGGTAAATTCCTTTAAAATAAACGTTCTTCTGAGAGATTATTAGTCATGCTGTAAAAGACACATTTTTCCAACTATTTGCGATTTGTACTCAGAGAGTGACACTTTACGCTTAATAGAGGTGGAATTCACTGCGACTCATAATACTGATATCGGGTAAAGAGGTTCTGCAATAGCAGGTAAACTGCTAGAAATTTTCACAAGACATCAAAGGTAAAGAAGAAGTGGATATAGACTTAATGTATCTTGACACTGACAGCTCTCCAGTGTTTCTTATTATTGCACTTACATATGAACAATAAAGCCCAATTGCAGTTGTTCCCTAATAATGGGAGGGAATGTCTGCAAAGAAACAACGGGATGCGTCAGAGTGTAGGACATTGCCTGGCCAAGAAGCTGCTTTCCTCGAAGACCATAATAGATGAACTGCAGGTGCTTTAAAGAACCTTTACTGAGTCCACAGTGCAGGTTTTACAGGAGTCTCACCAGCTGGAGATGATTAAGTCTCTATATGACTGATTTAAGCCTTGGTTGAAAAAAAACGTACAAAGACGGAGGAAAATATGGGGGGACTGGGGGAACTATAGGGGTAAACTAGCGGATAGCCCTTACAGGTGAATACGGACTATCTGGAGGTGAAAAATGCATGAACCTATATGGGTATGCAGGTCTCACACATAAAATATCAAAGTTGTTTTTTTTCTCTATGGGCATGCTGCTGGCCATAGGTCATATCAAACACCTACAACTCACAAAGGCAAGCAAGGGTCAAGTAGATGACATGCAGGCACATCGTATGGATTTTTCTATTTTTAAACCCCACAAAACTTGCACACTATTCAAGAGGGAATTAGACAATCAGATAATAGTTTGTGTGGGCATCTTATGGATATCCTACAGGCACTTGCTTTTCACCTGCTCACCCTGTACATGCAGTTTTCAGACACGATCAGTAAGGAACCAGTACTCGCACTAGAGTTTGGCGTAAGGACACCGTGCGAGACCATCACCTGTTAATGATGAGTGCATGCAACTTATATTATCCTTGGGAATACTGCATGATACCACACGCACAGTAACGGTACATTCCACATATATGGATGTCCGTTAAGGTGGTTGCACAAGCCTCAAGGGAACTACAGCACATATGGCACACCTGTAAGAAGCGTCCGTTCATCTCGACAATCCGTACAGCAACTGCAGCACACAGTTCCTAGATGCTACTAAGCTGACTTTCATTGCCAATCAACCACAGAACGCTTAAGCATTCCAGTCCCTCACTCAGTGCTAAGTATAGTTTGTGCCACCCCGCCTGCATTACTGAGCGTTTCTATGTGGAACTGATCTTCTGCTTTATCTCTGATTGCCTGCTGCCTGGCCTGACCCTCGCTTGGACTCTGACTACTCCAGTCTTTGCTCGTGATTGACCTCTGCCTGCCTGACTGATTTAGCTTTGTGGACTTTAAGCTGTGCTTAGTTCCTGTCTGAACTAATAAACCTGCTGCACGTGGAACCAGCTGTCTGCCCGTTTGTGATGGCTGCGATGTTGCAGTATTTTGTTTTATATAGTCAAGTTGAATATGTGGTTTTTGTGTTTTTATCAAATGTGATGCAATGTTTGGTTAATGAGGCACAGGTTATTGTGTTACATCATTCATGAAACTGTTAGTTGTCCTTATGAGCCGTCAACTAAAGAAATGTGTTTGACTTTTGTTCCTAATTAGTAAACCCAGAGGCTAAATGAGAGTGCTTCCTCTCCCCCCCACCCCCCACCACCACCACCAATACATCACTGGCAAAGAAACAGTAAAATAGGTTGTTTAGGTGACAACTACTCCAACTAACCAGCTGTCATGTGAGAACGCACAAATGTCAATGACCCGGCGATTGTCAGAACGAGCGCTTCAGGATTCTTGACTTTTCATTAAATGCCACCTCGGGTTTAGGATTGTTCCAAGCGGCACTGCGGCTTGTGAACAAATACGGCAGAACTAATGGTATTTCGCGTTGGCCTTCCTCTTTGTGTGAAGTGTTGATTAACAAATGCTAACAAGTGCGAGCACATTAAACTAAGTGCTGAACAGACCGAGCAGGTCTACACTGTCACTGCCAGGCACTTTGAAGTACATGTTCCAGTCAGTATGCAAAGTAAAGCCTCTTAGAAGTTCTCCAGTTTTAATTCCTTTGATATTTCAGTTAATGTTATGTGCTGTATAATGTTGTGTTAATCAGAGCAGCTCAGGGGGCTGCAGGCTGCATGGACGGGTTTACTTTTGACCTTCATCTTCCGTTTTTGGCCAGAGTGACTCAGGTTAATGTGGCAGAAAAAGCTGTACATTTGTTGTGTTTGCAGCATCACAACAGCACTTCCTTTCAGTTTTTGAATATAAACAGAACATTTAATAGAGTTTTTAATTTATCTCTCATTACAGAGCTTTTATTTTCTCCTCTTTTGCAGCTGAATGTGTTATTTTGGTAAGCCTAAATATATTGTCTTGTATTTTCACAGACAGCAGCTTACTCCAAATATCATGATAGTTCCTCACACAAAGCCTCCCGTTGTGTATTATTCTCCAACCATTCTTTTTGTTTGTTTTTTTGCAGCACTGAAAATGATGAAAAGGGAGTTCTGATAAAGCTCAAAATGCACGAATGAAAAGCAAAGACGGCAGAGCAGAGACAGAAAAAATATGAAATCTGATGCCAGTCTTAAAAAAAGACTGAAGATTTTCCGATTTGGTGGATTTCTTTAGGCTTTTCCGCAGTTTTAGAGGATTTATTTTACTATTTTCACATATTTTTTTCACGTAATTGTAGCACAGCTTCATGACAGACAAAACAGAAAAAAACATCCAGTGAATACAAATATGAATGGTTTTAATTTTGGCATGGGACAGCTAGGTTAGTGTCGCCAATAACTAAAATTTGTAAATTACAGCAGTTTCCCCACTACAGTGTGCATCGGATTATAAGATGCATAATCAAAAAATGTCCTATTTTTGAACTTGTTTGCAACATACTAAACGTCAGCAACATTAGTAGCATTAGCCACTTTAGCATATTTACAATGAATATAACTCTCAACTTTTTTGCAACATAAAAGAACAGACTGATAACACATTACAGCCACTAACTTGTTAGTAAAAATATAAATAAATAAACCAGTCTATCACATTAGCCGAGTTAGCGCACTGATAATAACATCTCACCTTGTCTGGAATTCATAAGAAAAACTATCGCTCAACCTTGTTAGTAACACTTAAAAATAAAAGTCTGACACAGGTTAATGATAGCTAAATGGGGTATTTACATTACCTTTAGCTCCCAACCTTGTTTGGAATATGAAAGAAGCAGACTACTAAAACGAGTGTTACCACCAATACGTTAACTCCAAACCCTGTTGATAACATTTAAAAGACACAGTATGATTCTGCTACACTTTGGCCAAGCTAGCATGCTCACTATACCTGTAACTCCCAGCCATGATTATAGCATGTGTAAAAACAGACTGATGCCATTAAAATAACGTTACTGCTACAAACTTGTCTGTAAAATGTTAAAAAAACAAAAAAAACAGTCCAACACTACAGCATGTTAGCTAAGTGTATTGATAAAGACTCTTATTGGAACTTGTAAAAAAAAGATTGATCCTGCTAAAATGCGCATTACCACCACTACACTAACTCTCAACCTTGTTAGAAACACTTAGAAAAAACAGAGTCAGACACAGTTTAACGTTAGTCAAATTGGAGTATTGACAATACCTAAAACTCCCAACCTTGTTTGTAACACAAAATAAACAGACCGCTAAAACTACCGTTACCACCACTAGGCTACCTCCCTACCATGATAGTAACATCCAAAATAAACACAGTCTGATAATGCTACAATTTAGCTGAGTTAGCGTGCTCACATAGCCAGTATCTCCCATCCCTGCTTGTCCTCTGGCCATCCTTGTTCCGTGTTCTCTGAGCTGCCTAGCCTTGTGTGCCCAGTTGGGTGCACTGAGCCGGGGAGCTGGGGGCTTCGAGCTGGAGGGTGCTCGGGATGAGCGGACGTGCTCGTGTTGCCTGACAGTCCAGCCAATAGGAGGACAGGGTGGACAGCGCCTTCTGGTTACTCCTCCGTGATCTGCTTTTTTATGTTTGTTTCTGTTTTTATTATTATGAGGGGCTTATCCTATTATATTATTGCATGTGTGGGGTATATTTTTTTTCTTGTAATTTTTTTTTTCTATGTACAGCACTTTGAGCTGTTTCTTAACTGGAAAGGTGCTACTTAAATAAAATTAATTTGAATTTGAACACCTAACCTTGTTTGTAACTCATAACAAAAACCAGACTTATATTGTGACAGAGCGCCACTCAAAATCATTTCAACATCTATTAACAGCCTGAATTAATATTAGGCTCTCTGGATTATAAAGCTTGCTGTCATTTAAAAAAAAAAAAATTAAGGCTTTGAAGGGCACCTTATAGTGCAGAAAAAAACATTATGTTTGAGTTGATGTCAGTTGCAGCATGCCAGAATACATTTTTACGAATTGTTGTTTTTTTTATGTAATGTTTTTTTTTTTTTTACCAGATTAAACAATCAGTTTCTATTGTCTTTTCTGGGATGACATCAGTGATTACTCCTTCTGCCAAGGCATCTGCTGGATGCAGGAAAATGAAAACACAAGAAACTCCAGAGCCAGGATAATTTCAGCTGAACTGATACTGAAGTCAGGAACAAACGTTGCTACTATTTGATTTCTTATTAACTGGGAGCCTTCAGCTATCAGGCGGATGTCTTGTGTAAGCGGCTCCCTGCTTAGCTTCAGAAAGGCAACTTTATTAGTACGGCTGCTTTAATAGTTAGAGGCATTTGTAAGGGCTTTTGCTGAAGTGCAGAAAGCACTGGCAGCAATAAAGCAAAACAAAATAAATCGGTGACAGGTGCAGGTAGTGGAAAGAAGGTATTCTATATTTTAAATTAGGTTAAAATGAATATTCCCTCTGGCAGGTCTGATCTAGATCAGGTTTCCTTTTACAGTTCACTTGGTTTGGTATTTGTGAAAGTTCAATTGAACTTAAATTTGGACCAAACAAGAGAAGCATAAGGACCCTCTTACAAATGAAGGTTTCTACTTACTTGCAGGAGACCTCTGGTGCAGTTCACATCAATATGAATGCTAATAGAATTTCAATGGACCAAAAACAGTAAAAGAATTAAAGGGAAAGTCTGAAGAACCTTGAAAATGTCTGCTGGGTAAATGTGGTGGAGTGAGGAGCAGCAGGTACTTAATAATATATTATCGTCATATATCTAAATTTAACCACAAAATGAACCCATTGGTCATCACCATTCTGTCTGGGATGGAATAAATGTCCGTCTCGAATAGATGCATGTCCCTAAGCCAAGGCATCTTCCTACTTATTTTTTCTTGCCAATCAGGGTTTCTATCAGACAATAGTGCCCCTAAAGGATCTGCTGTTGGAACTCCATCCTTTTTTCCAGGCAGTCTAGTATGCTTCACTCTTTGGTTCTCTGCTGAGAGCGCCATGTGCGCACACAAACTAAACCAGAGAATGGACCGAGTAGTGGGAGGCATTTATTAGCATTCCAGCCGACTGTCAAAGAGCAGGAGCCCTAGAGCAGTAAAAGCCTTCCGTGGCAGACATTGTCCATTCATTTATGCCTTTTAGGCAAGACAGAACTTTTCAAATTTCAATTTTTCTGTATTTTATTGAAACATTTATGACAAACTGGTTTAAATGTTTAAAATCTGGATCATAGCTGGACACAAATGGGCAGTCTTTAATTTTTTTTTTCTCCACTATGAATGCTTACTGACTACTAATTCAATAATAAGATAAAATTAAAGTGCAGAAAGCTTTTGATTTCAGTCCTGCATCTTTTGATCTATTTTCAAAGTGTTCTTTTTTTATTATGATTATGACATTTTTAACCAAAATCAAAAAAATCTGTTGTTTTGTAGGACATCGATTCTTCAGAGCGGCAGACGTTCATTAGAAATTCACCTCTGGGTTGTCAGGGGATCATGGGTATGTAGCAACCCCACCCCCACTTCCCACCACCTATAACTGAGAACTGTTTATGTACTCTACAGCTATCTTATGGCCCTTCATGATCCCAATCTGACATTACTGGTGAAATAAAAAGGCGAGCAATAACAGAGATATCCAGACATGGAACAAAACAAAGACATGCATGGATCTATTCATCTACACATGGATGCATCAGAATGGAATGGAGGGTGCTTGCAGTTTAACAGCATATTTTTTTACATTACAAATAACCTCTATGCAGAAAACAGGTATTCTTGTAGTTTATATAGAAAGAATAGATTTTTAGAATAAAAACGTGGCAATAATTTATATTTATGATAACCGTTTTTTAAAAATGAAAGTAAAACCCTTCTAAAAAGGACATCACAAGTCACCAAAACGGTGCCAAATCAACAATATGATAATTTTCTTAAAATATTGTATCTCTACGAGGCTCTGAGAGTCTCTGAGACTTTGTGACCTTTTGGTGTTTTAGCATACAAATGAAATGTCTCTTATCTTTTAGCTTTACTGCACACACAGCTCTGATTCCCACTGAGGAGAGGCGGAAAGGAAAAGGAGGACAGACCTGCACTAATGAACACTCATTTATAACATGACCTTAGGAGGAATGCCTCATGCGTTATTCAAAGGTGACTTGAAGGGAGAAATACACAAAATCTGAGTGGAGCTTCAGGTTAATTTTAACCTCCCGATCGTTTGTATTTCTTAACGACAGACAGAGGCAGAAAAACTGTCTGAGGTGTGGACCTCTCTGAATCCGTACCATCATTCCCAGGATGAGGATGGTTACGGACTGTGGAAAACAGCATTCCATAAGCCATTTGTCCAATTAATTGTGGGCCAGTTTGGGGAAATAAAGTCTCCGTATCTGGCTGTGCCATCGCATAGGAACCTTCACCTTCTCTGATGGTCAGGGAGTTTCAAATCCAGCTCGGGAGAAGGCTGGCCCATCTCCAACGCAGGGAGCAGCTCCGAATCCAATTAAAACTATGTAGAAGCCAAGCTTAAATAAGGAAATCTCAATCTTAATTAGTTTTGTAGGAACTTGAGAGAATTTCTTTACTTTTCTTCAACAAAGAGAAAAGATGGAAACAAGCTGCTTCTGCTTTTAAATATATATATATATATATATATATATATATATATATATATATATATATATATATATATCTTTGTTTAATTTTTTAAAAGTAATATGTTGTCCACGCAGGGCAGGCGAAGGAAAGCAAAACTCATCCTAGCTGAAGGCAGTTTTTCAGGTCGTGACCTTCTGCTGGTGTTTCCACTGGGGTCTGAAGTAAAGCATGCACAGCAGCAGCTGGGGTGCAGCTAAGCCCACAGCTTTGCACAGAAAGAGCGCGCCGGTGTGGGCGCACCAATCAACGCCTCGCTCGCTGCTTTGTGGGAGCTGCAGCCCACAGCAGGCAGATCCTGGCTGTTTTGGAGGAGCTTTAAAGTTTGCCTTTCCGCCTCTCTTTCTCTGCCGGGTGTTTCAAGAAACACGTCAGCTCAGATCAACATTAAGACGCGCCAGAAGAAAACCGAGAACGCCCTCGTCCAGCACAACAACGAGGCACCCACGAGCGCAGCTGGCAGGAAGACTCCAGCGCAGCGAGACTTTAAACACAAGAAGTTCTCATAAGGGAACAGTCAGACTGGTTTAGTAAGCAAGAAAAAAAGAAAAAATTTGAATTGAAGATTATTGTCCTATCAGATCTGCAGCAAGTTTATTTCATAAAATCATTTATTAAAACATCTCCTCAAAATGATTGTATTTTGTGTATCTCTTGTTTGGTGTGAAAATGAATAAAAAAAAGATGGCTGATGATCAATTATCTTTAACATTATCGTTAACATTAGTTAAGACTACAAATATGAAAGGACTTTCACTGCAAAATTCACAATTAAGATGCACTGGTCAGTTTGTGGTATTTGGGCCAAGCAGCCAAATATTCCGGAGATATTTTCCATTTTCAGGTTAATAAACATTAACGTTAGCCGAAACAGACATATTGACTATGTCAGAATTCCCACCCTAATCCTTATAGCTAGTAAAAAAATAAATATTTCAGGACTATATACATGGCCCTGGATTTTAAAAGCAATTTGGACACCGTGCTCAATACTATTTTTTGGGGGAGTTTTGTTTTGTTTTTTTAAACAAGTATGACATCACCGATTTCACAAAGTGAAAATCAAAGTCGATACAAGCGTCTTACGACGTCTATTTATGAGTCCACTATGTTCTGGTCATGAAAACGTTAAAGAAAAAAAAGTAAAAAGTAACACATTTTCTCACCAAAAATTATTCAACCCCAATGCATTGTGGTCTATATTCGCTAATGTAAGTGAGCATCAATACATATTGGATTTTCACAAAGACTTCTGGGAAATTTCTAGGGGACTCGATTTAGATTTGGAGAGGAATACAAAACGGCGAACGCTCTTTATAATGAGGAGTGAAGGAATTCGGACATAGCCTCTGAGTTTCTAAGAAAAAGGACAGCTTGTGAAATTTTTGTATGAGTTACCAGAAATCCAAATATTTATGCCATTAGCAACAGCAAAGAAAATATGTCAACGACTTTTTCGACAAATGTATTACCCCTTTCAGCTTATACCTTTATGAATTGCTACAGCGAATCAGGTGGTTTGGCAGAGATTTTTACACCAGACACCCTTCCTGACACAACCCTGTATTTTATCCAGACTGGGGACCAGTACATGGAGACAGAGACTTAGGCCTCCTTGTGGCTACATACTGTAGTTAGGCAGTAGCATTAAGAGTTTTTCTCAAGGACCCCACAACTTGATCTTTAAAATTAATTTTAATAGACAATAACACCCACAAATGAAAGGCTGGTAGAACTGCAGACTATTTCTTTCACTTTAATTTTTAGTTGTTTGTGCAGTGAGTGAAAGCAAACCAAATATTAGGGCTATATATATACACGACTTTAGCTTTCTGTGCTAAATCAATTTATATCTTTTGTGAATCGATTATTGATCTATTAAGCTTAAATCGATTCAAATTGATTAGACCGTGTAAAGACTTCACTACTAAGCGATGCATTTCAGTGAAAGGTTTCTTTTCTCCACTTCAAAATCCAGAATCACGGTAATTGCGTAAATTGTTAAAGAGTTACTTTAGTCGAAAGAATGTCTGTTACATTTGTGCAAAGTCAGGGTTTCCTTATTCTGTAGGAAACTGCACGGATGGCCCATCTTTGATTGTGTAAAATGTCAAATTTGGTTGGGTGTAGATGACGGATGTATACATTTCATTGTTTGCATTCAAATGAGCTCTGTTATTGATAAAATCCCAGCTGTGGCCACAGTTTGCCTTTTTCTTGGGTTTGATCGGGTGAAAGAGCGGTGTCAGTTAGCATAGATGAGCTTCATTTAACTTTATGTAGCTATAAGAATTCACAATGTGCAGTCAAACCTAATAAACTCAACACACCAGGGAGGCAAAGTCGGCACTTCGGCAGATTTAAGGGAATCTTCATAATCTTTTTTTCCCTCCATCAGCCGAAACCTTGTCGGCGTTAAAGGCTGAGAATGGGAAAAAAAAAAAACTTCCTTTGACATTTTAATCTTCGCTACTTTGAGTTTGTAGCATCTTTCACACAAGTAATTTAAATTTTCAGTGCGGCGAACTTCCACTTTCAGCACAGCTGAGATGAACGGCGGCTGAGAGCAAAGAGGCAAAGAAGAAAGAGGAGCTAAAGAAGACCAATACCCATGTGGCGGGGGCCGACTGCGGCGAGAACCCGCTGCCTGTTCTCCGTCCGATAACCGCGCCTTGTCATCCCAAAGAGAATTTAATCTGCAGCATGGGACATGGGAGCAAAAGTCCACAACAAGCTACAGCCACTCAGAGCCCAGGGTGGAGGTCGAGGTTTCTGCACAACAGTGGAGCATCTTTGACCCGTTTTAAGGTGGAATTGCTATTTTTCTGTTTAATGCTGTATTTTAGGTGTGCACAGCTGCAAAGGGGTGTTAAAGAAATCTAAAATGCATCGTGAGGCAGGTGTGAACGCCGAAGGTGCTGAAACAACAGAAAGTGTTGAAGAATCCTCCAAAGATTCTAAATGTGACCAAAACTCAGTACGATCGTCAAAGGAAACAGAATACCAACAAAAGAAGAACCAAACAGTCGCAATTCAAACAAATAGGAAGAGTATGTATCTTAAAGAGTCCAAAGTTTCTAAAAGATTTTCACATTTAAGGATAAACCTTAAATTTGAGAGAAAAAAAGAGAAGAAGATACCGGAATCTGCTGATTGAGCAGAATGTTAACCGGGAACAGTTGAAAGTATGAGAGAGCTTTAAAGGAGCTGAAGACGATCTGAATGTTTCACAAGTTGTGCCTTATGTCTGCACTTCTGCTTACATTTTTATCCCATGTTGGGTTTGAAGAAATGGAGTCAAAACAACGTTGTTGTTGGAGGCTAGTCACTCCCATCCCCATTGAAGCTTTAGCCACGAGCACCTGTGACAGGGGTTGACCTGTACGGGCGTTTCGGGTTTTAAAGGGATTTGTTATATTAAATGAAAACTTTTTTAAAAAACTTTAATACTTTGTTGCCCTTTAATACCTTGTAACTAACACTGATCAATGCATTTGTTTATGTTAATCCACACGGAGCTCCAAACCATTTAAAAACCATTAGTAGTTTTCCACTGAAAAACAAAAATGATCTTGCAGGCAGGATCAGGGGAACAGCAACACTGTCCCCCTGTTTTTAATTAATGCTTGTGAAGACGACCATAAGGTATTAAAGACAATGGGGGCATTTCTGTCCTGCAAGAAATGGGCCTGAAACCATGAGTAACACATCTGGGGATATACTGTTGTGTGCATTCTACTGGCCGTTGTCTGTGATAGTGACGATCTGGAGTACTCTACAACTTTGATCCAGCTTGTCAGTAAAAAGACTAAATTGAGTTTTCTAGTCACTTTTCCATACAGAGAAAAATTATTTGTGCATGCATAATTCTTGATTTGTAGCTAAGAACAAAAATGATGAAATTCAAAAAATACAATTTACATATCCACAAATTAAAACTAAAACAGCTTCAAACTAACTATATGCACAAATCTTTACAAATATACACAAATCGCTTGTTAAGCACACATAAAACCACATTTATGCACAAATCTGAGCTGAGACTCTTCTCATCTTCAAGATTTGTCCATGAGTGATGCGTTTAAACACTGCTAGAATGCTGGGTCATCAGTTTTCTTTTCAGCCGCTTTGAACTTTGATTGTGAAGAACGTATGGCAAAGTGAGATTTTCCTCACTTTCTTAAACAGACATGCCCAATAATTAATATAAAAAAGTCTAAATAAGTATTTTTAAAACATGTTTCCAATATGACTAAGCTCCGTTTAGCTCTGAATTCCATCAGTATGAATAGGCTCTGTGCTCGGAGTGGAACAACTGGACCAAAATTGCCATCGTTGTCGGACATTACAGGACGTAAACAGAGAGCGACGGACAAACGCGGAGTAATGATGCAACAGCAACTCATTGAAATGTGGTTGGATAAATTGCAGGCTCATTGAAACATCTTTTAACATGAGACCCATTCCTTTTATAGTTTTCCCAACAATCTATATGTCAAACACTCATCAGCGTACCTTCTTAGCCGTCGTCTCCTCAGTAACCACCTTGCAGCATGCCTCCACCATACCAAACTAACAGTAAAAAGTATTATATCTGATATTGATACAGACATGAACAATACCAACGATTGCAAAGCGATTTCCATTGTTCTTTCTCTCCTTGCTTTGTCCCACCCTCCTACTTACTGTCCAATAATTGAAGATATCTTCTTTTTGTTTACAAGCTTTTGTTTAAAGGAGAAATATCTGGTTGATGGCAGTCTGAATACAGACCAAACGCAAGGTTTTACGACTAGATCTAGTCCTAATTAAGAAGACTTGGTAGACCAGCAGACTTTTACAATCTGAATACACCCTAAGTTACACACACTTCTGAGGAACCAGGTGATGTTGCGTTACGCCGCACTGTAGCTGTTTTTAAGGTGGAAGGACAGGCCCCTTACTGACCGCGCACATTAATTTTTGATGTCCACACACATTTCCTCATTTCTAAAATACGAGGAAACAAAAAGTATGCAAAAAGCGTGCATTTACTGTGCTGGATCAGAGTTTGGTTTAACATCCCGTGAGTAGCTTGCCCATAAAAAATGTGCATAAAGATTTTGGCTCAACGGACTGAATGACCGAGCGGACTGCTACCTTGATATTTTGCTACCTGCGTGCCTCAAACAGGTTAGCCCATCTTTTGGCTGGCAGACAGACTCATGAAGTCAGTTGTGACTAAAGCTCAAGTTTTCCCTACGCCTCAGCTGTGGTCTCAATTTGCTTAAAAGAGTAAAAGAAGTCAGCAAAGTTTGACGCCTTTTCCCTTCCCGCAGAAGCTGCAGAGGTTCTGATCCGGCTGCAAAGTCCTACTGTTTTATTGAAGCGGTCATTAGTCTTTGGCGCTCATTGCTCTTGTGCGCAGCCCTGGGCTTTCAATATTACATCACTTATCAGCCCCATTATGTGCAAATGACCCTCTAAGTCTGAACCTTTAACACATAATATATCAGTTACACTGACAGCGGGACATTTGCATGGAGCGGATATGGAAATGTTTCCTGAAGGCAACCAGTCGGCACCTGAAGGATGTGAGGGGAAGGTGGAGGGTTAAAAAAAAGGAAGATGAAATGAGTACATGAGAGCGGAACTAGAGGGAAAATGGTGAAAAGACACAGAGGAGGAAGTGTGAAAACAGGCGGATTTAATAAGTCTCTATTAACCTTACAATGGAGCTCAGCCATCCATTCAAAGACGTCCATCATCAATGTAAACTCATTTAAGTGCTATTGTGTTCGCGTTGCACTGGAACAAGCATGCTTGCTGCTAATGACTGGGAAATGACTATAATTACATGAAATTAAAATGTAAAATACTTTGGTTAATTTCATAATCCATTTTTAATTTGGCACTCAAAAATAATTTAAATGTCAATACCAAACTTAAAGAAAATGTAAAAGCATGCTGTTTCAATATGCAAATGAAGCATTCTTATGGAAAATTCTGGATGAGCTTTAAAGGCTTTTATTATGGTGAAAATTTGAGAATGGAAGCATGCAGCTAAACCCGAGTTGATTGGAGCGCAGAGTTGGAGATGATGCAGCCACAAAAGCACTGTTTCTTCACATCATAATGACAGAAATGACATAATGTGCAGGTTTGAAAGCTCTTCCAAACATCCAAGATTACATCCAGAGCTTGTAGAAAGGCAAAAAAGGGACTCGACAAATCCCTCTCAGAGTCGTGATTCTCGCAAAAGCACAGCTGCAGTTTCAGTTTTCACCGTCCTGAACATAAGAGCCATCACAGAAAAAGCAGGAAGCTGAATCTGTGGGGGAAAAAAAGCTCTTTAAGGAAATTTAACACTTCAAGCGGGTTTTTGGGTTATCTGGGCTTTTGGAGGGTCGTAGACATGAGCAGTCTTGCAGTTCTCTTGAGGCCACCTTAATATTCTCTTCCATGTTGGTTTTGTATTCCACCTGCTGATCCTCAACACTTCACAGGCAGAATCGGAGTCTCTCATTCGTTGACGTGATGTGTCTGCTCTGCCAAAGTTCCAATATTGGAAATCCGAAAACGTCGCACCAAGATGTCCAAAATGCATCTTGATGTACCGCAGGACCTCTTATCTATCTGTACATTGGTAAATGGCGTATACTTGTATAGCGCTTTCTACCTTCCTTCGAGGGCCCAAAGTGCTTCACAGTCACAGACCCATTCACCCATTCACACACACATTCATACACTGGTGGTGGCTCCGCTGCCGAACACTGGCGCCAACCTCCCACCAGAGGCAATTTAGGGTTCAGTGTCTTGCCCAAGGACACTTCGACACATGGGCGGGTAGGGAATCGAACCCACTATCCTCCGATTATGAGACGACTACCCTACCACTGCACCACGGCCGCCCATTGACTTAGCATTGCAACACATTCTCACTCTCAAGTTGTCACATACATTGACATTTGTTTGAGGATCCCTCTGTGTCACTTTTTGACGTTTCTAGTGCCTCCAAGTCAGTTTTTTGATGTACTGGCTGCTCCCATGAAATCACGGGTCCCCAACCTATGAGCTGCAAACCAGAACTGGTCCAGTACCGCGACGGTTAGCACACTGGTACCCAAACCCAGTACCCTAAACCCTAATCCAACACTGAACCAGATGCAGTACAGGACCCGAACCAGCACCAGAGGCAGTACCAGGCGTAAACCGGACGCGGTACCAGATGCAAACCAGTATCGGGTTAAGGTTACACTAGGTTCACACTGGACCTAGAAGCACCGTAAAGGGGCATGGAGCGGAGTGCGTGCGGCATCTGCTCTCTCCTGCAATTTACACCAGACGTGCATTTTTCCACGATGGTGTCATGGTGAACCTGCGTTGCTGCTCCACCTCCTGATTGGACCCAGCTGTCGGCATTCATCACCTCATCTCTGTCTACTTAAGAGCAGCCTTCCCCACCATTCTTTGCCAGTTCGTTGCCTTTCCTGGTGCAGTACCCTGGCCCCTCGTGATATAGTTTAGAGATAATTATGCTTTGCTACTGCTCACCACAGTAACCCTCTGTCTGCAGATCTCCCCCTATCCACGTGTCGACCTGGTCACCTCAAGAACACCTCCTCTCTTCGCTCTCCACTTCAAGTCCGCAGATCCAAGTTCCTGGCTCCTACTCCACTTCTCCTTGGACAATAAAACCTTCTAACTTCACCTGCTACTGTCATCCTTCCGGGTTCCAGCTTCTGGGTCTGCCGTACTTAGTTGTCATGACAGATGGTCAACAGGTGCTTCTGCTAGAGCTTTACTCCATGTTTCTGCTAAGAAGTAGCAGGTAGTTGGTAGGCTTGCACTTCTTTAATTCATCTGTTGTTGTCTCTTTGTAGATCTGGAGAAAGCTTATGACAGAGTGCCCAGAGAGGAACTATGGTATTGTATGAGGAAGTCTGGAGTGACAGAGAAGTATGTTCTAGCAGTGCAGGACATGTATGAAGACTGTAAGACAGTGGTTAGGTGTGCTGTCAGGGTGACAGAGGAGTTCAAGGTGGAGATGGGATTACATCAGGGATCAGCTCTGAGCCCCTTCCTGTTTGCAATGGTGATGGACAGACTGACTGATGAGGTTAGACAGGAATCACCATGGACTATGATGTTTGCAGATGATATTGTGATTTGTAGTGAGAGCAGGAAACAGGTGGAGGTGGAGCTAGAGAGGTGGGGGTTTGCCCTGGAAAGGAGAGGAATGAAGGTTAGCCACAGTAAGACAGAGTACATGTGTGTGAATGAGAGGAACCCAAGTGGAAGAGTGAGGTTACAGGGAGAAGAGATAAAGAAGGGGGAGGAGTTTAAGTATTAAGGGTCAACAGTACAGAGTAATGGAGAGTGTGGAAAAGAAGTGAAGAGGCGAGTGCAAGCAGGTTGGAATGGGTGGAGAAAAGTGTTAGGTGTGATAGAAGAGTTTCAGTACAAATGAAAGGAAAGGTGTACAAGACTGTGGTGAGAGCAGCCATGTTGTTGGGACTAGAAACAGTTGGACTGAAGAAAAGACAGGAAGCAGAGCTGGAGGAAGCAGAGATGAAGATGCTGAGGTTCTCCTTGGGAGTGACCAGGATGGATAGGATCAGGAATGAATCCATCAGAGGGACAGCACATGTTAGAGGTTTTGGAGATAAAGTCAGAGAGCCAGACTGAGATGGTTTGGACATGTTCAGAGGAGAGACAGTGAAGATATTGGTAGAAGGATGCTGAGTTTAGAGCTACCAGGCAAGAGGTCTAGAGGAAGACCAAAGAGGAGGTTTATGGATGCAGTGAATGAAGATATGAAGGTGGCTGGTGTTAGAGTAGAGGATGCTGAAGACAGGCTTAGATGGAGGAAACTGATTCGCTGTGGCGACCCCTGAAGGGAAAAGCCAAAATGAAAAGAAGAAGAAGATGTTCAAAAAAGGTCTTTGACCTGCTGTTTGTGAAATACAATTTTCTCAGATATATTGAAAATGTTTTTCTATTTATTTGTAATAAAGTTTGCATTATAGTTCGAGGTGGTTGGATAGCTCAGTTGGCTGGTGTAGGACCTGGGTTCAGTTTCCAGGCCAATCAGGTAAAATCCAGTGAGGATCCTTAGACTAGACCCATCATGCTTCTGCATAACTTGATCTCTCTCTACTTTAAAAATACAGGATTGTATCAGGAAGAGCATCCAGTGTAAAACTCTCTGCATAACCACCTGTGTGAATCAGTGAAAACTGATTCACTGTGATGATCCCTGACAGGATGAGCCGAAAGGTGAACAACAACAGAGTTCACATTATAGTTGGTGATACCACAGTTGTTAAGGAGAAAATTTTGAATTGGCACTTCAAGTCATAAACGTTGCTGACCCCTGATCTAGACTCATCAAAGTGGTTCAAAAACAAACAGGTAAACAAGATGTTAAGATTGACGACTAGTGACAGGATTCTAAATATAACTGTCAACTCCTTCACTACTGTTTGGATCAGGAAGTCAAATAGATTCTGGTCAGCTGAACTCTGTGGGGTTTGTGTCGGCTTTTAAGTTCACTCAATCAATAGTGCAAGACTATTAGTCGTGGGTTCTTGAATGGGTTCTTGAAAACCTGTTGAAGAAATAGAGGTGGGGCAGGGTGATAAAATAGAGTTGGATTCCTAACAAAAACCTTTTCAATCCATTTCTCCACTTGATCTTCAGATCAGAGGGGATGTTTCTCTTGCACCCTCCTTGTTCTTTATTGATTCCATTGAGTGCCTTAAAAATCTACATACTGCTCCTTCAGAAATAAATGAATAGAAATACTACAAACACAATTTCTCTTTCATTTCTTCTATATAATAACAACTGCAGGCATCATAGCATCAGCAAAGAAGACTTCCAGCTGAGTTCCTCTTCTTTGTTAATGAGAACAGGAACAAACGCCAACTTCTTCTGGTTGGCTGTTGATCTAAAGAGTTGATGACTTTTCTTGGAAACAAATAATACAAGATGGGCTATAAGACCAAGACAAAACAGCCATGTCTCCTATAGTTCCCAGAAATGGTTCACATCTGTACCTTCTTCCAAATTTCATTAGCTGCCAGCATCTCCAGTAAAGCCCTTAGCAATACATGTTCAAGTGGCCACTGCTGATGAAAGATTTATGTAGGCATAGATTTCGTACTTCTGAGTTTGAACTCTTGCTTTTGCATGTAGCTACATGTATTTGACTATTTTTTGGCTCAAAGTACAAAACACACAGCCACTGAATGTACCTTGAAAGTTAAACCAGGTTTAACTTTGACTAATCAGAGACTCTTAATTAGTAGTGATGTATGGTAGTTTTAATTCATGGAAGCGACAACTGTTTTAAAATTGATCATGGTGGAGAAATTAATAATTGCGGTGTGTTGCCAGATGGCCTTTGTACATCGGACTAGAGTTGTTAAAGAAAAGCCCTGGAGCAAGATTTGCGAGATTTGCACCACTTTAACATTTAGGACCAAGTCTTTTCCATCTTTAAGTGGTAGATGTGCTCTAGTTTCAGGTAGCTACGGTTTAGCATGAACACCAATGAGCTCATTCTTGAACGTAGCATTGGCCACATCCCAGCCAGCAAGGCCAAATGGGCGCCATATGGTTTCAAAGTGGGCAGAAAATGTGGGCCCAAGTCGTTTCGTGCAGTTTCTTTGGTGGCCTACATGTAATTACCCACAATTACTCCTCTGCCCAGGGACCGACAGTCTGGGCAGCAACTCTGCTAGCTTCGCCAGGCCCTAGGCGCCGGCACTTGCTTGGTCTACTGGTGTAGTAAGCCAGCACACTGATTGCGCACTTAAACCAATGTGGCTTAAGTGGGCACTGAGGACAAACCCAATTGGGGCCCACATTTTCTTCCCACTTTTTAACCATATGGAGCCCACGTGGCCTTGCTGGCCAGGATGTACCCATACAGGTGTTGACCCGTATGGATATTGCGGGTGATTGGGTTGTGTGGGCCAATGGAGAACGTAAAGACAAGTGGCCACGTCTTAACCCTTGTCCTATCCTAGGCATGTTTACATTAAAAGTGGGGTCATATGGACCCGCAAGACAGCGCGCTGAACTTTTTTTTCTGAGGATATTTTTATCTTCTCTGATATCCATGGCATGTCATGCCATGGGAGGGGTCACACATCAACATAACGATGGGGTCATTTGGACCCCATATGAGAGCACGAGGGATACAAGGGGTTGACCAGGATGGATCTTGCTGGTTTTTGGGTTGTCTGGGCCAGTGGAGAATGTAAAGAGGAGTGGCTTCATCTTAAGGGGAGGGAAGAAGATCTAAATGTCTAAATGCCGCACACACGAGGTGTTGGGAAATACTAAAGTGCCCTTAGTACACCGAATCCCCATACAAACTACACTACATTCTAAAAGTCAAACTGCACACAAAAGGTGTCCAAAAGGCTTTACCCGCAGACAGCCTGTTTTCTTTCATAAGGGTAGTTGTGACAAAGGCATAAGGTTGAGTCCATGATCTGATCGAGGTAAATTCACATTTATTTTCCAGTGAAGGCGCCAGTTACATTCCCCTTTTAAACGTTTAACTATGTTTTCAAAGGAGCAGCTGAAAGGCTTTTCATCAAGCCCTGTTTTCCATGCAGATAGTAAGAACACACACATTTACATATGTAAGGAGGGTAAAGTTCCTCTGGCTAAAGCAGATCCATACCATCGAGTTACCTTAATAAATGGAGCTGTTGTCTTTTTGGTGGCCTCTTTAGTGCCTCTAAACTGCCTCTACAAAATGAAGGCAGCATCACCTCGCACAGCTGCCCAAAATGGTTGACCTTGCTTTTTTTTTCTTTATAAAATAGAAGCTTTGACATATAAATGTTTTTTTTCTCCCGTTGTGTCTCGAAAAACAACAGATAAAGTTCACACTCTGGTTTACCAACTGGTTCCATGTTTTCAACCCTGCAGATGGCCTGAACGACCTGACAGCAAATCAATCTGTCTGTGTGGAAAATCTTTTGAAAGCCTCCCGTCCACAAATCTCAGAGAAATACATGTCAAAGTTAGGGCATTCAGGCCCTGACAGGAAGAATGGTCGCTCCGAAGCAAACGACGCTTATGACTGCAGGCGGAACCTGACGGTCCCAGACAGAAAGTGAACCCAGGAAAACTGTTTTTTGTTCTGACGGAAGGATGAAGATGATGGCACAGAAACAGGAAAACACAAGGAGCTGTTTATCTGTGCCTGACATGAACAGAAGCAACCTTTCTTTCTTGTTCCATGAATTTTTTTTTTTTTTCTGATTTAGGTTTTTATAATGGGATTTCTCTGCTTCCTCAGGTTTCTCTTTCTGCTCTCCAGTTTCCCACAGGGGACTGTTACTGAGCTCATCACTGAGTTTGAGCGAGCCGGGGGGTTGATTGGCCTTGCTTGTACGGATCCATACTGCAAGGCCTTCGCTGCGGAGCTGCATTAAAGCCCTGCAGAGCAGGGCTAACGACCGGCCACATTTTATCAACTCGAGAGACGTTTTCATTATAGCTGCATAGCATAACTGCAACATTTTCATGTAACATGGCTGCGCAAATACAAATCAGAGGGGCTTTTCCATTCCTTTTTTATGAACACAAAGATAGAGACCTAAAAATGAGATAAAATACGAATCTCAGAAGCAGAAGTGCCCCTGCCGAGAACCCTGAGGAACACCATAATTGATTTTAACATTGATTGGACATTATTTAAATTCAAGTTGTTAAAAATACACATCAAGCTGTTGTGTTTAACAACAGATTAACCCCTTTAACTCCGTTCTTTGAAGCTCTTCAACTATTTATGCAATTAACAAGAATCATCTGCTTCTATTGTGGAGAAAAGTAGATTTTGCAATATTATGCAACACTTACCATAAAGTATTGTGAGGCATGGAGAACGCTGAGCATTCTCTATTTCATTAGCATTCACCAGAGTAGCGTGCTTCAGCTAATTATGCACCAGGGGCAGGTATGCATTGGCGTGCACAGGCGCTTTCTGATAATTGATGTTGTGCCGTGGTGACGGATTACTGGTTAGACGTCTTTGTAAGTGGCATCATTGCTGCCGGGCCATGTAGTGCATTCTAGCAGCAAACTGACTGCCCCCCCTTTCTGGTTACCACAGAGTTGAGCATTGGCTTTTCTCTGGCTGCTGCAGCTGTCTGCAGGCTCTCCAGGGTTTAAATCCCCAGATCGCCAACTTTTTGGTGCAGCGTTCCAGCCCTTTTCACTGTAAAATGTGAACCATTGGATCAATTAACACATCCTCTGTAATTTGTGTCATTAAAAATTTCAGTTTTCATCAAATTAAAGTGTTGGGTTGATTCAACTCAAAAAAGGAAAGACATGCTGTTCATTTCCTGATTTCCTGTCATGCCGCTTTTGCTTTTCTTTTGCTCCTCTAGTGGCACAATTGCGCATTGCGACCTTTTCTTTAAATAGCCATGAATCCCAACAGGAATGGGCTAAAAACGTTTTTTTTTCTTCACAACTGGGCCAGATTTATGCCGGGCCGTATGTTTGATGACCACTGCTTTAAAGTTTCATGTACAGCGTACCTTCGTTCATTGCAGGAGCCAAATTCAAATTAACTTACGATAGACAAATCCACAAAGTCGTACTCTTCCTTTTTTACAATCATTTTCCATGTTTCAAGGATTTAAACCCATTTAAGCAACACAAAAAATAAAATTTTCTGTTGTTTAAACTCACAGTTCAAACATTTAGGGGTTCCGGTTCACGAGCATGCAGACGCGTCTCTTCAACTCTCCTCAACTGAAGGGAGAGTTGAACATGACACCGATGAAAATCTAGAAGCCGACTTAATGGAGCTTAAAGTTGCGCTAGCTGACATCCAGGCTAAGCTAACTCTCAAGTGTCATTAATAACCTAAATCTATGATTGTAGGATATAAAGATTTGATAATAAGTCCTGAACCAGATATAGATAATCACATCAATCACAACAATCACATCCTGAAGCAGAATAAAATCTGATGTTAAAGGCAAGAAAAATACATTGCATTAAAGTATCTGGACAACAGCAAGACCGCGAAAGGTCAACTGTGTTTCAGCAAAGAACCAATGTAATGTGAATTTATCTGAATAATCTGAAAGTCTGTTGTGTGCTCTCCGTCACGCTGCTGGTGCTCAACGCATGAAGCCAAATGGGACTCAGCAGAGGTTGGTCCGGTAATGAGATCTCACACAGATACAGCGAGGACGACGCCTCTCGTCGAGTCGCGGCTGAAACTAACATCGGAGCTCATCCTCCCCAACAGTGGGGGGAAAAGATGAAAAGCAGCCTCTGCGGTTCTGCCGGCCCCTGAAGAAAACCAGGAAGCGTAATCAGCAATGACCCATGCTAGACTCCACCAATCCCACCGAGTTCCTTGGGCTGGGTCTCCGGGGACCCCGGCCTGGAACAGCAGAACGAGTTCTTGATAGCTGCGAGTGAATGATGAAAACTCCTTCACACAAACGCCCATCATTTCACCGAGCCGCCGGCAGCGGCGGCAGCTGCCGCGCGAAGAAAAACGGCCGCCTTAAACGAACAGAATGTAAAATGTCAGAGTGGATTGGATGCAGTCCACTCATGTTGATGCATGACAAAGTTAAACATGGAGAAAGGGGGGGCAGAGTGAGGAAAATGTGCTGTCAAGGAAGCCGGTGATTGGAAAAAGGGTTGATGCGACCGTTGAGACGTAAATCTCCGCGTGCGTTAACTTCCAGCAGCCGGAAATGAGGCCGCTCAGTGGAAGTAAACTGACACTACAGGTCAAATCTATATGCTGCAACTTTTAAAATCGAAAGCAGTTCTTTTCATTTTTTGTATAAGTCTAAAAAGTTCCCCCTCCCTCCACACAGGTTACACCCTCCCCCGGGGAGCGCTGCTGTGATGCTGGACAGGAACTTTCCACTTGTCGGGAAGATCTGATCCTCCATCATGTAAAATGCTGACACTCATGGCTGTTAATCTTAAATTAGGGGGGGCACGCCAGGCATTCCACTTGAGAGGGATGGGGGGGTATCAGAGAGCCACAGGAGGGCATGAAAGACAAGGCGGAGGCTTCTTGAAGTATCTACTGTGCAATAAGATTAAAGTCAAGCTTTTTCTACTCTTTTCGAGATCAGGGCTGGGCGATATGGAATGTTTTATACGTCGATTAAGTTTTTAAAAAAAAAAAATTTATCTTGCAATAACGATATATATCACGATATAAACCAACAAACTATTTGAATCTACTGTGGCTCAAAAAAGAAATGTGTAATCATCAGCAGGTTATTTAGATTTAAATATTTATTTACTGTCATATTTTCAAATTAATAGATGCGCTGAAAATGAAAGCGAAAGCTTTCAAGTTTCAAAAGAGAACCTACATAAAATCGAGCAGTAAACTGTTTATTCAGTTCTAATTAAAAACAAAGCATTCATTCCACAAATATATTCTAATGTTTCCAGGCTTTACAGAAAAAAACCTATAATTATAACCACATTTTGCACAGTAAAAATACTTTAGGGGTTTTCCTTTTGATCTTTTGAACAAAATGAGAGATAATAAACATAAGTAATTAGATTCAAACATTTATTCACCATGTTGCAACTAACTAACTTTTACTCGCTGTAGAGGAGAAAATGCTCACAGCTGGTGAGTATCAATTTTGAACCCTTCAAAATAAAAGTCTATCGCAATACACTCATTCCTCTATCAAAAAAAAGTTATATCACGATACATATATAGTTATCATTTTATCGCCCAGCCTCACAACTGTCAAACACGGAGGTGGGAGAATAATGGGAGGGTGCTATCATGCTTGATAGAAAAAAACAAAGTCTTTAAACTGCAGAGGATTCTGTTGGTAGTTGTTGAGCCAAGACACAGACACAAAACATTAACATTAAATTGCACCATGTTTCTTCTTGTAACCCCATCCTTCTAAGAAAACCTGTTTCAGCAAATTTCCAACTGTCGCTCTCCAGCGAGCTGCTCAGTCTGACCAACTGTTTTGCACGCCCCCCCTCAAACACACTAAAGCAGGTGTTTCCAGAGTGGATGACATGTCACAGATGACTTTTCTCTCCTTTCTTGGACTTGAATGGTGTAGCCGTAACTAAAAGGTGCTTTTTTTTTTTATATATTTGAACATTCAAAGAGCTACGCTAAGCCTCACCTCGCAGCAGATCTGGGGTCGGGTGCGGCCAGTTGTAGGTTCTAATGAGCTGCCAGTCAAAGTCGTCCTCCTGGCCCTGTCGGTACTCGCACAGGCCCGGGTCTGAGTCCTCGTCAAAGCTGCAGCCGGCTGGAGACAGAGAAAAGAAAAAGGGAGCAGAATTAGGACCAAAAACAAGCAGAATAGATTTTTATTTTGAAAAGGAGATCAAGACAATCAAAAAAGCTTTTTTGAGGTTTCTAGATTATGAACAGCAAACCTTCAACTGCATATTACTCCAAAAAGCTTCCTTTTTGGCTCCAATTTTTATCACTTTAGGAAAATTCAGTTTAAAGTTTCTTCCCATGGCTAAGTGAGCAAAGCAGGAGACAAATACTAAAATAATGTTTTTGTAGGACTCAATATCAATATTGAAATCAGGTGAAAAACCAGTTGTTAACATTATTGCACTCTAAAAGCAAAGGTTCAGCTCAAGGTCTTGTGCTGAATAAAACCTTGTGAAAGTAAAACAAGACTATTACACAATATTATCCATATAATGACACAAAAAATGACTTATGAATGTAAAAAGTGGAAAATAAACGCTGGAACATGAACACTAATAGAGTTTCATGCTGCCTGCACAAAGCGGCATTACCCTCCCGCCCCCCGCCGCTCCTCCTGTCGGTGTAATTCCCTTAATACATGAAATCTTTGTGGCTCTAAAGTAAATTCCAGCTGCCGCTCTGCACCACAGTCTGTCCATTCCCTTAAAAACCTGCCACCATTTGGTGCAATTAGCCCCGTGGTGCAAAAATGACCCCGGAGCCACAGGTCACCAGGAAGCTGGAGATAATGGGCATCAGCGGCGGAACAGCTCGGATGGGAGGGGTCTTTAGACCGGTGAAGGACAACAACACCCCGGCACTCAGTCTGTGAAGGTGACTCGACCCTGTCTGCTGTCTGATGTCACATTCGCAGCTCGGCCATTTTAACACGGACCTCAGGCTTTTACAGCATAACCCTCCCCAATAATAAATTAATAATAGAACAGACGAGCCAAAAACAATTCTGTTTGTGCTGGACCGGTCAGATGACACAAAGGAAACACAGAAGTGTGAGGGGATGAGGATGCATATCTTCACAAAGCGAACCAGCAGTCTGTCTGTGTGGGCGGGGCCCAACCATCACGCCCTTTGATGAAACTTCAGCTTTGTATAATTGAGCCTCTTAAGCTGAGGACACACCGAACATTCAGGAATGTAGGAGGTCTTGAACATGAGTATAGCCCATGATATTCACATTGGACAAGCAGGGAGGGGCTTCTCTCTCTTTTTTCTCTGCTTTTTCTAGTTTTTACTAGAACATGTCCGCCATCTACAGTTGGAAGAGGCTTGCTGTGAAATGTGTCACAGCGGTGCAGATCTGGCAAATCTTGCTCCATGGTTTTTCTTTCACAGCTCTATTCCAATATTTGAAAGATTTGATGTCAGATTATTCAGACCGCAATTATTAATTTTACCAATTTTCATATGATTGGCAGCTCCATGAAGTAAAGAGTCTTGGATTGGTCAAAATTCAACAAGTTTAACTTACAGAGTTAACTTACCAGAGTCTGGTGATACAATAAACATTGCAATACCCACCTCACGATACGATATGTATCGCGATCTATCCCAAGAGTGTACTAGATCAAATTTTCCCTAATTTTTAAAGAGTATAACTTAGATAAAACCTCTACCTGAAAATTGATTCAAATGATCGCATTAATTTTCAACTGTTTTGCAATCCATGTTTTTACATCGACACTGGCAGGAAACGTGGCACAAAGTTTTGATTCGGTACTTGTTACAAGTAAAAACTGAGTAGTGGATGCCTCAGGAAGACAAAAACCACGAGACTGACTGAACACTTAACACAAGCTGGTCGCGGTGTCGAGCTGCTCAAAGACGCTCAGTGTGCTGCCAGTTAGCAGTCGGGGATTAAACAAAAGCATGACATATAAATAATTAATTAAAAATCGCCACGTCAGCATTTTAAATTAATACAAGTGTCGCCAGATGAAGTATCATGATATATCACCAAATTGATTTTTTCCTAGATCTCTAAATGTAACGGTCTTTAAAATGAGCAAAGCCAACGCGTGAACGCGTCCCGAGGGTCGTAAACACCTGATTAGCATTGGTGACCCGGTACCAAGCGGCCCTCGGATCAGTACCAGTTCGTGTCCTGAGGGTTGGGGACCCATGACTTGATGGGAACAGCCAGCACGCCAAACAACAACGAATTGTGGGCCACCCGAAACGCCAAAAAGTGACGCAGAAGGTGCCCAAACCATATGTTCATGTATGGCGAGTTGGGAGGGAGAGCACAATGGAAACATGCGTTCACACGCATTCTTCATTGAAAGTGGTTGCTTGAACACGTGTTGTCAAAGGCGGTGTGACAGTAGCTTAAGGAAGCAGATATTTCTTGGATTCTAATCAGCCACATCTTCTTACCAGATATGCTGACCTGTTACTGGATTGTCCATCATCAGAACCTTGGTGTAACATCCACTCTGAAATCTGGCGTGGTCACATCTTTACGTTGAGGTTTGAGTTGTTGTAATGGTGAGTTTACTTGCTTAAACAAAGAGGAACTTTACAGCTTCCACAAAGAATTTTCAGAGTTCTGCTGAATGTCTTTTAACCTACACTTGCAGAGCTCATGTCACTGCAGTGAACTCAAAACCACTTCATTTTAGAAATCATCTATAAGCATAAATTTCTCCCTTTTCTCCCTTCAACCAATGTCTTTGTCCTCTTAGCTCATCGGTCCTCTCCAAATATATATATTTTTTTTAATTTACTTTTTATTTCAAAATTGTTATACAGTTTTCACAAATGAAAATATAACACAACTTCCCAAAAGAATAAAAATAGAGAAATAATATTAATAATAATAATAATAAATAAAAATTAAATCATAGTTTTAAAGTAAACTAAGGTGAGAGACGACACCAAGGGGGGAGAAAAAAAAAATAAATAAATAAAAAAAAGAAAAAAACACAAATATTTTTTGATTAAAGGGGATGGAGCGTTCCAAGAAAGTCACAATTTTGTTTTTGCCTTTAAATTCCCACTCTGAATATCTTTTGATCTATTATAAAAGCGTTCCTAGTGTTTTATTTTCATGATTTTTCTGTTTTTAGATTAAAAAAACATGTTGTTTCCTAGGTCGTATTTTCTTCAGAGCGCCAGAGGTTTATTAGGAATTCATTTCTGAGTCGTGTTTGCATGGAGCAACCCCGCCCCTTTTCCCCTGCCACTGCTGAAAATTGGAAAAAAAAAAATTGAAAATTGAAAAAATCTTTTCCAAACCTCTTCTTTTTGTCTATTCCTGATTCAGTTTGATTGGAATAAATAAATAATCCAGAAAACAATTCTTAATTTTATTTCCTTTATATTAGTCCTCTGTTATGAGAAAAATGCGACAAAATCTTGTTCAAAATGCTTTTTTTTTCTCATCAATGTTTGATGGTATTGTTGCATGTTTTGTAAAGAAATTTAAGCTTCCTTTCCTAGAAAATATAACTGTATGATTTTAATGTCGGACGACTAAATCAAAACTTTGATGCATCATTTCTCTATCCAGGAAACGCTGCTTTGCTTCCATTTCTGCTGAACATGTCGTAATATTGGATCTCATGCGGTGTGATGCTTCGTAGTTATCTGCGTTTTAGGGAAAATCTTTTTCCTAATAAGCCAGATAAGCTTCTTCCTCATGAGATTACTGTGGATTGAAACAAATCCATGTGGGAGAACGGAAACATGGAAGGAGGTTCTACACACAGGAAAAGTGGTGGGATGATTGAAGCGTTTAAAGGCTGACGGCGGACACGGCGACCACACAGGCAAAGCCTTGTGCTAAGTCCAGTCGGATCCTACTTTAGGAGACGGATCAAAAGAGTCTGTCCCGGGGCCGCCATCGCTGCAGGGGGGCGGGTTTTGACAGCCCCGTGCCAGGTTCTGCCAGATCATCCCGTCTGGCTCCCTGCTGCACATCATCTGGTTACGGATCTCCATCTGCTTTGTCAAATACTGCACAGCCGGAGCGCTGCTCGTCCTGGGAAATTGGTAAGACTGTTCACTTTGGCCCCTCCCACATCCCAGAAGAGCATCACAACCCCCCCCTCCTGCATCAGCACCACCTCTCCAGCCTGCGGCCCAGCCGAGTGTTTCCGGATGTGTAAGCAGATCAGAGTTTTAATTGCCTCCTGTGTGAGGGGCCGCTTGTTGTGGAGGAGAGGGGCCAAGTGGCTGAAGGGGTGGGGGGTAGGGGGGGTCCAGGAGAAGCCTTCACTGGAGGGCCCTCAAGCTCCAAAAAAGGAAATGTCACCATCAGCCACGTTTCGCCGATTCCCCTCATTAGCACTTTTCCTTTCAAGCCTCCTTGGCTCTCTTAGCCAGCGACTTCCCCTCCAGACGGCCCGTCGGAACCGGAGGAGGGCTGTGATTGGACGGCACCAAAGAGACACAAGTGTCCTCTAAAAGCAAAAAGATCTCTTCGAAAGAAACCTCTTTTTTGCCTCAAATTTCAACTTCTTCTTTTTTTTTTTTTGTCCTGAGAGGGTGGGTCTTTATCGCCTTTATTCTTATAAGCAGATATTAAATTATCTGGTCATCCCTGAGCCAAAGCCAGAGGCTCATAGTCAGATCTGGATAATGCTGCAGCGCTAAAACAGCAGATCCCACATTAGCAGCCGCTTCTTTTCTGCTAATTTCATATGTGACTGTTGATCATAGAACTAATCCCAGAGCGGTACGGAGGGGGGATTTAAGGAGGAAAAGAAAAGAAAAAAAACCTGAACTCCAGCGGCTTGAAGAGGCAGAGAGGATCTCATTAATGCAGACGCGGTGTTGTTTAAGAGGCTTCCTGCTTCCAGTCTGGAGAGAGGAAACCAACAACTTGATATGAAACTTCAATCTTCTCCTCTTTTTTTAGGGTTTATTTTTGATTTCTGAAATGACTTCGTAAATGCCATAGGCTGGTATACGGAGAAATTACAGCCATCAAAGGAAGCAATCTTTTTCAGACCACGGGACAGTTCTTTCAAAGAATATTTTCTCGGACCAGCGTATACAAGGCTGAAGTGATTTTTTTTTTTTTTTTACATTTTTTATTTAACCTCCAGTTTCCCTAAACTTTAAAGGGTATAATTGATCTTTTTGTCTGTAAAATATCTGCTAAAACTTTATTTATACGCTTAATTTCATATAAAAACCATTAAAATGTGACATAAATTTCCCCATAACCACATCTGTCAAAGTGGAAGCTGACAAATCAGACGCCAACTTCATCATTGTCTGACTTTTATGGTGTGACGAATAAATATGAAATACATTATAAAAGCTGTCACTAAAACTTGTATTTTCATAAATTTGATTGTAAGTGTGAATCCACCGTTTGAACAACTTTATTAGCAACATTCTCAGAACGTTAGACAGTGAAGGTCTGTTGCTAAATATTATTTTTATTATGGGGTGTAGGAACAACTAAATCCATATCTGGAGTAAAGACTGTTTTTATTTGTCTGTTCAATGGAACTTTCTTTTATTTTGAAGTCAAATATGTTGCAAATATGTTTGTTTATTAACTTTGCTACCTCGGGATTTTCCATTTAGCGGTCGACACGGCTAATTTGGGATTTTTGATCGAGCAACTTCACATGCCTTAATAATGAGTCAGAATCAGGCAGTTTTTCAAAATAAAACTTCCTTCACAATCAGATTCAACAGAAAACATAGTATAGGTTGTAGTTTTTTGCCAACTGTCTAGATATCTTCTTATTGAGATGAACCCACATGATTAACACACCACCCCCATGCTCAACAGTGAAGATGAGGGCTGTGGAGGGAGCCGTTAAAAGTGAGAGAGAAACAGGCTGATGCTTCACTGTTTGCTTGTTAACGCCGACTAAATGCTGTGGAGAACAGCTCTACTGCCCCGCGCTGCCTCTTCTTCAAGAGTTCTCCCGTTCTATCAGCTAGATTTGTTCTGCTTTGAGGACTTCCTCCCTCCGAGTGTTCAGATGAGTGAAGAGGTCAGCGGCGTCTGCCGGGGTCAGAGCCGAGAAGTAATCAAGGGAGCGTAACTCTGCTGTGAGGCAGTCAGGAGAGGCCCCCGGGGGCAGATTAACGGGGAGAAGGTGTAGCCTGAAGTTGCTGGCGACAGACCCCACGCACGACTGTCCAAATCGTCCCCCAACAACCGTATGGCGGCCGCAGCCAAGAGCCCCACACAGCCGACTGCGTCATAAACAGGTTTTGACAGAGCAGGTGGGAAAACACTAGTCTCTTATACACCATTTATCCTGGGGAGGCAGAAACAAATTAGAGGGGCCAGACAGGACGCGTTGAAGAGTTCTTAAACATAGAGAACAAGAGGGGCGGGGATAAGGAGAGGAAATCACACACGGTGCAGACTGAGGAGAAGAAAGTGCTTTTTCTCATTTTACTAAGATGGAGGCAATCAAAACACCGTGTTGGGGGGGTGTCCACACCCCTCCATTGGTGCTAAGTATTCTTCCTAAAAGGACAAAAAGTGCACGTTCCTGTTAGCATGGACTTAAAAAAAGAAAAGCCTCTCCAGCTTTAGCTAATAGTTTGAAAAGCATCATAATCCAAACACAATATTTGTACCAATCGGTTTTATTTTAAGATTTTGGTTTGAAGTTTTCAACCATTTTCCAAACTGGAAAAAAAAACCAGATTTAATTCCATGTTTATCAACATCCCTCACACCGAATTGCAATGACTTGAAATTACTTTCAAGTTACTTTCTTATCTGATAAGTGGCAATCTAAGGTGTATCCATTTTCACCCAACAGGACAGGCTCCAGTAACCCTTTGTGGCTTCAGAAAAGGAATGTACGGTGGTGCGGCAACAGAGCATAAAATACGAATTGATTCATATTTTGCAGAAAATTTGATATTCAAATGAGGGTCAATAGGGCTTAACAATGATTATTAATATCGCATTTAGTAGTTACTGTAAAATGCACTTGTACGGTCCTCAGTTTTGGTTATTTAAAAAAAAATAGAGGATCCACTTTGATAAAAGTAAAAAGAAAAAAAAAAGATGTGAATGCAGGCTCAAATTTCAGCATTTGTTAGTCTGCAACAAAAAAATAGGTTTTCTAAATACTTAGTTGTGACACAAAAATGAAATAATGGTGTTTGGATTCACAGGATATGTGTCTCAATGACTTCAATAGATGCATAAAGTCACTGATTACAAAAAGGCAAAAAGAAAATGACTTTAAAAAAAAAAATTGCCTTTCAATGCTTAAACATTTTTGTTAGTTAGTTCCAAATTGAGATTGTAATAGATAAGAAATGTAATGATAAAAATGACAACATAATTCAAATGTATTAGTTGTGCCTTAAACTCTTTGTTTGCTGAGAAAAGTTGTATTCTACTATATTAGACATCGTTTGTATTGAGTTATGTCCAAAACTATTTGTAATATTCAAATGACAAAATGTGAGCTATATAATATTTGGTGGGAACTTTTGTTTTCTGTGGGGAAAAAAATTATATTTGTCTGAATTGAGTGAAGTATCAACACAAGTCGTTTTACAGAATAGAAGTTTGTAGAAAAATAGGAGGAAGAAACATAAATTAAACCCTGGAATATGGACAAAAACTATAATGTAGAAAGATCGGATTGCTTTAAAGCTTCATGAACTGGGACTGTTTTAGGATTTGATCTTTAGGGATTATATAGATGAGCAGCTTGTCTTGATCACATTTTTATTGGGATTTTTTAATTTTTTTTTTTTTTCTCTAATAATTTCTGTGTTTAACCTGCCGGACTTCAGCAAAAACAGCCTTTTGCTCTGATAAAGCAGGCCTTCCCTCTTAAGCTCATTTCCCATTGCCATGAAGCCAATTCCTCCAGCGAAAGCAGCTAATGTTGTGTGAGGAGCGGCGGCGCTTTAATCTCCCTGCACTCTCAGATACAGCTAACCCTGTTGGGAGCAAGGATCCTGGATGTTCTGCCGCCTCTCTTGTTTGGTTTGAGATAAAGCTCTGCCGCTGCGTGATTTGCATTAAAGTGCGAGGAGGCAATGCATCAGAGCCGACAAGTTTACTTTCACATGGAGCCTGAGGAGCGGGAGGAGCGGGAGGAGGCGGTGGATGAGGAGGAGGGGCGGCACGAGGAGGGACACGGCCCAGCGGCTCATCAATACACAGGAAGGTCTCCAACAGCACTTGGTCACGGACCATTAAAAGCAGATCCTGCACTTTCAGGAGTCTTTCTGACGGGAAGGGGGGCGGGGGTCAGGGCAGGAGACTGATGGTTCGCTAAGGAGAAGCCACAACACAGCAGAGGGCTTCTTTTAGTGTTTTTGGTGGCTAGTCAAATCTATTAAATTACCACAGAATGTACTATTCTACAGGAACATTTTTGGTAAATATTTATATTATTAACACTTTTTAAATATGATTTTAAACTTTTATTGCTAAAACGGGAAGCAGGTTTGGACAAACGTTAACCGATCCTTCATGGTGCAGGTGAACTAAATACCCCTAACTTTTGATTGGTTGCTTGATTGATCGATTGTAAGATATTTCAAAAAGAGAAAAAAAATTTTAAAAACACATAAAAAAAAAACATAGATGACGTATCAAATATATTTAGGATATCAATTCATGAATTAATTTGAAAACAAATAAAGAAAAATTATACCATCCCCTTTACATTTGACTTACTCTGCATTGTCAATAAAAGATTCTGATCCTGAAATATGCAATTCATTCTATTCATTACTAAACACATTTGCTCAGATGTCATATAGAATAAAATAAACATGATTTAATCTTGATTATAATATGATTAAATATTTATAAAAGAGTGGGATGATGCAAATTTATATAATCCTAATCCAAATAAACACAACTTTTTTATCTATTTACTAAAACAAGTTCCTAGAATATATTTATACATGTTTAGATCAACTGTAGAATTATCAAGTTATATGCTCATTGATTATAATCAAACAATGTTAAACCTGTAAAGCTTACAATCTCAAATAAGTGAGTAAATTGATTATTTTTAGAATTAAGATGTTTTTTAAAACAAAAATGTTAACTTCTATTTATGAGATATAGATAGTATCAATTATTCTGTATTAAGAACATTATTAAGTTTTTGTTCAAAACAATGTTAGTTTCAGATGTTTAAAAACACCTTATTTACCTGCTTTCTCAAATTTGATCCACGCATTTTTGAACATGTTGTAAATGTATTTCTAAAGAATTATATATCAGCAAATTTTGCATTCTACCAACACATCATGAAATCTCTTTTAGACTTAACAAAATTAAATGAGTAATTCTCATCATAGTTTTGAAAAGCGCAAAAAAAAAAAAAAAAATCCTGCCAAAAGTCTTTTAGAGATTTCATGGAAGTAGCCATTTTGAAATGAGCTGGAAACGCTCTCTACTCCCCCTAGTGGAATAATGGTGAACTGCAGGGACTGCAGGGCCTAAAACATGGACCATATTACATACAATGAGTTTATAAGGTAAATTCTGATCATGCTAGCAAGAAATTAAATGATATGAAGCACATCACACATCAACAAACAAAAATGGTGCTAGACATACTACTATAGCAAACATGCTAGCAGCTGCTCTGGTCACCTGATCCATTTCCACAGATTCATCTCCAAACAAGCTCATTACAGACGGATGATGTCTCTGAAAAGAGCTTGGACAGCGCTATAAGGCCTCAAAGCCCTCTTCTGGAAGTGTTAGGTTAATCATCCCTCTGACTCCTTCGCCCTCGTTCCATTAATAAAAACGCTCACTGATGGAAAAAAGACAATATTTAAACATTCTTGTTTTCCGCTTAAATGACATTCTTTCAGTCCGGAGATTTGCAGCCTGTGCTTTAAATGTCAGAAAGATAGTTGAGAGTTGCATCGCTGATAAATGGAAAATGTTCTTGTTGTGACTGAACGCTCAAAGGGTAATAGCTGAAAATGTAATTTAAAGGACTTTGCATACCTGCAAACAAAAATATCAACTATTCTACAAAACGAAATGCAAAGCAAGCAAGATTAACTTTGTGAAAGAAAAAAAGAAAAATCTGAGTTTCTCTTTTCATATTTCTGATGTGAATGTCAGCAACAACAATCAAACTGAGGGAAAAATGTATTTACTAAGACAAAACTCTTAAATAGTCCAAGCTTCGGTTAATCCTGGCAGATTCTAGCTTCAACAGGACTCAAACCTGGGATTTTCAGGTTGCAGAAGTGTGCAGGGATCCATCTAAATATGTTTATTGAAGCAGGAATCCATCAGTTTTACTGGTGGAGGATTTTCAAGTAGCCTTTGACTGATGGACCGCACTCACCAACTTTTACAGGACAGTAAATCTAACTTTAAGATCCTCGGTGAAGATACAGCACATCGTCTGTCAGTATGTATGTATACATACAGATCATTTTAATTCCCACTCGGTGTCGGCTGCCGACAGAAAGATTGGCACTGCAGGGCGCACACTGTTGTGTGAAATTGTTTCATTACTGGTGCACAATGGTTCCAGTCCCCGGCTGCGGCAGAGAAGATCCCAGTGGTGCTCAGATTTTCCTGATGCAAGTCTGGAAACTTCCGATGCCTCACCCCCTGGTGATAAGAGCAGCGGCGGCACGCTTCAAAAGGTGGCAGATTCTTCGCTGACCTTTGGGAACAAGCACAGATTAGCTCTTCATGCACTGCCTGCTCTGTGGCCCTGCTGCTCCTTCAGACCATTTGAAATGGAAATGACTTGAGGCCAAATGCCAGCGTGCCGTCTGCACGCTTAGAATGATGCAAAACTCCAACTACAGGGTCAACGTTACCATGCCATGTGCATTGATTTATTGTATTGTTTTATGTGATCTGCGATCAAACAGAACTACTACAGTACAGATACAACAATGTTGGGGTTCAGAGAAGAGATCCAGTTAAGATCACATACAAGTGGCAAAAAGGAGCTTTCACCAGGGAGACCAGGTCCAGACATCCAAGACTAAGATTTAAGTCAAACTAAAACTTTTAGTAGGAATTTAGTAGTAGCTCTCTGAGATCTATTGCAGTACAATAGCCTGTTGTACTGGAACATCTTGACAGCATATATTGGGAGCATTTATGAAGCTGTAGTTGTGAAGAAATGTTGTCCCATCATTGTATTTCTTAGCAACTTAAGCCTTAAGTTAAATACAAACCAAGCTTGTTCAAGAAAGCGCTAAACAGACATTCTTGAATGCGTCTTTAGCATACAGTGTTACACTGGTCAAACTAGCACATGTACTTAAGGTTGGATTGAAAAAATCGATTGACTCATTTGAAGCGATTTAGGCTTAATAGATCAAGAAGACATAAACCGATTTAGCGCACAAAGCTAAAGTCCGCTAGCTTGATGCTAACATTTAATGGAAGATCCCATAGGATGGATAATGCTAACGCTAGGTCGGCCTAAGAAAACATTGCTGACAAAATGGAGAATATCTACAAACTTATGAAATTTCCAAACTCTTTTAAGGAAATATTTGTAAAAGAGATGATTTGTGATCCAAAACATCGTTTTTCCCCCTTATAATGTCGTTTTCTTCTTGAATAAAGTGTAATGCTGTAGCGCGATCGCCACCTAGTGGCCAAACTGAAACACCCTCCAGGAGAAGCAGAACAATGTTTACAATGTTAATGATCTGAACATTTAACTTAGAGCTTCTATTTTAGAGAATCTATGAAACACAGTATGATATTAAAAATCTCATTATTTCACTGATACATTTACAGTATGTGAAACCAATGCAGTTGAAGTTCTGATCAGAACCGGCCATAGTTCCACATAACCTGTCATCTGAGTCACAAACTAACCACCAAACGAAGCATCCGAACGCATTCTTTCATTTTTCATTTTATCACTCAAATTCCCTCCCTTCGCGCTCCTCAGATGTCAATTACCGAGCTCTTCCAATCTGCGGCGGCAGCCTCAAACCCATCAGACCTGCTCAGCTTGTTAATGCTATTGTTGGAGGTGTCATCAGGAGACGGGCGCCTGAATGCCGGCTTATGAATAAAAACAGGCCTTGTCCGATGAGGCTCCAATCACACTAATTAAGGAGACAGCAGCTTTTCTTCTGCATCACCTGTGCGGCGGCGGGGACCGTTTTCCCCTCACTGATGCATTTTTTTTTTCAAATATAGGCAATGTGGTGGATAAAAATAAGCAAAAGATGCCAGAATAGACCTATTTTCCCTTCATATGAAAGGCTACTTAAAGCAGCTGTCAGCTCCAGTTTGTCCTCCTCGGCGGAGGAACCGGTTGCATTTTGGTGAGTAATCTTCAGGAATGCCTGGTTTCCAGATGAACATCACATCTGGTTCATGGCGAACCTAAAAATAGCTTTCATCCATCTTCTCATTGTCATTCGCATTTATGGAAAACTGGAGACCGATATGAGATGCATGACTGCATGATGTCACGATCCAAATAAACTCCTCTAAGCAGATGGGTCTCATTCATGTGAAACTAAACGTCATGGGGAGGGGGGGAGGGGGGTATGGTGTGTCCTCAGGTTGTGTGTCGGAGCCACAGACACACAAGGGGAACACATTCATACCAAGGACATGGATAGAAGAGATGGAATGCAGATGATCCATCCTCCGAGATGCATTTCGCCTCTCAGGGTCCATCAGCAGCTGTGAGGCCCCTGACCTCCATTATGGAGGAAGGGCCCTAAATGAACATACTCCCATCCCAGCGGGCGGCTCGCTCAACAAATGTGAGCAGTTGTGTGACTGCTGTGAGGCTCTGAGCAAAGAAAACGGACCAGAAGTGAACCAAAGGAGAAGGGGACCGAAAAATGTAAGAGTGACGGTCAAACACTTAAAGCCATAGTCACAGCTCTCATTACAGGTGGACCTGGTCAGTTTGCTGGTGATGAATTGGAAAACCTGTACAGGTCATGGAGGCAGGTCACGGGCTATAGTAGACTGTAGCCCGTGGAACTAAAATGTTTGTGCATTTTTTCTCCTAGAATCCTGCAAATAGGGCACAAATATTTCATGAGACATTTACCACATGCTCGAAAATAGTTCACTCCATTATCCTGCACTAAAAGAAGTGAAATATTGGATCAATCAACAAAAGGTCTGTAATTTGTTACATTTAAAATAATTTGTTTTCTTAAAATAAACATTTTAAGTTGATGGTTTACTCGACTTAAAAGTTCAAGTTGCTGAAACGAATATTTTTAAATGTAATAAATCACAGAACTTTTGTCAATTGATTCAATGTTTCACTTTTTACAGTGATGTCCCTCAAGATGGCCGCTTGAGCTTCAAGGAAGCTTCCCTTAAGATGCAGCTGCTCCTCTCTTCGACCCTCCACTGGCCCAAACAACCCAAAAACTACATGAGACCAAGGCTTTAAATCAAGGTTCTCAATCGCTATTTACCTTTGGGTCACTGAAGGCAAAATATCGACCTGGGGGCCGCAAAAATGGCCCACGGGCCGCCAATTTGAGACAAATTTGTTGTGTCATGACATGGCTACCAATTAACCAACAAAACAATTTACAGACTATCCTGGCACCTGTGTAACAAGTCGAAGCACTGAAATGAGAAACCAGTGAGATGTTTCTTTATGTCTTTATTTATGTTTCTTTATTTCAATAAAATCAAAAGTGTAATAGCTTTAATGACATTTGTTTTAGGAACATTTCAAAAAGATGAAAAAGGCCCAAAACCGTGAAGGAACATATAGATTCCCCTCAATAATTTGAACAAATCTCTAAAGTAATGAAATAGAACTAATAGTCATAAACTGTGGAAGAGAAGGACAAATATATGGAAGGCATTGATAACATCAGGTCTTAATGGATCCTAAATATTCAGAGGTTTCAGAGTTGTTTGGACAAACTTTTTCTGAACTTTTAATTGCTGTAACTTCTAAGAAATTATAGCTTCATACAGGAGAATAGACTCACTGTCCACTGTCTCACTGTGATACATATTCCAACATATCAAGACTTGTCATCATATAATCGCACAAACCGCAATTATCAATTTCTCCTCCACATTCAATTTTCAAACAGTAAAGGGGATGGCATCCATTCATCGCTACATAAGACAAGAACAACACCAGCTTGTGATAAGTGTTCAGTCTGCGTCATTGTTTTGGTTGTCATGGGACATGTAGGCCTACGACTTAGTCTGTACTTGGGATGGGTACCAAACTGAATATTTGTGTCACATATAAAAATGTATCTGGCATGATCCTGGGATATATCATGATATGTATCGTATTGTTGGATAAATATCGGGATACGTATCGTATCATCCGATTCTTGGCAACATATTCCCATAATTTTCATTATTCTAAAGCAGGGCTCCCTAATTCCAGACCTTGACAGCCGGTCTCCTGCTGGTTTTCCAGGAGAAAAAACTGTGCATGAAAATTTTGGGTCTACAGCTGGGGTGTGAAACTCAATCGCACAGGGAGGCATAATCCAAAACACACCTTTGGTCGAGGCTGGTTACATGGATCAGGCGTGTTTAGCCAGTAAGGAGCTTCAATGGAAGGTTGGCTGGAAAACATCAAGGCCCGAATCCGGGATCCCTGATCTGAAGAATCTGGAATCAGCAAATACTAACTGTTCTCCTCCTTTTGTTACGAGTCTAATGTGAGGAGATGTTGGACTTTTTGCACAGGACTGACCTGAAATTTGAAGAGTGTTTCAAGGCAATGAAGGTGTGTTTGTGGGTTCAGGGAAACATCTTTTGAAGTACATTTCCACTTTCACACACCAGAGATCCACCTAGGAGCTCTGGGCCTGCAACTGCTCCACATGCCGACAGTTTCTTCTTCCACCTCCACGACTGGTTTGATGCCCCGAAGCCGGCGTGGAGAAGTTGTGCAGAACACAAAAGCCCAACAGCAGCTGCCACCACAACAACAACAACAACTCAACAAGGAAGCGAGGCGAGCTCATTTACACACAAACAAGGAGATAAACTGCTGCGGCGAGATGCTGAGAGCTGCTCAACGCTCCTCCGAGGTCTTCTCACCGGCTTTTGCTTCCACTTAATTACAACTCACACCCCCCACCACCACCACCACAGCAAAGAGGGCTTTGATTGGGGTGGGGCGACCTCCCTCCCCCAGAACACTTGATCCCCTCTTTCCGGTGGCATCATTTACTCCCGTTCCCGAGCAGTTTTGTCTTTTCTGCTTTGTTGTCGTCACCTCGCCTCCGCTGAGCAGCCGTGAAGCTCAGGAAGGTTCTGCTGCTCGCTGGAGTGAATCTGAGGCTTTCCCAGGAGCGACTAATGAGCACCACAAAGCTCACGTCCACTGTTGTGATGACAATCGTGCACAGTTGATTATATGATTTTCACAGTCGTACTGAAATGTGTTCATTTTATCCACAGAAAAGAGGTCCATAATCAGAAGAAACCGAGTCAGTCGAGTTCCAGATTTAAATCTGTAATATAATAAATAAAAGTCAGGGAGGGGGATGATCTTTTTTAAGCTGACATTAAGCTGAGAAGAGTTGTTAGACGGTGCAGAACTTCAACCCTCCATGATGGAGATCCAGCTTCTTACAAAGACTTTGCGTTGTAAGTTCACACGCCGCTGAGGGCGGAGTGAACGCAGCTTTAGAAACCAGAGATGTTTTTCTCTCATCCACACAGGATTCTGCTCATAATTTGCTTGACGGGTAATTATCCGTCATGCAAATATTCACAGAAGCCATAATAAAGATTCGAATTCATTGTCATACAGTTTTTTGTTTCCATAATTAGCTGAAATATGTTGCATAATTACAGATCTTGGATCAGACAGAAAACTCCTGTCCCACTCCAACTGTATGTTTTCTTTCATAAAATCATTCCCAGTGATCTTTTATTTTTGATTATGCAGTTTTAAACTAAAATCAAAAACGTTTTTTAAGAGATATTTAATGCAAAGCTGCTGTAGTTCAGAAATAAAATTCTGGGTTGTGGGTGTAAACTTTGAACAATCCGGGACTTGAATTCGGTAAGGACGAATGGGTAGCGTCTTTTACAATTCAAGGAAGTGCCAACTGATTAAAAAATAATCTTGACTGAGAAATTAATAATCGAAATGACCAATTTAAACATATTTGTAGAAGCTATTTTTTCTTTAACTGTCCTGGTAAATCGCTTGTCCGTCCTGGGATAGGATCGCTCCCTCATGTGGGCATCCCTACGGTTTCCTCTTAGTTCCTGATTCAAGGTTTTTCTAGGAGTTTTTCCTTACTGGGAAGGAGGGTTTAAGGGCAGGGATAACCAGTTGTGTCCAGTCTGTTTAGTTTTTAGCTTTTGTTCATATTTTATGACTAATTTTCTGCATCTGTAAAATTACCGGCATGAAGCCCAATGAGGCAAATTTTTCTTTGTGAGGCTATATAAATATGTTTTCTTGTTAATGAAGTTAAATTTCCTGGAGCTTTGTTTGTCTTTTATTCCAAAAAAAAAACAAAAAAAAACACAGATGTTTGGAACAACAGCTGCAACTTTTAACTAACAGAAGAGCGCTGTTGAACAATCTCCATTTTGAAAATCTAATAATCCTCACTATGATACTGTATCTCCGGGCAAACAGTCACATAAAGCGCACAAATCCCTTCACTGTGTGCTTCAGTAGATTCGGGTTGTTTGGCTTTTTTCTTTCGAAGCAGATGCCACAATGATTCTGATTGAGGATCCAGAACAGAATCTATGGCACAAACAGGCTCCTGAGCGCTCAGGTGGCGGTGAAGGAGTCATGAATTTCACAGGGAAGAGGCTGTCACACGGAGGGTTTTCTTCAGCGGGGAGAAAAGTTGAGGGGAAATATTGTTTTCACGCTTTCATTAGAACAAAAACGGAGGAAAAAGAAAACCATTAGCGAGACACAACCGCTTTGCCTGAGCAGACACAATGAATTCTCCTCAGTGTGCTGGGAGTCAAACGGAAGCATTGGTATTTGCATCACGTTCAGAGGAAAATAAAAAGTGTGATTGTTGATCCCTCTGGTGCTGTTACACAAAAAGCACATGACCTCGCCGTGAGTTATTTTTGAATCTCCGAAAAAAACAACGCAATAATAGTTGAAACATTTCTGGGTCCTGACAGATGACAGCCTCTGAGCCGGCAGCAGCTGCACGAAGGTGTGGAGGGCGTCCCCGTTAGGACCGCCCCCACAGGGGATCTCCCCTATCACAAAGCTCCTTGACGGAGCTGTTTCAGGGGAATCTGGCGTCCGGGATCTGGTGGGAGTTCTGGCCCGAGATGCAGACGCCGTAAAGGTTTACAGCAGCTCTTCTGAATGCGATCTCATGAAAGACTCTGTCTTTGCAGCACCAGGAAGGAGCGTTTATGATGCAGTAATATCATTATGACTGTCACGCTGCTGTACTGATAACATTTTAAAGACTTTAGACAAAAAGCCCCATCAAACTTAACAATCTCTCTCAAGCTGCTGCCTGTGTTTCACCAACCTGGACCTTCAGCTGGATGTAGCACACCACCACCAGATGTTGCTCCTTTTCTGACGCATTCATCCACCAGACTCAAACACTTCGATGCACCAGGGATAGCCTCGAGGGCTGCATGATTTCCGGATATCCAAGCTTGATTACCTGATTCTGGTATTTCCAGCCAATCAGAACATCCCAGAGCAAGTAATGTTGGAAAACATGCAGGATTCCAGCCCTCGAGGCCTGGAGTTTCCTATCCCTGCACTAGACTGTTGCTACCTGACTTCAGTGCATGTATCTACAGTTGGGCCCAATCCAAATTCTTCCCCTAAGGGCTTCCCCTTAATTTGAAATGGTCGTTGAAGTCGAAGTTGTGTCCGGATGATTATTTTTTTTATTTCACCCTCCAAACAGAGGGGTCCAAAGTCCACGATAGCGATTGTAATCCACATGCGCTGAGAGCACTTTTCTTCACGTGTGTGCGCTCTGAACTACAGAAGTTTACATTTAAATGCAAGTAAGGACTTTTTGTTGTAGCATTACTTTTAAAGTTATAAAAACGCTGTTGTTTGTATATGTAAGCGCTGAAAGCTACGCGCTAATGCTAGCGAACCACTAAGTATTGATGATGTAATCGAACGAAAGTCAAATCCGAAATATTAGACTCTATTTTTTCCTCCCCTTCTGTTTGGAGGGATACCTGAAGGGGAAGGGAGAAGGGAAGACTTTGGAATGGGTCTTGGAAAAGGCATGGTGCAAATCCCGTAAATCTTGCTCCGCACTTTTTCTTCTAGAGTTCTAATGCGAGTCAATTCTCAAATGGTTGGCACTTCCTTGAATTTGTAAAAGACACAACCCATTCATTGCTATGAAATCCGAGTCCCTGATTGGTCAAAGTTCAACTGGTTTAACCGTTGGAAACGCTCGCTTTGTACAAAAACAGATTAAAAACCTGAAACGCACATTTACTTAGGCCAAATCTAAATTCCTTCAAACATCTCTCTACCCCTCCAACTGTAGAGGCATTCGGAGAGGTAGGGGTGCCCACAGTCAAAGGAAAGTTTCCCAGGCATCCCTCCCACTTTATGAAAAAGAACATATAGATTACTTCAAGCCACCTAGTGGTTATGTGATGAACTGATCTGGCTCCAGCCATTTAAGCGACACACAATGATTCTATTTAGAAAATGTATACATATAAATGAATAAATATCACACTTTTGCCCACACTATGACGACATATGAGCTGGATCTGTGATAATACTTGAAGAACGAGTGAAGCATCAAATCTTTCCTGCTGGTTCTGTGTTTGTCCGTCTCAAAAACAGGGTGAAGGTGAGCAGACGGGCGTCATGCCAACCCTCTGCAAGCAGACAGAGGAAATACAACTCAATGACTTTCATCACTCCTCTTATTGTGGAGAGAGCCACAGATGACCTCCCATTAAATTCCTCCCTCCCGTACAATGACAGGAACTATGGATGACTCCTTTCAGTTTGAGAAGTGAAGCTCAAAAAGCTTCATTATTGTGCAGTACCAGTTATGGCCACTAGGCTTGTGTTTTGAAAGTGTTTCTGTGATGGGAGCTATTTATCGGAGATCATATCAGTTTTTTTTTTTAAGTTTATTGCAAGGTAGGACATTTGAACTTAATATAGATAAAAAAAAAAAAACTGATTTTAGCCTTTTAGCCGCAATAGTTTCTGTGACTTTCAAAATAAGTGTTCGTTTAAAACCCCTTTAAATAAAGCCATAATGATGACCTTTAGCTTCTAAAAATCTTTAGGTAACTACCCCCCCAATCTATCCGCGGGGGTCCTGGTCTGAGTTCATTTTCTCCTTCCTCTCTTATTTCTGGTTTCGTTGGCTCCGTCTTGAGGAGAAGTGCCAAGAGGTGTCTGGATTATCTTATTATATTGAGAAAAGAACATTTCCTCAAAGTGTCCCTGGAGACTAATCAGACCCCCCTGTCCCCCCCGTCCCACTGAAAGCCGTTGCCGCCGCTTTCTTTCCAGGCTTCATTCAAAAGCGAACAGACTAAAAAAGGGGAGTTTTTTTTTTTTTTGTGAAGCTGGATCCGAGCGTGAAAACAGAACAAGGTCGTGTTTACCTAATCAGCCTGAGCTCCCTCCCGCCTCTTTAGATCCGACACTGTGAAAGAAAATAACCGTTTGTAGCCTCATTTTACTCAAAAAAAGCCAACACAAAGCACAGAGGGTGACAGCGCGAGCTTTTCCTTCACATGTCAGTCACACAGATTATTTCAGCACCATCGGTCTGCAGCAAATTATTTTTTTTTCTAAACCAATCAGCAGGAGTTTCATGTTTTTGACCTCAGCACTTTTCAAAGTACAGAGAAAAAGAGACACAAAGGAAATAAGGAAATGGTGTGCCAAGATAAACTTAATGTTGATTCAGATCCCGTTATAAAAGCCCATCCAGCTGTTTTGGTTTTCAAAAAGTCATAATAATATCTGAAAAAGACACACTCAAATAAAATGGTTTTCTTTAGTACTTTTAACATATTCTGGTGTCATTTTTCTGATGATTGGGGGGCACATATGTAAACAAAATCAAACTGCGTTTCTGAGTATTTATTTATTCAAACTGTTGTCAATCACGAGAAGATGACAAAATAGTGTTTGAGACACAAGCTCCTTTCTCTGCTTCGCCATCTGGAGGGGAAGTGGGGGTGGGATTGCATCAGGCCAACGGTCCTGCCCCCCAACACAAAGGGGAATTTCGAATGAACTCTTGTCGCTCTCCAGAAATTCAGTCCTAGAAAATGACAGGTTTTTGATTTTGGCAAGAAATGGTGAAGTTATTTTCTAAAATGCAATTTCAAGCTTAATTTTCTTTATATATGTTCTCCATCATCAGAACGACACAAGAACATGCTAAAAAAACGAAATTTTTATTGGAGTGGCTCTTTAATGTATCTAGTTCACCATCAGAAAATGTTATTTCAGAAGGTGTTCGTTCTATGCTTGAACTGATTCCCAACGGGAATTCACCTGAACAGGACGGGGTCACGGCAGGAGGCCCCGAAAGGGGCACCGATTCCTTATCCAGGTGGTTTTAGGTGGAGGCTCCAGGATCAGACGCATGATGAAGTGCAGTATTCCAATCTGAACTCCCCCTTATTGACGTTGACATGTTCTTCTTTTTGTGAAATGTGTGTGAACTCAAACTGACAGCAGAAGGATGTGATCGTTGTCATTCCAGCTGATACAGACGCTTTTTCTCATTTTCATTCAGAGCTTCACGGCTCAGAGTGGAAGAGAACTGGAGCTGAACTTAAGAATCATTTTGATGAATGCGTTAGTATTCAGACTCTTGTCTCGGCTTCATCTCCTGGTCCCACACCGACGCTCAGTGTGATGTGAAGAAAACAAATCAAATGCATAAAAACAACTTAAAACCTCCATGAAAGAAGGAAAGAAGGAGACCGACAAAGCCACGACTCATTCAGACACAAGCTCCTTCACCGTCTCCGCTGCAATCATGAGCAGTAAATGTCGATCCGCCTCCGTGGGCGGCGAGATGTTGCCGCGACCCAAACTCAAGATGGATTAAGCTCATGTGGAGGATAATTACACACAAGTGCGTCCTTATGAGGAGACGCGTGATTCACAGCATCTCGATGGAGCAAAAGGACAAACGGACGAGTGGATCCGGAGCTGAAACGCTCCCCGTGGGGGGGGCGACACACACGAGGACGGCAGTGTGAACGCACGACGGACCGCAAGGAAGCGCCGCAGGAGAGGTGAGGAAATCTCAGAATACAAAATGTGGGACTTTTTGATATTAATAATAAGCATTTATTTAAAAAGCGCACTTGATGACATCAGTAAAAAGACAGAATTAGCCAAATACTAGTTTTAGTCTGGCCGTGATTTCAGAGATCTTGATATCAAAGGCCTAATCCTCTCCTTCTCCTTCATTCAGCCCTCCAAACGGAGAGTTATGAAAAAATAGTGTCTCATATTTCGGACGTCACTTTTGTCGATGAAGTCACCGATAATCGCCGGTCTGCTAGCGTTAGCATAGAGCTTCCAGCGCTTCAATATACATAAAAACAGAGGTTTTATACTTTAAAAAGGTCATGCTACAACAAAAAATCATTACTTACATTTAAATGTAAACTTCTGTGGTTCAGAGCACACCCACAGGAAGAAAAGCACTTTAACCTCACTCTTTGTATCCCTCCATTTGGAGGGTCGGATTTAAAAAGTATATTTCCCAGACTCACTTGGACTTCAACTGCCACTTCAAATAAAGAAGAAGGGAATAATTCCGATTGGGCCAAAATCTTCAGCTCGTTCAGGACATTAATGCTTTTACTTTTGGTATTCATAAACTTTATAGTTTTTGAAATATAGAGCAATATATGCTTTATAGGAAATGAATGAGAAATTCTTCAAATCCTTCAATAACTTTGTGCTCTTTGAAACTTGTGAGCTCTGCATACTTGCAGCTGGAGACAAAGTTTACACTTTAAAATGTTCAGCAACTACTTGTTTTTTTTTAAGGGTGGTTTGGAATTCGGCTTTTTTTTTTTAGCAACCAGCAAAAACTTCTGGCTAATTGGCAATATTGGCACAATTTGACATTTTTCAATTTTTTTTAGGTTAATTTGCTGTTTAACTAATATTTTAGTATTATTCCAGTTGTTTTGGAAAAATTATATTTTTTTTTTTACAATTTTTTTAGGCTCATTTGTAGTTTAGCTAACATTTTAGCAATATGCCAGATGTTTAGGCAAAATTATTATTTTTTTCCAGTTTTTTGTTTTGGCTAATTTGGCATTTAGGTCATATTTTAGCAAGTTTTCAGCTTCAGCTAGCTATTAGTTTCAGCATCTTCAGCAGCCAAATTCAGCTCACAGCATTCACACTCGCATTACCACACTTAATGCCATTAATCTAGTTTTAGTTATATTTTTTCTCTTTTTTGTCTTTTTATGGTTTAACTTGTAATTCTGCTTGTTTTTGTTGTTTTTGTTTTCTGCTCTTTTTGCTGTTGATCTAAAGTGGAGGTGACAATGACATCGCCTAGTGGATTCATCAAAGCACGCCAGGTGTTTTAAAATGCACCAAAGGTGAAGGAGAGATTTAACATGAAAGTAAAAATTCTCAGCTGGAAAACACTAAAACATGTGCATGATTAAGCTTGAAGGAAGTATAAAACACTTGAAAAAAAAGAAAAATAAAATAACTGGTTAATGTGTTTGAACGAACAATCTAAATTTATTTATTTTTATTTTATTTTTTTGACTTAATGCCATGCTGTAAAGTCAGAGATTCTTCATCTCCTGCATCTCTTTTGGGGTTGCTGGAGCCTATCTCAGCGACTGTCAGATAAAGGTGGGGTACAGCCTTGACAGCAGGTACACACACTCACTAATTACCCTGCGACACATGAACAAGAGTTCCAGGGGGAAAAAAGCCACATATGCAGAGGGATAACATGCAAATTTCACACAAAAGATGGGATTTGAACCAGGACTTTGATGTGAGCGCCGACCACTGCACCACCATGCAGTCCATCACAGATTCTTTTTACATATATTTGAAAAGTTTAAAGATTTTTGTTTCATATTGCATGAAAAACCAACTTTTTGATAGAACAAAATCATATTTACTGACTTATGTTGCTAATTTTTTTTTCAGATTCAAACTTAAGTTTGGAAAAAAAAATCAAGTTGTGTCCGGGCTTCCATACCTACAATGCAGTGATGCGAGTGAGGATTTAAGTTAATCACTGGATAAAATTAAAATTATCATGCAGTTAAAATGTCTTCCTAAAAGGATTTGCACAAATAAATATAGTGAATAGTAGAACTTGTGAACTTTTTTGGAGCTGTAAAGGATGAATAAAGCTTGTTTTTATGCGATAGACTTAAAGCAGAAAAATTCTGAATTCTTTTGGGTGAAAGTTGACGGCAAAATAATTCACTTAGAACTCTGGAAATTAGATATTTTAACACCAAAGTAGTGAAAATCGACAGAAAATACACAGGTTTAAACTCAAAGTATTGCATTTGTTCAGGAAAACAAATGCACTTTTTTATTAGTAATAAACATTTTCATTAACTATTTTCCCCATCATCCTATTTATGTATCATCGGACCATTTCCAAAAGACAGTTTCTGCCCCTAGTGGCAGAGAGGAGCCCTCACCGACTCCTTATCATCACTGCAGCATCCCCACAAGCCTCAAGTGGTAATTAGTCAAACGTGAAGTGGAAGAGAGCAGAACAACAGGCAGCAGCGTGAGGATGCAGGTGTTTGCCTTCCGCGCCGTATTTGCATTTCTGCCGCTGCCATTAAAGCTGCGGCAAAACCTGCGTTTCATCAGGAGAGGAGTCGGCCCCCACAGGATGAATCAAACGCACCCCCAATTATTTCCGTTTAGCCCCCAAACTTTTTTGTAACCTTCCTTTCTGAAGTCGTTTTCTGAAATCTCTGCAGCGAATCAAACGGAAAGAAGGAGCAGAAAAACAGGAAAGGAGGGAAAGACAGACGAGGAGTGATGAAACCAAAGATGCTTTTCATGCAACAACAACCTACATCGTTGTGTGCAAACGATAATCTAGTCTGAGTGGAGTGGCCCGCACACAGGAGGGACAAGGGTGATGGGAAGAACAGCAGTTTTTTCAGATTTTTCAAGCACGTGCTCGCAGATGGAGTCACATCGGTGAAAATACGGCGTTTAATGACACATAGGAGGGAGCAGGCGTGGAGACACATCCAAAGATCACAGCGTTTTCCATGATCATCCCCAGAAATGAAAGGAAAGTGTTCAACCTATTCAAAAACTTTTGAAAAGTCATTGAAATTGAAAAAAAATAATTACATGCGACTCTCAAAGCTTTTGAGTGGTTTCGATTTTCAGAGGCGAAGAGGCAGAAAGAAAAAATGTGTAAAAACATAAAAAAATAATGATTCTGGATTATTGTTGTGTTTTAATTCTTTTGTTTCTGAAGTATGAAGTGACCCCGGAATATTGCGGTGTCAGGATTGTTGGGATTTTCAAGGCTGCTAAAGAAAGAAAAGAGGATACTGTTGAATTGTAGATAAGTGAAGCACTGAAACAGATATGCAAGGTTAATACTTCAATTTAGACTCATTTGGTTTGGTTTTTATTTGAAGTGGACGGACCTAAAATTAATGAATTTTTTCTTTCTCCACCACTGAGATCCTAATAAGTTCAATCATTCCATCCAATCAGATTTGTTCTTTTCTTTGCTTGGTGTCGAAGTGTCTTCCTTTCATTGTGTCGCGGCTTGAGAGAACAGATTGAGAGGATTCAGACTCATTGAGAGGAGAGACATTGATGCTGTTGGTAATAAGATGCTGAGGTTGGAGATACCAGAAAAAAAGGCCTAAAGGGAAACCAGAAGAGGTTTACGGATGGAGTGAAGGAGGACATGAGGGTGGGTTGGTGTGAGGATATAGAGACGAAAATGCGTCTGGTTTGAGGAAAAATTGATTTAAAAAAAGGATTCAACACCCACACCATCACTGCTTTTCTATTTCAGAAATGTGAACATAACATTAATGAAGCTTAATTAGACCTTGGCAGTAAGCTTTTTCTTTGGACCATGTGGTTTTCTTCCAAGTGAAGAACATTAAACCTTATCTTTGTGTTCATTAGACCCCCCCCATCAAGTTTAGTTAACTGCAGAGTAAAAATAAAAATCTCTTAATTTTCCTCCACTAACAAGACTAGAGCAAACCAAGCGCAGGTGTTCTCCGCCCAACATGGCTCTGTGTGCAACGACACAGGAGGAAGGCTTTTATTTTGAAATTGTTTGGTGTGGTGGTGCATAGACTTTTCGTTGAAAGAGGGCGCTTGAACGCGAGTCTACGCAGTTGGTCTGTATGCACCTTCAGTGTCAAAACAACTAAACGAGTGTCAGGATGTCACCACAGATCCTCCAAGCACAGCTAGCTGAGATTCTCTCAAAGGTTTCTTTAGATGCAGTTGAAGTAATGAAAACTCCATTAAACAATGCTATATATTAGCCATGCTAGCATATTTATGAAAACAAACAAACTTGTTTGCAACATGTCAAAAAAAAACACTGATATTGCTAAAACAAATGTTAGCTAAAACAAACACTATGCTAACTCCAACTCTTCTTAGGAGCATGTAATAAAAAACTTAACACTACTGCATGTTAGCCATGTTAGCATATTCACAAAAACATACAACTTTGTTCGGAACTCACAAAACAACTGTTACCTAAAACAAACGCTACGCTAACTCCCAATCTTCTTAGTAACACATTCAACGTTGCTACATGCTAGCATTAGTGTATTCACAATAACACCCAACCTTGTTTACGACACACCCAGAATTAATATATATGGCGCTCCGGATTAAAAGGTGTTTGTTACTGTGATGTTTTTAGTTTTTTTAAACAATTGAGGCTTTTAAGTTTGCCGTATGGTGCAGAAAACGTGGTAACTGTTCTTAAAAAGCCACATTAGGATTCCTTTTCTTAAAGTTTTTTGTTGTCTTTTAGCTCCACCATGATGCTTTGAATCACGTCTTTGCATAAACACACACCTGTAATGTCGTTTTTCTATAAAAGTATTTTGGACACAATTGTTGAACTTTATATTTCCAGTTCACAATGTTGGTATCATAGATCTAAACCTTAACTATAGCTGGCTTTGCCCCAGTCCAGGTCACACTGTTTCCGGAGACCATCCTAGGGGTCTTTTGGAACTAAGTAGAGGACATGCTAGACAGCTCACCCTCTATGCACAAGAAATATTTACTTTTCTAACATTTTTTTCTGCAATTAGTTGCAATAATGTGTTTCTTTGCCTTGGCAAAGATACAACATGTTAATGATCACGGCTACGGTGGATGCTGAGGAGTATGGGAACTCCAGAACTGATTTTGCCAATAAATGCAGAATACCAGATAAACTGCACCTGTTCTTCGGTGTCTGACCACGTCAGAAGATCTTTCCTGCTCAAATGCAACAATAACTTAATAACCCAGTGACTTTCACACCATTAGAAAGCCTTATGAGGATACAAAACTTAAAAAAGAAACATCAACGGATGAGTTATTATAAGCTTGAGGTTGCAAAGCTCACTTAACGGACCTGCAACTCATAAACGGACCAAACGCTCCCGGATCCACTTGAATAAGACAAACAAGCATCCAGGTTTCTCTCAGGTCCCTGCGGTTCATAAAATATTCACCTGTTACTGCCCGTGACATTGACAGGAACCTCAGGTTGGGCGAGGAGGGCGGAGCCTGGCCCGGAGGCCACGCGGGTCCTCAAAGTCACGCGGCCTCAATTAATCTCTGTCAGCACTCGGACAGTGTGACCTGTCCCTGTCCCTCCCCGTGATTGTGTTTTAGGGGAGTAGGTGGCTTTGACTTGCTTGCTGTCATCCACTCAATTTATGGATATCCTGTAGAAGGGGAGCCGGGGGGTTGCAGGTGGGGGGTATTGATTTGACTTTCTGAAATACAGGCTTCAAATCAGCCATTCACTTAGTTTGAAAGTCTATTAGTCTCTTGCTGTGGTGGGGAGTGGAGGTTAGGCATGTGAGGGAAAGACGAAACGATGTTTGAGATAATTTAATAACCCCGGTCTCTTCCTCGCTCTCATCTGTCTGCATTTCAAAGCCACACACTCAATGTTTTTTTTTTGTTTTTTTTTCCGTGAGCCGCACCAGCCGTCATTAGAGGAGGCCGGCGAGCTGCCAGACGAGCACAGATAAACAAGATCAAGGAAGCAGGTCAATGAATTAAGTGAATCTCCCGTCATGCCGGCGCTGCCCGGTGCCGTCTGAAGACATTCAGCTCGTGTAAGCCAGAGGTAGTGACCCTCACGGATGCGCACGGCATTACAGGGTTCAGCGCCAACACAACGGCGGCGACAGAGTTCCCGTCTGCGTGGGGTGAGTCCGCGTTTTCCAATGCAAAGAACAACAGCGCACGAAACCCACAGAGAAAACTAACTCCGTAATGATGCATCCCTTCTCTGCGCACGAGTCCACGACCTTTCATCAAAGGCAGATACAACACAAGAATTAATTCACATTAGTCATCTGCAGAAGCTTTGGACACCATCACATCCACTAATGGGCAGCCTGGGGAAAAGGCCACGAGGCAGGCGGCATAACAATGGAGAAATAATGTAGCTAAATAATGAAGGCAACATGCGCTGTATCATTATCTCTGGATCTGACCCCCCTCCCGGCTCCGTCCGTGGTCACCCCCGCCTCACAACCGAGCGGCTTCGCCTCGCGTTAGCATCACGGCTTCGTCGATTCACCGGACCAGAATAACGTTCGGCTATTTAGGAACGGTCGTGCTCATGCGTGTGAGTCTGCAATGGTTTTGGTGGGACGGAGACAGAGAAGGAAGGTGGGGTTAGGTGGTGCAGCTTCATAATCCACTTATGTTTGCACCCTTAGGCTGAAGTTCCAGAGGAAAGCGTTGCATCAGCTTAACCTGCAAGCTAATGGTTTATTCAGACAAGTTTCCCCAACATAACAAAATGAATCACTGTCTCTAAGGGAGATGAAAACACAGGAATGCATCAGGGCCATAAGAGGAGCTTCTCATGGAATCACTTTTTTTTTCGGTCACAATCCGTCAACTCCTGAATAATGAAGGAAAATAAGCTGGAATTTAGCTGCAAGATACCAGCAGTACCTTCACCTCCAGCCAGGCTCTGCAACCACAGAATAAATGAGCTTCTTAATCCATCTGACCGAAACCCCGAACAGCAACTGGAGTTATAGAGTTTGGGAGCGCCGTTCATGTCTGCAGGTTAGAGCTTTTTTTTTAAGAAGGATTAGAATTACCGGCAGAGCTGTTTTTCCTGCAGTTATGAGGCTCAATGTACATTTCAGAAACCAAAGGCAGACGAGATGTCAGTGAACACCAGGAAAGGCGAGCGAGTTTGGGACACCATCGACTTCTGAGCACAGGTCAAAGGTCATCCAAAAGCAAAGATCTTGGTCTTTGAACTGTGAAATAATTTGAAACACAGGTACAGGAAATCTTTTGAGTCTTTTTGAGGGTCAAAAGGTCTACAACATTTAGAAAGAGGTCCTGGTTGATTGCTCCCATTGATATGTAGATGGTGGCAGAAGAGCTCAAAATGGCAACGTGGGCCTCCTATCAGACTGGATCCTTAGAACCAAAGTGGTACTGAGAAGGCCTAAAGTCTCCTAATCCTATTTGTTACTCCTTGGAGACTCTTTAGAAACACATTTTCTGTGGTTTAACTGTTCCAAAAGTCCAAATCCAATCATCTTTTGATCTGTTGTAAAATAATTCCCAGTGGTCTTTTCATTGTGATTTTGGTGTTTTTAGACAAAATAAAAAAAAAAAAAAAACTGCAGTTTTCTAGGACATAGTTGGTTAAAGTTTTGGGCAGGACCATTGACGCAGAGCAAGCTAGGGGTGTGTATTGGTAAGAGTCTGGTGATACAATACGTATCACGATACATGTGTCACAATAGATATCCCGATATATTCCAAGACATTACCAGAGACAATAATTCACTATTTTGTTGAAGTTCCCCTCCGAGGAAAATCCTGTTTTTTGAGTTTTTAACACGTATGTGTGGCATTTTTCATATGAAAGAGAACAAATGTAATAAATTGTAATCTTGTAATCTTCCTATTGACTGCAGTCAAATGAGCCGCCGTTCACACTTCCGTGGTCAAATCAGTCTTCACTGGATTTTTTGTGGGAGTATCATACAATACTTATGGTAGCAGGAATGAGAAAGCTGGAAAATCTAAGAGAGACTCCACCGAGCCCTTGATGTGATCACAGAAATGCGAACAACGGCTCATTGGACCACAGTCTTTTGAAGTAATTTTGGTCCATGAAGCTCTTCACTTCCTCATATGAGCTGACATTCAGCTCAAAACGAGACGGCTGGACATAACCGATATTTCTGACATTTTGATGTAGCAGCGATAAAGATTTACGCTAGCAAAAACCTAGTTGTATAGCAAAAAAAACTATTTTGTTAAATTGGAAAAACAAGAAAAACATCAACGTTAATCAGTACAGGAATCTGCTTTTTGATCATATCAGTTTGGAAAAAACATCAGCTAAAAGTTCAAGTAATTTGAAAAGAATTCAGTCTCTCTGGTCTCCCATAGCTGATTCCATGATTTAGGGTGGGGGGAGCTTGGGCTGTCGCTGCGCCTTGATTGTCTGCTGGGGCTGTCGGGTGGTGGCCGGGGCCTCCTGGTGCCTGGCTGGGACGTGGGGGGGGCGCTGCTGGTTGGGGGGTCCGGTCTGGCGTCTGGATGGGGGCGGGCGGGGCGCCGGGTGGCCTCCTGGTCCCGGGTGTAGGTGGTATGGGGTGCTCGGCTGGGTGGGGGTCTGGCGCGGCCGGGTGGGGTGGTCCGCCTGCTTGTGCTGGGGGGGCTGGCGTGGGGCCCCTTCCTGGGGGGGCCCGCCTCCGTCGGGGGGCGGCTCGCCTACGCCTGGGGGCCGGGATCACTCCCTCTCTGGCTCTGGGGCGGGTTGGAGTAACCCCCTTGGGGCCCGCCCTGGCTCCGGGCGGCGCCTGTCCTTGCGGCGGGGTCTTGGGGGGGTGGCGGGGGGGTGGGCGGTCTGGCCCCGTCTTGTGGGGGGGTGTCTGTGGGAGCGGGGGTCCCATTAGATACGGGACCTGGGGGTCTGGCTTGTCGGGTTTCCGCTGAGAATCGGTGGGGCCGCGGCCGGTCTGGCTGCCTAGGTCCCGTTGGTGCCTGACCAGTACACCCACAGGGGAGGCTCTTGGGGGCGGGGACTCGGATTTGTCCCTGGGACTGGCTCCTTCTTGGCTCCTCCCTCCTTGTGGGGGGTGGCGGGTGCTGCGCCTGGCGGGTCGGCTCTCGGGGGTGGGACGCCTGGGCTGGGGGAACTTGGGCCCAACGCGGGGGGGGGGGGGGGGGACAGGGGTCTGCCATCGGGGGTCAGTCTGCCAACTGACCCCAACATATCCCCTTCCTCATACAAACATGCAATAGGGAGAAGGGGAGGGTGTCTGTATTGCGGTGCGCTGCGGGGGAGGACTACCTGCCAGTGGCCCTCCTCCTGTGGCCGCTGCAAGGATTTGCCCCTCCCCTCGATTTTATTTGCACCTTAGACATTTAGGACCCTTGGTGGGGGGGTGCTTGGACATCACTGCCAGCAAACAGTCGATGTCCTTTCAGTGCCCCTTCCGCCAATTTTAACCGCACCATAGACATGTAGGGCCGCTGGTGGGAGGGTGACGGGGCATCTCTGCGAGAAATCAGGAGATGCCCTGTTAAGGCCTTCTCACCAATTTTAACCGCACCCTTTAGTACACACACCTCTAACACCACAAACATACACTCTAACAAGCAAACACGCACGCATCACACAAGGAAGGTGGGACCTTCGACCTTCTGTCCCTACCCCTCCCTGGCGGGGGTGCGGGGAACCTCGGCCTGGTGGTCTAGTCTCTTGGGTGCCGGTCTCCTGGGCCCGGCAGTCTCCTCCCCACGCCGGAGTGGGATCCCCGAGATTTAGCAGGGGATCAATCTACATCGGAGCGGGGGGTGTCCAGGTCTCGGTGGTGCGGAATCCGGTCCCTGCTTTCGAGAACTAGTCCTCTCCTTAACTCCATCAGTGGGTGTGCCTGGTCGGGCCTTGTTTTGTACATCACTCCTTGGGGCCTCTGTTTCTCTTGGGTTCTCTTCTGCTCGGCGGGGGTGGGCGGCCTCTGCCCTGCTTTCTCCGCTGGACCTTCGCGGTGGGGGCAGGCGGTTGTCTGGAGTGTGGGGTGGGTTGCCCTTGGGGGGCCCTGGCTCGTACCTGGGGTGGGGCGGGGGGGGTCCTCTGCGCCACTGGGTGGTGGTGGTGCTCCTCGGGGTTGGGGGCTCTCCGGGGGTGGGGTCCCGCGTTGGCCCTCCTGGCGGGGTGGGGGCTGCTCCTCTGGCTGGGCTGGGGCCTGCACTCTCCGTGTTCCTGTGCCTTCCTGCTCTTGGGCGTGGGGGCCTCTGCGGCGGTCCCGCGTGCCCCGGTCTGGGTGCTCGGCGGGATTGCCCGGCGGGCGGTCTCTCTCCGCGGCTCCACGGCGGGTGTTGGGGGATCTTGGCTGCAGCTGCTGCCCCGGCGGGGGTCTTGGCGTGGGGATGGCCGGGCGCTCTCCCCTGAGTACATTCCATCACCACCCACCTCAGTGAAACATAAACACTCACCTGAGCACTAACCGTTTGTGTGACAGAATGAAAGTCTTTATCTGAATGGGTTTGTATGATGGAGTGTGTGAGCTGCTGTTATAGCTGAATTGCGTACATGTGTAGTATATGTATAGTATATGTGAGTATGTTTAGTTTAAATGTAGAGACTATTTTGGCCAACAAGTGTGTGTGTAACTATAGAGCGTGTGTGTAGACAGGCCCGCCCATTCTAGTTTATCACTTAGTCCTGGTTGTTTTATGATGTTGCTTCCCTCTGTTGCCATCTTATCTCCCCCCCCACTCCCCCACCCTCTTCCCTTTTTTCCGTCCGGTCCAACGACAAAGAAAAATATAAATAAAATAAACATAATCAATATAAATAAAGTTTAGCATTAAATACAACAGGAGTTTATACTCAATAAATCCCTGTTGTGACAGTAACATCTGCCCAACAAAGAAGCTCTCAGCCCACATCTGTTGGCTCAGCTGTTGGACAGGACAAGTTAGAAGAAAAAAAAAAAAAAAAAAAAAAAAAAAAAAAAAAAGATTTACGCTAGCAAGACCAGAGCTTTCATTATCAGACGGGGGATCAGGGGCGGGGCTACTCAGCTCAGCTCCAAAAGCCACGCCCCCTCAGAGGAGATTTTGGAAACAAAGGCTTCAGATCAACATGAAAAATGACTTTTTAAGACATTTAGGTTGTTGGATTTTGGTTAAAACCTTTACAATCGTAATTAAAACACTACTGGGAACGTTTTTTTTATTTAAAAAATTGCTAAAGGGAATTTTAAGTACCCATCTGCATGGTCTCACCTATTCTATATACAGCACCAATTTGCTAAAGATTTTTGGTTTGATACTCAGGTTCGTTAAGACTAAGTCATAAATGTCTAATTAAAATAACAACCATGAGGCCCACAATTTCACATCTTACACAAGATGGTTCTTGTGAGATTTTGCAGTAGTTTTGGTGCATTATAGAGCTGCTGAAAGAGGCTTGGTGTGGTTTGCTGCTAACTAGCGGTTGAGAGTTTTGGTTGAATATAAAAGTAGAACTCTGAATGGCATGTTTGCGTATAAATTTTCAATCAAATGGCATTTTAGAAGCATTTTATATCAAAGCAAGTATCGCCAAATGAAGTATCAGGATATTTCACTGATACAATATTTTCTTACACTCCTAGAGTAAGCCCGCACCCTCTTCCCATCACCGATCTGTTTACACTTTCTCTTGCTAGCTTACAGATATTCAAAACCCCAACCTAACGTTAGCAACAAAAATGGCGAGCAATATCGGATCTATTCAGCCTTATAGTTTTGAGCAAGATTATAGCTCAGACGAGGAAACAAAGACGATCATGGATCTATTTGTCTGAAAGTGGATGCATTACAATGTGGGGGAGCAGGAAGCTTGTGGACTGCCTGTATGTTTCAAAGGATGTTTTTTCATCTGCTTCCAAGAAAACAATTAGAATAAAGAAATATGAAAAAAAAGCTTAATTTTCTTATTACATGTCTTCCATCTCCAGAAAAATGCCACAAGACACAAAAACGGCAAAAACATAATTTTCACCGGAGCGCTGAAGTGGGTCTTTAACAAACAAAGAATGCTGAGGGTCAAATTTAACACTATCTATCAAAGAGCAGTCCATTTTCTCACTTCTGTTGAGACATACTTGGAAAATTCTTGGTTAGATTGTAGAGGAGTGGATCTTTTTTTCCCACAATGCATTTGTAAAACACGGCAGAGGCGTCAAATTCTTCCTGCAGCAACATCAGAAGTAATTCTGCTGCAATACGATCAGACACACCTTCCCCTGCTGTGACTCCCCCAAGTGCCAAACATTGTGAGGATCATCTGCATTTGTGGGCATCCTCTTGGAAGCTCTCCGCAGATGTGGGTCTAAGCAGTGATTAGCATGTAGCATGGGCGGCTGGCTTGGAAAGAAACCAAGATGCGCTCCGTAAGGAGAGGATGGATGGGATCTCCGGTAATCCCGGATCATCTGGGCCCTGATTGAGGTAAGAGCTCGCTGTGCCTCTGTGCCTCCTCCATTCTGTGTAGTTACCCAGACACATTAATGCCAGTCATGCATGAGAAACAATCAGGGCCCGCGGACGTAATCCTCACCCAAAGCTGTGCAAATAACTCAGCGAGGCTCGGAGGGGGGTTACGATGGCAAAGTCACATCGTGAAAGCGTGGGATGCAGCTACCGCACTCATAAATCTTTCCATCAGCCTCTGCTATTAGAACTTTCTCAAATTCTCCCACTGAACATCAGAGCATCAAAGCCTTCCAAAACTATTATTTTTGAAGCTTTGCGTTCACTGGTGATATAGTGAGGGAGGGGGACAACCGTCGGCACGTTTTGTCAGGTTGGACGAAGAGCTGCGAGGGAAAGGACGCAGCAATATTACTGGGTGTTTATTGCCCCCCCCCTCCCATCACTCTGTCACTCTGGCTCAGCATCAGAGCTTCTAAGTGAGATGCTCTGACGGCTCTTCTGTCACATCGGCATCCTACCGGGAGGGCTGACTGATGTCTGGGACAGGAATGAGGTGTGGGCTGGTGGGGGGGTGAGTGCTCGTGTTTGTGCGCCTCAGAAGAGCAAAGGAAGGAAGGCAAAATGCACATCAGCAGGAAGTGAGGGGGGGGGCTGTTGCTTCTGTGAAGGCTTGCTTGGATAGGACGAAGACAGCAGCACCTTTCACCGCTCCTCTTTGTCTGCTCCTGACAGCGCTGGTACCTCCACGTCGGCGGGAGTTTTCAGAGGTCTCTCTCTTTCAGACGTGCTTCTGGAGCGGGGCGCTCACCGGCGCCCGTCTGTCAACATCCCTTCAACGACCACCCGATCCTTGAGGGAAGTCGGAGGCAGAAAATGTTGCGTGTTTTGCAGCACAATGACAGCTAACCTCACCCTCATGTGGTATTGGTGTAGACAGGGTGCTGGCACTGCAGGATGACCAGGTTTGTGTCGGTATGCTGTTTTCAAATAACTTCAAAGCTGTGAATTTCACAGAACAGAATACATTTTTGGGGGGAAAAGAGTCATAAAACAATATATTTTGATCAAACATCTTTTGATCTATCTTTAAAACTTTCTCAATTTTAATTATGAAAACTTTTGCAGTTTTCTCAGACATAGTTTGTGCAGAGCAAAACTCTTAAGAGTTGTTGGTGGAACTATTGGCATGGAGTGAGCCCACCCTAATTCCCATCATCCATCAGTTTACATGGTCTCCAGCCAGTTTACAGCCTCTCACAACCCAAACAGTTTTGAGCCAAGTGCAAAAGAGTATATTAATCTCTTTTACTACATGTGCATGTATTGGAATCAGGGGTATGGGGGATTATTGATTCAGTGATGTATCGGGATATTTCATGTGGCAATACTTGTATCGATTAAAAATGCTGAAATGACGATATTTACTTAATTGTTTGTCAGTGTCTTTCAGCTTCTTACTTTTGTTTTCCACCTTAACCCCTGACCACTAGTTGCACACTTTGAGCAGCTCCAGACCGCGACAGAACAACAAGCCCTTAAGGACAGGGGTCTGCAACTTTTAATACTAAAATAGAAATTTAGTCTAATTTCTTACAGACCAGAACCCAACGAGAGCCACAAAGTCCCATTTTATCGTTTAAAAATGCACATTATTCAAGCTTCTTTTGTAATAAAGATTCTATTTAAAAATGTCGTTTTTAAATATTACAATCATTGAATAATTACTTTGTCGACTCTTGATTCACAACAATTTGAATAAATCGATTCTCAGAACTGTCTTCGTAGATGTCCTCTATCATGAGAAAAAATTCACAATAACATTAGAAAAAATGCGATTTTCATTAGAGTGGGTCTTTAAAAAGTATTAACATGGATGTTTTTGCAAATAAAGGTTTAAAGAGCAATACACACATATAATATACTATAGGTCAGACTATAGAAATAACATGAGACGAGGTACATCTCCCATAATGGTGGAGTAGGACAGGGAAGCAGTGCGGTCTCTTCTGTATTAATTCTTGATGATGAATGGTAATGACGTTTACTCCTCTAGCACTTTACTACCTTCTTAGAAGCCCCAGAGAGCTGTCACAGTCCAGTTCACTGATGGCGGCCTAACGCTGGCGCCAACCTATAACCGCCAGGAGCAATGTAGGGTTCAATGTCTCGCCATAAGGATACTTTGACACAAGGGCGGGACCCAAACCTTCATCTTGCGATCACAGGAGTAGCGCTCTTCGACTGCACCAGAAATTCTGAATAACTTTCCCTCCCCACGTTCAAGTATGGAATCTTTTCAACACGAACGGAAAACATGAAGAAAAACATGCAGTTCCAACATTTAGAGGTGCTATTGTTTGAAACAAGCTCTGAGCAGGATGGAAAAAGGAAAGAAGACGAAAATGGTGAGTTGTCTATTATATATAAATAAGGACCTGTAGCTCCTCACCACTACACCATGTTTAACCAGTAGACATTTTCAAACTTTTTCATAATTCTCCAAACTAACGCTGTATCTGAAATTCCTTTTGATTCTATTCCTCTCTTTGGTCCGTGGAAAGTCTGTTCACACTGAAATGAACCTGCACCAGAATTCCTCTGCAAGTGAACAAAAGCTTTTCTTCCGCACAGCAGTCTGGTCTGGTGCGGTCTGGTTTGATCTGGTATTTTGAGCTTTTCATTGTTAAATGGACTCATTAAACAGTTCCGACCCAAACCAATTGTGGGCCCCCATCTGTTGTAGGTCCGTGGAAAAATAGAACGGGACAGTTGGGATGGGGCCACTGTTGCCACCTGCTGATTGGCAGAAAGTGATGACGACGTTAGAAAGCACCAATACAGAGCTAAGCTAGCAGTTCAGTTTCTCTCTTTAAGATGGTATTCTTAGCCGCCTGCAATCTTCTTCAAAATAACATTAAATTCCTGTTATACACAATGTACAAAAAGATGAGCTGCTGGATGACCTCCATTGTTGTTGCTAGTCATAACACTACGATGACACGCTAGCGGTCTACACCACGCACGCGCCGTGAAAACAAACCGCTCAGTAGAAGCAAAGCTGCTGTACCAGACTGCTATGTGGAAATGAGCTTGTTCTCATCAAGACCAGAGTGGTCCAAACCTGACTTCAGGTGAGCATTCAAACCTGCCAAACCAAGAGAACCGCCAGAGGAAACCAGATCTGAAAAATGGAAAAGTGTGGTTCTATTTCATCCCTCCGGTCCTGACCACCAAAGGCAGCACTTCAAGCTCTGAGTGAACCTTCTTGCAAATGTGTAGTTTGAGAATTTATTGACAACAAAGTCACCTTTGACCTCCTGGTGACTTACATGAGCATATAAGTCAATGGTAGAGCAGTCTCAAACACTTTGCTGAACTCTGGTGGTCATCCGGGATTCATAGAACTATAGGTACATACTTTTGTTTTTCTGCCTCATTTATGGATACAAGCTGTGCAACCAAAAAGAAAAGAAGACATCAGGTGAAATGACCTCTTCCTTAGGTTACTTTTCCACATAAAGACGGACCACCTGAGGGGGTGGTACCAGCAATGCCAGTCCAGGAGGAGAACTTCGTCCACCTGGAAAGGTTATTCAGTTTTTCTGGTCTTGAACATCCTCTTCCTAAAGCTGTTTCCCTCCATTTATGTCCTGGATTTAACACAAAACCTACAAGCTAAAAAAAGTTTCCTATATCAGTGTTGTAATACTGTTAACACATATAGTGGCAGGAGAGGATGTTCTTACATTTTAACTGACTGGAACATCTTGGCCCACTTCACTGTCTTTGCTCCGTTTCTTTTGGCCTGTATAGAATATCCCTGCCACCGCACCAGCACCTGTGCTCCATTTGTTCTGTTCTGGTCCCACACCTGACGGCGCAGATCAGACCTGATTACTGCAGCCCAAAGCAGGTCCATCTGATTGCAAAGAGCCACAGCTGTAAACGGGAGCATAGCACAACTGCATCGCTGAAGTTTCATTCTGCTGATTGCCAAGTTCCCAGACTCTTGTTGAAATGAGTGATAATTACAGCCTTGGTTCTGGTTGATCACAGACTTCGCCGTCTTGAGTGGCGAGCAGAAAATGAGAAAAATTGGTGCCTTTTGTCCCTAACAGCCACTTTTTTTTCCAACCTGAAATGTCCTTGAAGGTTCCAGTGATGATGATGCTTTGTCAAATACCCGTTGACCTGTTCTTTTGAAAGACAAAAAAATTTAAGATCTTTTCCCTTTTGCTAATAAACGACTTTTGTTCCCCAACGTCTCGTAGAAAATACACTAATTATAGCCATTCTCGTGGGACTGAAAGTGTTTCATCACAAAGTCGGCTTCCCTGGCTGTGAGATCCCATCTCTCTGCAGCTCCGTTACAAGTCGAGTAATGTGAGATTATTTCAACTCAAATCCCATAAGTGAAGATGAGTTTATGAGGGTGGTTATGGCTTTTTCCCGCCTCGTTCCCTCTGAAGTTCTTGTTAATTCTACTGAACGTCTTTAGAGGAGGGTCTCCTCTGAGGAGGCAGCCCCTCCGCGGGGAGCAGCTGTATTTGTAGAAGCAATCTGTCTGCTTGAAGACTGTGTCTCCAGAGTGCGTCAGAGCTCGTTTATGTGTGCTTTTTTGTTTGTTTGTTTGTTTTTTTTTTAAACTAAAGATCCATATCGCTGGGTGACCACTATTCACTGGCCTTAAGGCTATTTTTTACTGAGCTGAGGCTTAAGATCTCTTTTTTTTTTTAATATGAACTCCCTGTTTTTAGTGTTCATTGACTCAAGCATGTCCTGATCAACATTTTTTTTAAATAAATGTACATATTAGAAGGCCAAACACACTCACATAGAGCTGAACAGTGGTTTCGGAGGATTGAAAAAGTCGTAAACGTGTTAACGCACGTTTCGAGTCTGCCGCTTCAAAAATCTTGCAGAATTATGCAAGTGTCCACGACCATTTTCGAGTTCTACATACAAAAAGTGCAAGTACAAAAGTGCAGCCATTGATCGTGCATCGCCAATTAAACCAGGTTGAACTTTAACCAATCGTGGATTTGGATTTGATAGTGATGTATGCATGGCGTCTGTTTTAATTTATGGAAGCGCCAACCATTCTGAATCCAAAATAAATAATTGCATTTTGTGCCCAGCTAGAATTATATGATTCTAAGATTTGGAATAAAAATATATAAGATAAAGACTAGAGCAATTTTGCTTTATTCCCGGTAGTGGACCTCGCCTCTGGCTCTTCTCACAGCCCAAACTGTTCCCCAGTTTCATCTGGATGAAGGATTGTCTGTGCTCCTGTTCTTGGTAGTGGACCTCGCCTCTGGCTCATCTTGTGGGCAGGAATGCCCAGTTTAGCTTAGTCAGTTCAGTTTAGTTTATTAAGTTACCAGCTATTGTTTACATTTTATGACTGACTTTATGTTTCTGTACAATTACTGATGTGAAGCCCATTTAGTCGACTGTTTTGAATTATTGGGCTTTATAAATAAAACTGAAAAAAATTTTGAAAATTTGTCACCACTGCCACAACCTTCGTGCGTGCGTTAATATTGGGTAGTAACAGTCCAGTGTGAACACCATGCGCTAAATGCGCACTCTTGGAATCTCCAATTCGCCGCCTGCTTGTTTTCCTGCCTTATCTGCTGCTGTGCTGATTACCTGCATCAGGTGTGTTTAGACAATAAGGAGCTTCAATAGCTGCGTTACCATTACAAAACGCAAAATTTTATCGAAATTCAAGGAATTGCAATAAAACACTGTTTCGAAATGGCACCGTTTCCATTCAATCATAATTTTGCAATGAAATACACACCAACTCACACGATAAATCATTAAAAGCACGGTGATGAATTAGAACAAGTATTTCTTATATTTGATTCACTAAAAAGGAGCATTTGGGTGATGTCACAGCACTGTCTGGGGCGGGGCGTGCAGCGCAGCTTGTCTCAGATCCATGAGAAACCTGTTCAGCGGTTAAAAGAAAAAGCCTTCTAACAAGTAAGAATCTGGACCCTTTTTTCTGTTTGAAAATACAAAAAGATCCATTCAAGCTTCTGTCACAGCACTCGCACTCATCTCAAAGGAGACTTCAGGCCCCAAGCTGCAAACATGCGGTTACAGATGAAGCGATGAGGAAATCTTGGTGATTTTACGGAGGAGCTGCACGATTCTAAATGATACTCAGCTTATAAAGAGCAGTGAAGCTGTGGGACCTCTCGATGCGCCCGCCGTGCAGCGCTCAGGACAGACACTTCATACCAAGAAGAGCATTTATTTTGAAAAAAGTGTTTCCATTGCAGTCTTTTTCGAGCAAAACTTTTTTTTTTTTTTTTTTAAATTACAGTTTTTTCAAAATCGAATTTCCAGTTTACAAAATTTCAGAGTTAATGGAAACGTGACTAATAACAGGTTGGTTGGAAAACATGCAGGACACCGAGGTCTGGATTGGGCACCCCTGCTATAGACTTTTCATTGAAAGTAGTGGTTTGAGCAAGCATTACAGAGGACAGCGTGATCGTACCCTTATAGCTTTTATCAAGCAACTTTTCGATTTGTAATTCTTTCAGGTAAGCTTTTAGTCATGTGGAGGCTTTTTATTTAAAAATATGATTCTATCAAGTACTTCAGTCCAGCCAGCTTGGTAAGATTTCTTGTACCTTTTTAAAGTAACCTTTGTGCTAAGATGTAACCTGACGTTTCCCGCTGCTTCTGAAACCAGAGGTCAGTCTGGAGCCGTTGTTGCTCTCGATGTTCACTCCTGGAAATCACTCCTGCTGTAGCCGCTACTCATAAAACGGCCAAAACCTTTACCTTTTCCAAATCTAAAGAGGAGAGTTAGCATTGGTGCGAATGCAGACAGACAGTGTGTTGCTTGTTTTTTAGCATCTGGATAACAAAACGTGATGAGTCCCGTGGGCGTTTCAACACAAAAGTGAACCAGCAGCTCTTGTGTTACTGGCCCCCTTTCATGTGGAAGACGAGGAGTGGTAGAGCTCCGCTTCAAAAGGAGCTGAGTGCTGCTGTGACTTTGCATCAAACAGTGCAACAAAGACAAACGAGTCCGATGTAATTCACACAAAGCGTGACCAAGGAGCAGCTCTCAGCAGGATGCAGCCGGCTCCGAAATAGGCCTTGTGCCGCTGCACACATTAATGAGAACTTATCTGCTCTGTGGGTGCGTGTGTTTACTCGGATACAAAAATGGAGCTGGGCCATAGGGACCGTGCAGCTGCAGACACTGGCTCTGCTGTGTGCAAACACTGGACAACCCACTCTCTGTCCTTCACCGAGCGACCCATCTGCCCTCTTCCTTCTCATCTTCATTCTTCCCACATTTCCTTCTGTGGCTCGTTAGTTTTTTAATCTACTCCATCACTTGATCTTTTTCCCTTCAGCCTTAGCGGTTAAAGTCCTTTATTTTTCTGTTGTCTCTCCATCCAATATCACGATTTGCTTTCTCATTTAGACTCCGATAATGCAACTCATTTTTCCCTGCTGTGCGCTTGCAACGATGGTTTGAATCCTCCAGCACGGCTGCAGCGACCCACTGGGTCGGAACTAATCCCGGAGCCCCCCAGACCAGCCCGTGAATAGACCCGCACCCCTGAAACCGAGCCCAGAACAAAACACCCAACCGCATCAGTCCAGCAGTGCTGATCCCGGAGCGGCGACCCCTTGGAGGTTTAGCTCCCCGCATTGTCTGCCCCGTCTTCACAAAGAATGATTTGAGTCGCTTAATCAACCAGAAAAAAACTTGAGCCCTCCTCCTAGTTCCCGCTGCATCCTCTCCACCCCGCCTCCACTTCCACCGCACAAATTTCACAAGCCAGTAATTCTGTTTTTCTCAACACAAGAGGGGGCGACTGCCTCCAACAGCATTTTCTCTAAAGCATATTTGAAATGTCAACATCATTAAGACCAGCTGTCAAAGTCCGTGACAGCGCGAGGGCCCGGATCATTATAACCTAATGCATGTCTTTACAAAAAAAGGTTGTGACAGGCTGTTTCTCTGTCACGCTCACACCCCCACGCGCGTTACGTGCGAAGGTCACAAAGCCCCAAGTAATGAGCGTGACAGAATCAACCTCACGGACTTTTTAACCCATCATCCCAACATTTCACAATTGGCTTGTGTTGAATCTTCAGTCAGCAAACTGCCCCGAGGCCCTCCCCAAACTTAAGCCCATCGCCACAATTCTCCTGAGTCCAGCGAGTTTGCCAAATCGTGAATGTCTCACAATTTATACACACGATAATCAATTCATCTTTTAAGGCCTTTAAAAAACACACAAATGTTGGCCGAAAAACCTGCTTGAAAAACCTTTGTTTCAATCAAGGTTTTGGTTTGTTAATGTCTTGACTCTCTTTATCTCTTAGTTTTTAGTGAACAACTAAAATATGAGTTGCTGCTGGACCCATCACCAAAAAAACCCTCCAACCTCAGAAAGATTGATCGTCTCTTTTCTCGTTTTTCCCAGACAGCAACAGCTCAAACTTTGAGAAACATCCTCAGAAACCAGAAAGGAATTCCCTTTTGAACCGTGAACAACCCTTTTAAATGAATGTTGAATCTTAAAATCAATAACTGAGTTAAGTAACTGCAACACACAGGTATAGGCTATTCTCAAAATAACTGTTAAACTCCAATCTGAGTCAGTCCTGATAATTTGAATGTAAAATTCTAAAACTGCTTTAAATGAGCACCTAATTATGAATCAATGTTTTGAATTTTTTAAACTCAAGAATTATTTTTGCACAGCTCTTTATTTATTGTTATTAATATAGTGAATCTTGAAACTAAGAACAACATTGAACAAATAAAACCCCCACTAAACTGAATAATTTTAATGCAACAAACCAGAGACATCTAAATGTAACTTTGGGATGAGACTAAGGCTGGATAATGGATCATCTCGAACTGTTATGCATTCCTAATTTAAAGAAGTGAATTAGAAAAAGGATTCAGTTTTTATCAAACCTTATGAACAACAGCAAATACTTTCACTAACATTCTTTTCTTTTCCCTTTAATAATAGTTCTTCTCTGTCCTGGTTCTAGTCAGCAGAACCATGAGCAAAATGTTGTTACAAACAGCTGTAAATCAAATTTTATCATTTTAAAGTTGGGATTCCTCAGGGATTTATTCCTGAACCCATTTTTTTTGTCTATATGTGAATAAACTTCCGGAAGACTCTTCTGTGGTTAATAGTCACAGATGTACGCTGATGACATTGCAGTTTATGTATCTAGTAAAAACTGTTCTGCGGTCATGTAAAAAAACACCATCTTAAAAAAAAGATTTTCTCTTAAAAAGAGTTGAAGGAGTTTTGGCTTAACTCTCAACACAAGGAGAACTAGCTAGATCTGGTCCACCATAAAAAACTAAATATTTGCAGCTTTATAAATCAGACGAAACCAGTTGAAAACCGTCTGAATCATATAACATAAGAAAAAATCAATTAAATTTTTCTTTATTTTAAATATGTTATATTAATGGACAGGCACCTAAACCCTGAAGCCATGTAAGAGTCCTCCAACTGGAAACTGCAAGTCAGCTTTCAGCACACCTAAACTGCATAGTCTCTGTGAAAGCTGCATCGCTTTGGAATCTGCTACTCATCAATCCAAAGTCTGTGAGCGGTTTTAGCATTTTTTAAAAGAAAACACAATCCTGGGTGTGTCAGTAGCAGCAGCACAATTGCACAAGTTTTACCAGGTAGAGGGCCCGTGTCCTTTTTTTTTTCTGTAAATTTTGATCCCCATTTTGTTAATCCTTAACTCAGTATTTCATTGACCAACTCTTATCTAGTATTAAAGGCCCATCTAAAGACAAGTGCTGCAGATAAGCTGGTGTTAGAAACATTGTGAGCTGTTTTGCAGTCTATGTGTTTATATCTGTCCTTATCATATAAATCTAATAATTAAAAAGAGTTAAGATCATTTTTACAGGTTACAGTAATCTAGAGAGAATTGGATTATCAGAGGGGTTAAATTAACTGGATTTGAAGTAATAGTTAAAAACACAGGTATCTTTGTATGGTGAATAGTGCTACACTACAGTTGATAAAACCACTACTGTTGGTTTTATCTCATGGCAACCACTTGATTGAGCAGTACTTTTCATTTGTAGGTTGGGGCTAACCTGGCTTTTTTATGAAGTTCAAGATGAGCCCAGGTAGTAGAAATTTCACTTTTGCTTCAATTATTGCAAAACTTCCTTTGAATATCCCTTACATGTAATTTAGCTTTGTTAGTGGATTAAGTAATATACTTTTTGAGCCCCATCAGGGACTTTTGCCCCACTAGTTTTGTTTACATTTCCGTCCCCTGTGATGTTAATTGTATTTGTTATTTTGTACGTTTTATGCTGTTGTGATGTCATCTTTTTTTATGGTTTCTTCCTCTCTAATGACTTCATTTTTTTTTTAATTTTCTTCCATTGCAATGTAATCTTTTTTTGATGGATTTTTCCTTTGTGATGTCATCATTTTTTAAATCTTTTTTTCCGTTGTAATGTCATAATTTTTGAATGTTGTCTTCAGTTGTGATGTCATTAAAAAAAAAAGTAACAGTTTCTTCCTCTGTAGTGTCATCATTTTGGGGTAGGGTCATTCAATAAGTCCATAAGTCATTTTTACTTTGGTGAGTTTTTGATCATGTGGCAGGGGTGACATATTCGCTCAAAGGTGCAGTGGAAAAGAATTGTGAAAACAAGAGGACTTCTGCGGGTGATAAAAAAAAAATCTGAAAAATTGAATAATGAAATCAACAGAATTTATTTAGAATTTAACTAAACTGATTTTGAATTAAAAAATGTAATTTAATTGAGAAACATGTGGAGCCGTGGTTCTCTATGCCCCTCCCTCTGAACACCCCCCTTCTGTGCCCAGCCAAGCAGACACGCTAAAGCTTGTTTAAGTAATTCAGCGCGTGCTCCTTTCACTCGTTTGTCACCACCAGCTTCCCCTGGCCGATCGCTGTAATCCGTCTGAAGTGGATTTTTAATTAAACACGGAGACCGCATGAGGTCAAAGACTGCACAGAGGAGGCAAGCAGTCCAACCAAACTCCAACAGGATGAAAAAGAAACGTTGTCATTAGGCCGCTTTCTCGTCAGCTCTGGGTTATTTGGCACCTCTGTTAATGCCGATTGTTGCAGTTTATAACGGTGTAACGCAGCAATTACAGTGACAAGGCTGTTCTGAGGATTTGTGGCTGACAGAAGGTCAGACCTTTGGTTTTGCAACACCCCACTAAAGATTCCAGAAGTCATTATAGCGCCGACTACCAGAGGACAAAAGAGAGAGTGGAAAAGAAACACTGCTGACACTTCTTCCTGACCGCTCACCTCCACGTACACCATATTTCATTTCTGACCAGTGAAACATCTATAGATATATTTTATGATCTTAAAAAAAAAAAAAAACAGCAATAAAATACAAACCAATAAAAGAGGTCTGCACTTAAAGAGCCATTCAGGTCCAATTCTTACTGAAAACAACCCAAAAATCTCCTTACTTTAACAAATAGGACACATTATTTTATTGCTACTACCATTATGAATATAAATGAGCTATTGTTATTTTTTGTCATAAATAAAACAGACCGTAAAAAGAAAATAATTAAATGTCACTTTTGACTGAGGTTCATTTAGCTTTTTTTCAAAATAAAAGACTTTCCTGGGGACACGCAGCCTCGGCTCTGTCGGTTTCTGGGCAACGAAACTCGGTCTGAGGTCCACCGCGTGACTGGCTAGAGTAGCGTCTTAGGCCAATGTGGACAAACACAGGTGGGGCCACCATGGAACCACCAGACAAACCCATTTGGAGTCCACATTTTTTCTTCCCACTTTTAAACCATATGGGGCCCACCTGCTGGCTAGGTAGTTACCATTTTCTTACTATTGTTATTGCCTTATGCCTTCTGTTTTATATTTGATGTTTGTTCGGTTCAGATTGTTTTACTTCACTAGCAAACATTTCTATTTGACCAAAGTCTCTGTCTTGTGTTTTATTATGCACTTCATTAACACAAAATTATGTATTTCTAAAATTATTCTATAAGACAACATTTCACGAAAAAAGTATCGTTATCAGTATCAGTATCGGCGATACTGGCCCTGTAATTACTTAGTATCGGATCGATCCCCAAATTCCCAATATTTCCCCACTGAAAAAAGTTTTTTTTTAATTTAATACTTACTTTTTAGGTTGCATTTAGTCTAAAATTAAAAACTTTTTTATTTCTCTTTAACCAATGAGCCTCAACGGATGAGTGAAAGACTGCTCTGGATCCGCAGGCTGTGGACCCCAACCATCATGATCTTTTTTACTTTCTTGACCTGAAAATGTTTGTGCTTGAAAAGTTGACTGGTTTTCCTCTACAAGTAAACATTTCCTGAAACTGTTTCCACCCCCTCCTCGCTTCACTGTCTCTTTATGATTGACAGCTTTAATTTGCAACATGCCCCCTGTCCTGGTGGAAAGTGGGTGACCGGCGCGGATGGGGAGGGCAACATGAGGAGCTATGAAAACAATGCATAGCCCAGTTTTGAGTGCGGATAAGGGGAGGGGACATCTGGGAAATATGGGGCAGAAGCTAGTGGGCGGGGCCACACAGATCGGGGCCGTTTCTGTGTTAGCCATCCCTCCGAGGAGGTACAAATAAGCCGCTCCACAGACATGTGGGTCACTACTTTCAGAGGAGGAAGGAGTTGAATCTGCATGGCTGTTAGGCGTGTGATGTAGAGGGCAGCCGAGGAGTAAATGAGAACATTTGCATATCCAAAAGTAAAAAAATGACCCTCCCCCGTACTCATCCCCACCTCATGACAGCTGAGTCAGGATCTTCTCTTCAGCCTTTTTCCAGCCTCGACTGCGTTTATTAAGACTTAACATTAAATTATTCCAGCAATGTGAAAGTCAGGACAGCATCGTTTAAATTAGCCTGAGAGCGGAGCTGCTCCGATAAATCAACAGGGAACCGACTCAGCCGCACCAACTCAAACTTAATGCAATAAATACCATCAAGAAAGACTGGAGACTAACTTTATTATATGTTGCCATGGTTCTGGTCATGCTATGAAGATAAAAATAAGCAAATGAAAGTTCAATGTCCACTAGGCTGTGGGTGTTAATGAGCAGCTACTGGAGCCTCTGAGAGTAAATGTGCTGCTCCTCCACATAGACAATGGCTATTTGAGGTCGTGAGAGTTTCACACGGCCCCCTTCTATTGAGACATTAGTGGTATGTCCAACCAGGATGGGGAGCAACAGCAGCTATAGACTCCACAAACATTGAAGTTCCACTCAAATCATATATTTATTTTTTTGTAAAATGTAAGTTTTTAGCCAAAAATCAGAAATTTTTTTGAGACGTATTTTATACCCAGTGCCAGCAGCTCATTAGTAATACAATTCTGGGTTGTGGGCGGGACTGTTGGCCCGGAGCAAGCCCTTACGCCCCCTTATTGCTGAGAGCTCTATTTGCACACAAGCTTAGAGCCTGAAGCATTAGCGGCGCAAAAATAACAACGAGCAAAATTGGATCTATCCAGCCGTACATTTTGATCCAGAGACCGGGCGAGCACACGAGCGTTAACAGCTCTTCGTTTTCACACACTTAAGTGTGACAGGCCAGGTTATGCGCCAAGGTACGCGCCAGAGTGTGCGCCAGGGTGTGCGCCAGGGTGCCCACCAAGGTACGCGCCAGAGTGTGCGCCAGGGTGCCCACCAAGGTACGCGCCAGAGTGTGCGCCAGGGTGCCCACCAAGGTACGTGCCAGAGTGTGCGCCAGGGTGCCCACCAAGGTGCGTGCCAGAGTGTGTGCCAGGTTGTGCACCAGGGTGCCCGCCAACGTGGGTGCCAGGGTGTGCGCCAGGGTGCCCGCCAAGGTTTGCACCAGGGTGTGCACCAAGGTGCGCGCCAGGGTGCCCTTTAACACCTGAGAGGTTGCCAGTGACGCTTAATCACAATCTCTTTAGCATACAGAAACCTTTCTAACCGTTAACACTATCAATGTAATTTCTAGCAGTTTCTGAAGCTCCTTCAGAATCCACTAGAATTACATTGATCGTGTTTAGAATGAAAAAATCCAGTAAATTAAAGAACATAAACACTGGAGATCCGGTGTTAAACAGTTAAGTCACCTTTGATTTATTACATATTATAGTGAGTTCAAAGTGTCACATATTTTGCCGACGACATCTCCGGTGCTTAAAAGTTAACTTAGTTTGGATGAAGCGATCCAATTCATGATGAATTTTCAGCATAAAGTGTCAGACGCAAAACCTTAATCACAAACCAGACAGAAATATGTATCTAGTTCAGCTGTTTGATTGTTAGCTCTCTTCTGCTGTCTCATCACTTTTCTAGGTCAGCGTGCAGAAGGCCCCAAACAGACGCCCAGCTCAACATATGTCAGCTTCTTCTTATTCAAGGGCAAACAAAGTAGATCTGTTTTTAATGTCATCCGTCCGGTGTCTGGCCTCATCATCCTCTCGTGTCCTATTGTTGTACATGCATAAGGGCTTGGTGACCTCAGACGGGGCGCCATCTGGTCCCGTTCTATTGACGCTGAGATTAGGAGTGTATAGGCTAAAATGGACATGTTCGGAGGCCAATCTGAAAACACTTTCGTGCTGGATCAGACGGATGAGTGAGAATTAATCCGACTTGCAGAGATGCGGCTCACGATTCCACGCCCTTTTCACGGCTGTAATCGATAACCGCCCACACAAGTGACTCCTCACGTTCTCCTCTCCCTATTTCTACACCTCAATCTGCCTGTTTTTCCTCCACCTCTCTGTGATATGCAGCTCCTCCTGCCTATTGAATCAATGATTTAGGGTCTGCCGCAAAGCCAACCTCATGAAAACTGAAACACCGGCGCCCTCCGTGCATCGACGGCACTAAATCTCACAAAGCAGAATGAGAATGTCAGTTGTCTGCGCCTCAGACCTTCTTGTGCAAAAACAAACCGCTTCCACTGCAAATGCAGAGAGGCTGCAGCCCGCTCCGACCCCTTCCTCACCTAATCCATCAGTTTCCCGCCGCGCTCGCTACTGCTGCATGTGGCGTTTGGAAGGCCAACGCAGCAGATGCCGGCCCAGGTGCTTTGACTTCCGCTAAGTGCCAACGAACCGCCATTACGCGAGTCAGTGCCAAGGTAACCCTTTCACACTAATGTCAGGAAGAACACGAGAAACTACAGAGGCAAAGGAAAAGACTGAGAAAAAAGAAGCAGGACGTCTGCTGATTTGGCATCGACGATGCAAAAAGCTTCACAAGTAAGTGTCTAATTATTTCACTCTGAATTTCTTTATTAAAGAAAAATGCTTTCTGTCACACATTGTGCTAAAAACTGCCACAGAGAATCACGGTGAGAGCTGCAAACACGTCAGCTTTCTTGTCATTTTTGCTGCGTATCTCGTGAAACTCCATAGTTTCACAACGCCAAACTCGACTCATCCGAGTCCAACACGTTTTTTTTAAGCCTTTTGATACCGACAAACCAACCTGGTTCATGCTGTGACAGATTTGAGCAGCTCTTAGATGAGAACATAAATTAAAAATACACCAAGAAATGACTTGTTTTTGTTCTCATTTGGACAGGAAATGGTTGAACAGGCTGGTGTTGGGTGATAATGTGAAGGAGACACTGAAAGGCTTAAGATGACGGTGACTACATGTTTTCAAGCATCTTGACAAGATGACAAATGGTCCATTTAAGTGTCATTTACAAGCTCCAAAAATCCCCAGTCTTAATGGCAGGAGGTGATGTTATGGGTGTCAGATGCCTCCGACGCATGCCTTCACTCAGGGTACAATGGATGCACACATTAGGTTTTTTTATTCTTTAAATGGACGGATAGAGATGTGATTCACCTTGACATGTTTTGATTGGCCTGTGGTTTTCCTCAGATGCTCTTACGCCCGCCTTCATGCACCACTACCTCCTGTTTGTGATGACTGTGGTCCATTGAACAAACCATTCCATTGGAGTGACCACGCCCCCTCTCTTGGTTGTGATCTTTGACTGTATATCTGAACTGAACTAATAGTTTCTCTGTAAAGTTGATGACTGACTTTCTCTCCAACTTATAAATTGTCTAGTTAGATGTCTCAATTAAAGTATGGTCTCACGTCAAACATTTAAAATCTTTAATTGACATATTATCACTTGAAGTCCACTTTGAAGTGGTAGGAGTGTGGCCTTCCAATAAGCTCACGGCTGACTGGCAAGAGTGGTTGCCATAGAAACAACGACTTAGAACGACTCGAACCAATCACCGCTTACTGACAACGTCTGACTCCAACATGCCGGTGTCCAAATCACGAAAAAAAAGTGATGACTGAATTAAGTTCAAACCGTTTTCTATGCATGATGTCACACTCACTTTGTCCAGTTCTCCAATACAGTCAATGTTTATGGTCTAATGAGAAGAGCCTCTCATTTTGATGATACCTCTTTTTCACGTTTCTAGATTTCTTTGGTTTCCAACATGTGAAGTTGTTTACAGACCAGGATGTGATGGTGTATTTTACAGGGATCTAATACTGCTTGAGGTTATGTTGCTTCTTCTTTGATCTTCTTTTCTCTTTATCACATGCTTGTTTTAAACCTTTGTCCCATTTCTCTAACATGAGCTTTTCCACAAGATTTACACCATGATGGGGGCGTGGTCACTCGGATAGACCTAATAATGTGTTGCAACTCATCTGCCTCTTTGTAGAATTAATGTAGGTTATAAGAGTTTTGAGAATGACTAACATCACAACAGAAGTATCTTTAGGAGGTAAAGTTGCACATTGATGAAAGTTATGGAAGCTGATCTGTCAACCCCAAAATGTTTTGTTTCCTGTAAATTTCTGACTGAGATGACAATGGTGGTGGTGGAGGTGTCACTTTGGTGTTGCTTCTCCTGCTGCAGCCCCACCCCCTGTCCCGCCCCCTGCTGTGCACAGGCGAGCCACTGCCAGGCTTGACAGGAGCGTCCAGGCGCTGCCGCAGTGACCTTGTTCACTCCAGAGAGGGGCATGTTATACTATTTATTTAATAATTTGATTTTCTTTTTTTCCACAAACTTTTTCTCTAACTTTTAATATATCCTGTGTGCCAAAGGGACACTCAGAGGCCCACAGGTTTGATAACTTTAAAAAGCTATTTTTTAAAGAGTCATATCTACAATTGTCCAGGACCTGCACAGCCTGGGTTTCAGTCCACCTGTTTTTTTTCTTTAGGTTATCTCAAAAAATGTGAGAAAGAAGGCAGGGGGAGTTTATAGTAAGGTGACTAATCTAACTTGAGTTTATCAGCTCTACGTTTTGAACAGTGGGGCAGAACATGTGAGGCCAAGAGGGAGAACGTTTGGAGATATGGGAGTGGAGGTAGCAGAGCTGAAAAGAAATAGATTTCGCCATCTTGCAGTCGTTGCGTTTGGGGAAGGAAGTGGGATGGAGGCGCTTCGCCTGCAGATGTCATCCCAATCCGGAGGGACGCCCGCTGACAGCAGCACCACCAAATCATCTCGCCTCTGAACCCTGACCCCTTCTGCTGAATCTGCTCCTCGGTCGCCTGGCGATGGAAATCGAGCTTTCCGTCCGCCGGCGACGCTCGGAAAAATCAACCCGTCATTAGCCCTGACAGCGCAGACCACAGGATTCTAGTGCCGGGAAATGGCCTGGACATTTGCCGCAGAGTGTAAACAAACCGTCAGCGGCGCGGTTCGGGCCGCGGACGAATATTCATAAAGATTATTCACGGTTTGCTGTCAGCTGCGGAGACAAAACCCGAAAGTAATGGCAGCGGAAGCCGAACCTGACAGAGAGCAGCGCTGGGCTAAACGGACAGGCAGCCATCTCCGCCGCCCAGTCATGCTGCTGCATATCTCATCTGTGCGTAAACCTCATCTCCCATTCAAGCGAGCGCGTGGCAGCAGCTATAACCAACGGGATCCTGTCTCATCAATCTCACCTGCCATTCACGGCGAGCTGTTCACATCTGCGCCCGCTGAACACATTTTTTCTGGAAGCAAAGCTTAAATTCTCCCTGTAAGAAGCCTTTATCCACCATCAACCCACCCAGAGCAGAAAGATTTGGAATAAACTGCTGTTCTCTAGATGCTTTTGGAAGTTTGGTTTGATGATAAAAATCTCAAAGAAAAAAAATAAGAACTTTCATGGTTGAATTCTTTAAATATTAAACTTTTAATTAGTGATCCGACTATTGTTTTAATGAGTGACAGTGCAGCTCGGTGCCCTGAAATGATGTGAAACTCATTATTCACTAACCAGAAAAAAAAGCTTTCACTGTATCAAGATCACTTATTTATCCTTGATTTTTTTTTTTTTTTTTCAAAACTATGACTGAAAACAGTTTTTGAATAAACATGAATGCAGCAGAGACGGCATCTGCTTGACTTCTGGAAGGTGAAACAACAGAACCAATAAGAGAGGACAAGACTGTCCCACAGAGGAAGCCGCCATATGGCTTTTTGCTGTGTCATACCCATTTTTTTCTACCTCACCTTTAACCACATTTCAATAAAGTGGGTGGAGACTCTGGTGACAGGAGGTCGACCAGCATCTGTGGCAGAGCAGCACTGATGCAGCGGAAAATCTGAAGCGAACGAAACTGAGGAACCCACAACTCAACGCGACCCACAGGAGTTTTTAAAGTCAGCTGAGAGCTGCTCTGGTGTGTGAAGATCAGTGTTGAAAATAGAAGACAGTTTTCTCAATTTACTGGGTGAGGATTTCAAATTAGCAGCAGCTACTATCATATTCAGCCATTATTCATCATTTATTTCCACTCAATCAAAATCACAGAAAAACATGATATCTGAAACTCTCAAATAAAGGAAAATATTTGATTAACAATCAAAGCTTTTCTATAGTTGAGCATAAAAAAATGTCACATTTTAAAAATGAAATGGAGCATTTGTAAGAGCAGCAACTGTGAACAAACAGCTATGAAAGTCTCAGGCTCAGACTGGAAAAATCTGTTGTTCCAGAGCAAGTCCTGAACCTGAAAAAAAAAAAGAAGATCTCTTCAATCATTGGCCAGGAGGGCGGGGCAAACCAATGAGATAGAAAACAATAAAAGTCCTGCGTAGGGTTGGGTAATATAGCATTTCTCACATCACACTATAGTTTTTTTTTTATCATGCAATAATGATAAATATAACAATATATATCAAATAACTCTATTTGTCAAACTGGAACGCTCTGTGCGTCATGAGGGAAATGTATAATTAACAGCAGGTTATTTACATTTAAATATTTATTTCTTATCACACTTTAAACACAACAGATGCACTGAAGGAACATGATGCAGCTGTCAAAAGCCAAGGAGGAGAAATGCTCACAAACTGGCAAGTGTTAATTTCGGTCCCTTCAAAATAAAGTCTGATGCAAGAGATTTATCAAGAACATGTTATTTCACTATAAATATAGTTATTGTTTTATTCTCGAGCCCTAGTCCTACGTTTTGCAATCCTTGTCGAGTGTTTCACTTGTACAAACTTTATATTTTACTGACCGTTTTGAAAGTCAGGTTCAATCGTTTTTCTTGCCACCAATGAAGTTATGCTGACAGGTGGATAGATTGTCGGAAAAACAGTAAGAGAAGCAATGTGTATTACATTAAAAGTTGTTTCCTATACCCCGTAAAGCAAAGCTACGGTGGCTGTTATGGTTCAGTTGTTCTGCTGCGAGCACAGTGACATATTTAGACTCACAAAATTCAGAGCGAATTGAAGCTCAAACTAACCAAGACCACCTAGAAAGATGGGTTCAGGAGCGGCTTCTGGTTCGGACCAGGGTCCATTCAGACTGAAATTCTTCACTTTAAGCAAACTAAATCTTACAAGAACCTCATGGGTCAGTGAGCAAGCAAGAGCAGCGACAAAAAAATCATTTGAAAGAGATCTGATTAAAAGAGTTGACTGAAAAAGAGAGGAAAGCTTTAACAAAGTTACACGGTTCTGTTTAAAGAATGTCTGAACATCTTTATACCAGGTGTGATGAAAATGTGTGTAAACTGATGTGGGTGATTTATGAGTTGACAGAAAGGTTGAAGTTATGCATTGTTGTAACACTTCATATGAAAATATAACACTGTGGCTCGTTTTCACCTCTATCAAGTGTCGGGCGTGTTTACCTTTGGTCTAGAGAAGAAAAAAAAAAACTGTAATTGAAAAAACAAGTTTATTCCCAACACATTTTACTTTGAAATTTATCCTCAGATTTATGGACACAAACACTCATTCTTCTGCATTTTCCAAATCATGTGAATTTGTAAAAACTTTAGTGGCAAATTTTTTCTTTAACTGTAAATCAACTAAGCTACTCACCTATCCATCCACTCATGTGCAATAAAGGTACAAGTGCAATAATCAACACTGTAACACTGTAATAACCTATCGTGTGCAATAACTCAATCACACACTCAAACTGTTTTGATACTGCCACACAGACTTTGCTCTTCTTCTTTACGTTGATGTACTTCTTTATTATTGAACATTGAGATTTTTTTCATTATGTACATGTACCGTGAGATTTTTAATTTTTTACTATGTATACTTATGTAAGCTGCTGAAAAACTTAATTTCCCCGAGGGTGCCATCCCAAAGGGATCAATAAAGCCTAGTCTAAGTCTAAGTCTAAGTCTTCACAAAGGATAGACTTGCAAACTGTCCAGGGTGTCACCCGCCTTCTCTTGACAGTGGCTGGGATATAGGCTCCAGCAACCCCCATGACCCCAAGAGGGATTCAGTGAGTTAAAACAAAAAATGGATGGATTTACCCATAGATGCTCTCAATTAAGCAGCACAAGCAGATTAGCAGCTCCATCTCTGCCTAATAAAAATAAACTGCATCCACTGCCATCTCATGAAATTGTACGATTTGAATATAGAAACTACTTTCTTGATCTTCACACCCAAAATCACAAATTAGAAACATTATTTTACACTCAACAATTTCAGTTTATTTGGCAAATCTTAATTTCTAATTGTTGCAAACTGATTTACCAATTTGGATTTTCTATCAATTTGAAATATCAGCATGCAAGTAAAAATTACTGAACATATTTTTTTTTATTTTTGTGATAAAACATGGTAAAAATCCATTGCTTTTATCCTCATCCTTAAAATGACTTTCAAAATAAAAGTTTTAAGCTTAATGAACACAACAGGAAAATACAATTTCAGGGGAAAAAGAACAAAATGTACAAATGACTAGACTCAATAATTACTGTGATTAATTGTTCTTTCTCTAATTTATTTTTTTTATTTCATATTAACAGTTATGTGGGTGGATGGGTGAAGAGCAACTGTTGTGCAATCACTCAGGAAAATTTGTTTTTTAAACCACACTCAATTTTGCACTATTTCTTATAAAAAGAAGCACATAAATCATTATAGATGTTCTTTTCAAATCTTTTTAGTGAGATTGGAAAAGTTTCTTTGAAGACTCTTGTAAAAAGAATGAACAAAGATTTTTTTTTTTTACTTCTTGAAAGCGGGCAAAAAAAAGATGAGGGGCGAGACTTTTGAACAGTGCTGACACATTCAGCAACCCTTTTGTGTTGAAGAGGCTTTTTCGGATACCACCACATCATCTTGACCTGAATGCTTTTAAAGCTCCATCTTCAAACTCTCAATAGTTGACGGAAAAGCTGAGAAAAAAAAAAAAAAAAGCTTAATAGAAGATGAGCTTTCTGGCTAAAGGAGAGCCGAGCTTGCTGGGGGGAAAAAAAAGCCAATCGTGTCTTCTAAAAAACCTAGAAATGTCAAAACATCATCAGAGGTTAATGAATGTGGATCCTTGAAGCTCTGAGTGGCTTGTCACCTGTGCTACAGCTCTGTAGTTTGACTCTGACAGAGAAATGATGGGAAGTCCAAAACATTCCTGCAGCACTCACATACCAGCAGGGACTGGTATCCATGCACTGGAAAAGAGAAAAAAAATGTCTAGCTAGTTTGTCAATTTTTCCTTTTTCACATATTTTGTGAAATGTGGAAAACGTATTTACATCAAATTGTTTTTTTACATTTCTTACCGATAGGAAAGTTTTAAGAATTTGACACATCGATCTAAAAAGCTTCGGATACGTTTTCTAGAAGATTCTGGTCTCATCTTTTTTTCGCTCGCATATGAAAAAGATAGTTCAAGCAACACTAGTAATTGGTTATTTTGATTAGAGTTCAACATTTAAACATTTAGAGTGTTACTTAAAAAGTTTTACTTGTTTAGAGCAGAGTAGGGTCAAGTGACGTACCAAAAAAAGCAAACCACTGCAGCTAGCTATATCAAAGAGCTAGCTAGCTAGCTGTACAAAGGTACAGCTAGAATCATTTTTTTTGTAAATGAAGTTACAATAAGTTAACAAACTGTTCAAATTCTTTCATTCAAATTAATTCTTTCAAACACAACACATTTAGAGCATGTTTTCTACACACTTTTTTTTTTTCTTAAAAGCGTGAATGGGAGCAATATATTCAGAAACCATGCTAGCAACGGGGCTGGACTATGTCCTGGAGCCCTTAGTGTTCAAAGCCAGTGACTTTTAAATTCTTATTGTTTTTCTGCTTATGTGAAAGCGGTTATTATCAGGTAATTTTGTCTTTTAAGTTTTCTCTTGAACCATATCTAAAGTGTTCAAAGTTCTGTAGCCCTTGTGCTATCCTTGGCATGTTTACTTAAAAAAATTGGGTCATCTAAACCCCAAGACTGAACGTTTTTTCCAAGGATTTTTTTTATCTTCACTGGAGTCTGTGGCAGAAACAAAATCCTGTCTACCTTTGTCATGGGAGGGATCACAAATCAATATGTGGGTCGGGTCATCTGGACCCATAAGAGCAAAAGGGTTATGTTGATTTCTTTGAGGTTCTGATCAGATACACCAGGAACTAGTTGGATCTGCGTTAACAACAATGAGGTTAGAAAGTTATGAGGTTTCTGCAGAGCAGAAACATTTTATTTATTTATTTGTTTGTTTGTTTGGCTTTGGCAGGCTGGCAAATGTTACAATTTATTTTTAACTAAATATTCATCTAATTTAATACTATTTTTAATTGTTATTTTGAAATGCTTAAAGACGCTTGTATTGTTGGTTTCTTAATCTTTAACAATAATGAGACTTTTATTGGCTAAAAAAATTGGGGCGAGGGGCAGGAGGCCCCCATAACTCCGCCCCTGGGCTATCCAAGATCATGTTTGATGATTTGCTTTGGTGACTTCCACATTCAGCAATACTCTGGAAAAGCCCAAATCCAATGTTTAAACAAGTTCAACCTTTAGCTTGAGAGGTAAGAGTGAAGAATGCTTACATCATCACTCAGTCTCCTCAGCAGTGGCTGTTTATTGTCTGGGGAGTTGGGGGCGTACCTCCTCCAACACCTGAAGAGATGGGCCCCGTTTGGCCCCACAAAGCCGCCTCACAGGTCCAGATCAAGGCGCTGTGGCAGCGCTGTCAGGCCCATTTTGGGTGCGTGGTGGTGACAGGCACGCGAGAGGAACAGCAGCCGCACTGCCAGATTAATGTCATGAGGCGCCGAAAGCCTGGGATGGTCTGTTTGTTACCCCCGCCACCACCACCCCTCATCCACCAACGTGAGGCTTCCCACACGTCCCGATTTCCACAGTCACTTGATTAAATTGAAAAAATTGCACGCGGCGCATCTGAGATAAGCACGGCTGGGAGGACTACTTGAAAGACGTCAATATAAAAATAAATAAAAGTGCGCCACAGCGTGATCTGCAGCAACAGTAGTGGCGCCTTCGTTTATTTTCATCCTTCAAACCAGTTTTCTTCAGACTCGGGAGAAGAAAAACACTTTTTTTTCGTCTGCCTTAAATGTTTGCTGTACAAAAAGATGTGAACACTTTAAGATTCCATGAGAAAATTGTATTTTTTGAGAAGGGCGTTCTGCAAATACAAATCTTCAATAAAGTCAAACTCTTCCATTTTTATGTGTCCCAGAGAAACACACTGCAAGGACAAAACTGAAGTTTTGAGGCTATTTCAGTGGAAGAAAAGAACATTTTAAAACAGAAAAATGTCCCATTATATTTATTCCATGGACAGTATTAAATATCCTGTCTTCTTATGAATAAGATTTAAAACAATTAATATAGAGTTAACAGCTGGTTTCCAAAGTGGAAATGGATTTCAGTATTTAAAGATTGCTCTATCTATGTGCGTTGAGCATTTTAATGCACCATAAGGAGCATTTAAAAGCTTTAATTTTTTTCAAAAAACCATAAAACACCTTATAATCCAAAGCACCTTATTCATTGATTAATTAAGGTTGTTTTTACTGGTGTTGACGCCATTTTGAGAAGTTAACGGCGCTCTGTCAAGAGGTTTCGCTGCGGCTAACATTGTCATACTGTTTTTATAGTTGATATTAGCAAGGTTGGGAGTTAGCATTATCACATTAACATTTTTTTTAGGACTATCAGTCTGGGGTTTTTTGCGTGTTGCAAACAAGGTTGGAAGTTACAGGTATTGGGAATAAGCTCACACTTTAACAGGACTAGCATGTAGCGTGTTTCAAACAAGTTTTAAAATGATCCAAGATTTCCACTGGTCTGTCTACAGAGTGTCTCCATTGTGTTGAGTTGAAATAAGAAATTTGAAGTTCATCCAATCAGTCATAATATTTATATCGACTCCGACGTCTCTGTGTCTAAAATCTGTCCCTTCGCAAACCTTTCTTCTTCTTCTTACTGCCCTTTACGCCTTGAGACGCTTAGGGCAGCAACGAAATCTTTCCATTCGCAAAACTCGCAAACCTTTCACAGAAGTTCTATTTCCAGACTGCTGACAAATACATTTTGTGGGAAAAAGCTGACGAAACAAAAAATAGGTTCGGGTTCCATTGCAATGCAATGGAGATGCACCACAGATGGACCAGCTTAACTTCGAGGTTACTGTTCATGTATTTTATAAACTTTGACTGACGGACTTAACTCTGACCCTTTTGTCTCCCCTAATAATAATAAAACCTGGTAAGCATGGTGGCATGTTAAGATCCCAGGCTCTGTCAAAGACAGTCATTATGGGAATAACATGCATGGATTTCCTGATGAATGCACCTTTTAATGCAGGGGTAGGCAAACTTTTTGAATTTGTGGGCCAGAAAGGGTTCTAAAATCTGGCATAAGGGCCAGACAAGGAGCAGATGGAAGGAGTGATTTGATAATGAACCTAATAAACTAAAAAGATAATATGGAATTTAGAGAAAAACATGCTTTAATTTGGTTTAAAATTCACAAATATTCATTTAAAAACAGAAAATTGGAGAATTTTAATTTCTAAATTTTGATTTTTGTTCTCTTTTTGGTGATCCAATGGGTTGATGTTCTTCAGAGGAAAATGCGAACTCAAAGAAATCTGAAAAATCACCTTCTGACTCAGAAAAAAACACACACGAACGCCAGAGAAACAACATCATTCATGAGAAGAAACCAGAAATACAATGAAAATAAAACAATAATTAGGATTTTTGATTCAATGTATTTTAATTTGGAGGGCCAGATTAAGTAGTTTAAGGGGCCGTATGTGGCCCCCGGGTCGTAGTTTGCCCACCCCTGTTTTAAGGCAATAAAGTCATGGTCTGTCTATGGGGACGCTGTGGTACAGAGGTAGAGCGGTCGACCTCTCACCAGACGATAGTAGATTTGGTTCCCGCACTGCTTGCTCGTGTGTTCAAGTGTCCTCAGGTAAGACACTGGACTCCACATTGTTCCTGGTGGCTATAGGTTGGTCGACATCAGTGTGTGAATGTAAGTTTACACTATTTATCATAGTCTTCTACAGTTCCTGATGAGGATAAGGTCATGGGTTAAGTTCAGACTACATAAGTTCACTCTTCTGATCGTCATAGTCCAGCATTCTTCCACTCACACAAGCTAGAGAGCATCTCTCTTTTGTTCTGCAGAAGAACCTTGACTTCAGATTAGAAGATGCCGATTCGCATCCCACAAGACTCTTGTGGACCCATCAACTGTTGTAACAAGTTTGGACTGGAAAGCAACCAAGCGCTTGTGTTTCCAAATCTGAATACTGAACTTGTATTGTCTTGAACATCTTTGCATTAGACCTGCAGTCTTTGGCTCCACTTCATTCTGAGCATACAGCAAAAACTCTCCAACAGCAAACAGCAGAGGCTGTTCAGTCCTAAAACTGCCCACATGTGCAGCTGACTAACATCTCACTGCAGGGGCAAATGTCCATAAGTCATTTTTATTTCCAGTTCAGGAGCCTTAATCCTGAATATTCATTAAAACACTAGTGACTTCTATGACCCAATCAGACCAATCCACTCTTTTATATGTGAGGACCACATCTGGCCCAGGTAGTTCGTGTTTCAGACAAGGACCAGGATCAACAATCAACTCTGCATGCAGCAGTTTTCCTCACATCCATTTTTAAGGTTTTAAAAAAAAACAACTTTGAGCCGAATACCCTTCTCCTGGTATCACAGCATCATCGCAGGAGGAACAACCAGATTGTGAAATCTGAGGAATTAATCGTCTCTGTTCAGTTTGCCACCGCTGAAAACAAATACATAAAGATAAAGTCAAACCGTTTAATTAGCGGATTTCTCTATCAGACGCTGAAAACAATGGAGAAAGGTGGCCTTTCTGTTTCAAACAGATGTCTTCGAGAATGGCAGACATGATCGTGATTATGACACCTCGCTGTGATCAAACTATTAATTGTGACTGAAAAGAATCAGTCGAGCGTGTAATGAATTAACACCCAGTGATTCTGCCACCGCTTAACTACAGACGGCGTTTCTGCGCAGCACAAACTCGCCATCCGTGGAAGAAACAATCCAGTCAAACTCTGCCCAAACAAGCAGTGGAGGTTTCGGATGAGAGGGGTGGAGCTTGAGGGTGGAGCTTCAGGTGGGCTTTGCATTCTCCAGGTGTTGAGACTCGTTTCTGCAGCAGCATTCATCAGTAAAAGCCTTTTTTTTTTAACGGCGTCACGCCAGTAATTCCAGCTGACACCCAACACTCTGATATTTGTCTGATTTTCTGCTGCTGAAACAGTCCGGCACCGTTTCATTATCATGATCTATAATTACAGAGCTGTCCCTTTCGTTAACAACGTGTACTCATTATGCAATTTGCCATTGTTCCACTAAAGACTTTTTTCTGTGCCGCGTTCTCTCCGGCATCCGCGGTTCATCATTTGGCTTTTGTGCGAACAGACGTTCCGCATTCACAGCCCCCCCCTTTCCCGTTTGCCCCAGGAGAGCCGTGTGCGTGCGTGGGGCGGTTTTTGGTAGGATTAAGGCTGAGCTGGTTCCACACAGCAGCACACCATCATCACCACCCAACCAGTACCAGAGTCTGCTTTAGTGTGGCATCCAGGGCATTTGGCGCCTCCCGTTGACTCAGAAACGACACCTCTGAGCTGCAGAGTTCTAGTGAAACGTACAAAAAAAAAAAAAAAAACTCCTGTTTTTAATCAACGGTTTGTAATAAATTGTGGTTTCAGTTCAATAGTTTGAATTCCTGTCTCCTCGTTTGGCTGATCTCAAATTAAGAAGGTAAGGAAAAACATTGTAGTGGAGCGAGACTTTGGGTGGCAAATGAGAAGCTGGTATTTTAATTTTGTGTCAATTTACACTGAAAAACATGAAACATTGGATCAATCAACACATTTTTTTTTTGGTTTTCATCAAACATGGGTTGATGGTCTACTCAACTCAAAAATGACATTTGACAAAAACAGATATTTTGAAATGTAACTAATTACGGAGCTTTTGTTAATTGATCCAATGTCTCACTTTTTACAGAGTAATATTGTTTTCTTTTTTAATCATTATTTTGCAATATTTAAAGACTCTTGTTATCAGTTTCTCAAATACTGACTTAAATATGGAGTAAAAGGGGAGTAAACTTTGTTGCTGGGTCCCCTGTAGCTCCGCCCCTGGAAAAACATGAACATAAATGTTCAATTTTGACAAAGTCCTCTATGATATGTGAGCAAAATGTGACCCACATCCCCTAAAATTTAATCTTACAGTTTCATATTAATGCAACTCAACGTGAGAGTCTTTCAGGATGAGTTTGTTCAATAAAACTTACAAAAGAAAAGGTTCTTCAGGCTTCCTCATGCATGCAGCACACTGTGTTTCTTTCAGTTTTAGTCACAGTGGAAAGTTTTCTTCAACCTCAGGTACCATCGATCCGCAAAAACTTCTCCCCTCTTTTTTGTTGGCTGCAGAAAACTATTTTCTGTGCGCTGAAGTATGTGAAACTGAGCTAAATGTGGAGAAAAATCAGATTCAAGCTTCACCTAAATGAGAATTTCATGCCAATTTGCTCCCAGATTACCTAAAAAAAACATTGTCATGAGTAATCTGATTACTTAGATGCACAGAATGGAAGACTATAAAACTAACTCATTAAGCAAATTCCTTTTTTGAGTTTAAATTTGTAGCTAATTCATGAAAAATAACTTTTTTTTAATGAAGAATGATTTAGTTGGATTTTAGAAACTGGTTCTCATAAATGTGTTTGGGTTTGATTCCTTTAAAAAAATTAAGTTATTAACACATGTTTTCATCTCAATAAGGCCCAAAATATGATTTTTTAAAATCTTACATCTATATTCAGAAATGATCATTTCCAATCTTTTGTCATTCTCCGTGTGGACAAATGATGCATTCTCTTTTTGTATTTGTCCTCGCAGCTTCTTTTCACTCTTTTTGAGAATAATCTATTGACTAAATGTGCTATTAGGATGCAGAAATAGATGCACTTGGATGGTCAGAGCATCAGACAGAGGACAGAGCGCCCCATGTTCGCTCCATCATGATGCACTGCGGTCTTAACCACACACCAACAAAGTATACCATTGATTTTCAGATTACGGAGCAGATAAAAAAAATGATTAGTGGAAGTCTGACGGAATTTGTTCATCATTTGTATTATTTTCACCCAAAAAAAAGATTTTTTTCCCATTTTTTTTCTTCAAAGTATTTTTTTAAGCAATAGATTGTGAAAAGCTGCTTAAAATAAACTCTTGATGCTTGGAAACTGAAGGAAAAGGAACAATCTTTGGCTAGCAATTAAAAAAAAACACATTTCAGTTTTCATTTAAAATCATTTCTTTAAAGAGCTCTGGTGTTTCTTATTTAATTAAACATGAAGGGAAGATTAATTTGCTTTAAAGTACAACTTTATAGAGATGAAAAGACATGGGAAATAATATTAAATCAAGAAAAAAAGAGATGTCATGCAGACAAAAACATGAGCTTCATCTCAGTGTTCAACAGATTTCTCTGCTGTTACATGCAGCCCCCCCAAAACGAAAAACGAAAAAAATCAGAGCTGGGAGTGTCTCAGTCCCTGCAGCTGCTTCAGGCTCTCCTGTAACTGATCCCCCCTCCCGTGAAGGAGAGTATTTATAACAGAGCCATGCACCCAGACAAGCCTTCATGGGGGGGTCACTCCTGCAGGACTTCAGAAAGTGTCTCGAAAGCCCCTCACGTATTCACAATGGACCTGGACTCCTGTCCACAGCGCGCGCGCAGGATGCTCAAATCAGCTGTAAGCAGAGATCTCTACTGCTGGGGTCCGACAGGACGCGCGCGCGTCAGGGAGGGGGGGGGGTCCCTGAAGCTTCCCCGCAGAGGAAAAAGTTTCAGTCTGATCTGACAGCTTCACAGCCTGCGATGAAAGGGCGTGATGCCTTCACGGTCCAACACAAACCCACGAGGAAAGTTCAGGAGCTCTTTAAACACACCTGCTCCAACCAGAGATCAACAAGAAGGGGCCACTTCTCCAAACTCTCAGCCAACTTAAGAGATCCACGCGCGCGTAAAGCCAGGTCCCTTCCCCTCTTACCTGTTGGTCCCTCCAGGCTGTCCGCGTGGATCCCGACGGCCAGCATCAGCAGAAAGGCTGCGGGGTACATGTTTGGGCAAAGTAAAAAGTCCAGGCTGCGTCCTCTCACACCAAGCAGATCCTGCAGGAAACTCCAGCAGCGGGATGAGCGGAGAGGAGCTGCGCGCTCAGCTCCATCCACGAAGGCGCACGGCGTCCACGGCGCGCACGGGGAGCAACTGAGCTCCAGCTGAAGCGCTCAAAGAGTCCCACACACACACGCACCTCTGCACTGACTCTAACGGCTCCTCCACTTTACTTGTGCGGGGAGTGGGACGCAGGAATGCGTGTCTGCAGCGCCTCCATGCGGCGAGAGGAGGGAACTGCTACAGCCAGAAACTCAAAAGGAGCATGATTGTTTTCTTTTCTCAGAATTTCTCATTTAAAAAGCTGCGGAGTTTACCATAAATAAGTCTTTTTTTTTTAAACCATTTTATCTATAAAACTTTCATTGTTTATCAACCAGAAAATAGCATCTCCACATGAGTAATACTCCACTGATTATCTTTGTCTTCTGCAGTTTTTGGGGTGAGTAACTAGTCTTTAAGTCTGTATTCTTCAAACTACAGTAGTGCACCATGGGAAGTTATTCAATTTCACCTAATTAGTCTAGAAATGATCTGTCATTGGAAAGATATCAGCTCATTCAAATAGGCCCATCAAACATGAATGATCATCGTGTTTACATGATTAACCCTTTAAACACCAGAGCTCCAGTATTTACGTTTTTCACCTTCAGAATCTACTGGAATGATGTTGATCGCGTTAACAATTAAAATGTTACAGTATGTTGACAATTTTGTGTTTAAGCATCACTGATGACATTTCAGGCGTTAAAGGTTTAAAGACACTGATAAGAATGACTGAAAATACAAAATAGTTTCTTTTTCATTTTTTGGTTTACCTTGTGATTTTTAATCAAGGAATAAATGAATCTTGTTGCAGTTTTAAAGGAGTTTCTGACCACTGGTTGTGTCTATGTGTTTGCGTGGAATCATGGGAAATTAGTTTTTGTGGCAAAACTATTGAGATTTTCATTTAACACTAAGATATCCAACCAAGCCAACCTGGAAACCTGTATTAAACCTGTTGAGTCTTCAGATTGGAGACTGTCTGGGATATTCCAAGTTATCTGATCAAGAAGTTTCCATGTTCAGCTCAAAGTAAGTTCTCCAAAACACATTAAATGTCAAATTTCAGATCCAAGAATTGATCTATTTTGGTGACGAGAAAGCTGAGCAAGAAAGCAAAGCTCTCCATTTACTGGTTGATCTTCCTTCCAGTGCTCACCAATGGTCATGAGTTCTGGGTCATGACCGAAAGAAAGACTTGCGGCTGAAATGAGCTTCCTCCGGAGGGTGGCTGGGCGCTCCCTTAAGGTGAGAAGCTCGGTCACCCGGAGAGAGCTCGGAGTAGAGCCGATGCTCCTCCATACTGAGAGGAACCAGTTGAGGTGACTCGGCCATCTGGTCCGGATGCCTCCTAGATGTCTCCCTGGAGAAGTGTTCTGAGCATGTCCCACTGGGCTGGGGTGCTGGGGAAGACCCAGGACATGCTGGAGAGACTGCGTCTCTCGGCTGACCTGGTAACACCTCTGGGGAGGAGCTGGAGGGAGTGGCCTGGGAGAGGGAAGTCTGGGCATCTTTGCTTAGACTGCTGCCCCGCAACCCGGTCCCGGATCAACGGAAGAAGACGGATGAATGGATGGACACTACCTGTCATGTGATTAGTATGGAACAGGTTTCAAAGTTTGAGTTCAGTCCATTTAGTCTGTTGTTAAGGTTTCTGCTTTATGCTTTCCACACTTTCTGTTTCTGGATTATGTTGTTGGAAGTTCCTCCGTGTGGTTTGCAGGAGACTTTTTCTGAACATTCCTGAAAGAAAAACAAAAGTAACTGATGTAAATCTATGTTGTGTTAACTTTATTGAAAGGAAAAGTTTGCAGCAGAAATGCAAAGACACGCATCACGAACAAGTTTGAGATCAGTTGAAGAAAGAACCAGGCATCGGAAATGGATGCATCATCTTTGAACTAGCATGTTAAGTTGCCGGATTCTCATCTCTAACTCTTCCTAAGTGTCTTTTCTGGCAACTCTGTCTTTAAAAATCTGCTGTTGTAACAGATAACCCACTCCTAAAAACAGCAGTGAATATTAACCTGTCAAATGATGAAGTGAAACTTTTGGCAACCTTAAGTTAATCAAATTCTGTTGGACCATGTTTATTTTTTTTAACATGAATTGAGTGGTGAGTCAAACTGTATAACAAAAAAAGCATGAAAAAAACAATAAATAATCATTGGGATTTGGTGCCTTTTCTAGCAGATGGCACTCTAGGCGGCTGCCTAGCTCACCTATGCCTAGGGCCTACCCTGGTCCTGCACTAGTTTTATGGTATTTATAGGGATCAGGGTGAGAATTTGGACATAGCCGTACAGTAGATTCGGACAGTGCTACAAAATGCAGCAAACACACAATATAATTCACTATGTATTGAATAGTGAAGGATTTCAGAAAAACTTTTCTATGAATGCCATTAACAAGAAACAATAGGTTTGTGCCCTCCACTATTCATAAGATAGAAAGGTTTCTGATCCAAGTAACTATTCAAATATTATGTTTTGCCAAAACAAATATGCAAATCTGATAAGCTACAGAAATAGAAATCAGTTAATAGAAATGAAAAAAGCAAAAATAAACAAAAAAAACTCATTTAATTTCACAAAGATTATTTTACTCATTAAAACTTTCATGAAAATATCATTTATCTTGTCAGACATAAAACTGGAAACATTTTTTCTTGAATCAAGGTTTTTTTTTACTTTCTCAAGATTCTTTTGTTTCAGTTCACTTGTTTCAAGACTTGACTTGAGCCTGATTCTCTCACACACCTTTCTAGTCTTGTGGCTCTACTCGCACCAGGTACCTGCTTTCAAAGACCTTTGCCCCCAGAGTCAGGTTGGTTCATCTAATGCGATCGTGCTCGGACATAGTCAAGTGAACCGCGCACACTGCCACCTGCTGGATGGGAGGATACCATTCCCAGGTTTGGATTGCTAAAGACAATGTGTGGCTGGAAGTTGGACTAACCAAACTATCGTGATTAGCATGATCAACACAGTTGGTAGTATGTCTTAACCTAAAGTTAAAATTACAAGTTTGATCAAATGCATTTATTTTGGAGAAAATAATGGCACAATTTAGAGATAAAGCTGCAAAACTAAGAAGTTGTATTGCTTGTACTCAGCCTTCAAACTAGATTTGGACATTGGTTATTGCACCTTCACATCTGAGGGGATGTTTTCCTTCAGTGCTCCCTTTAAGTGGGCTCTTGGCTCCAAAACAAACATCGTGTTGCAGCTCTTTCTCCTCAACATCGAGCTAAAAAGCAACAGATTATATTCGGACTCACTCCTGGTGAGGGAGTCCGACAGCAACACCTTGCCAAAGGCTGGCCGAGCCATATCTGTGCTCACTGTCCATATATATTTCATGACTCTGATGCTGTTGGGTTGCTTAGCATTCAGACTGTGGTCTGTAGAGTTGTACCTGCACAGTTTGGGTTCAGGCAGCAGATGAAAAGCCTCCAGCAAAGCCGGCAGCTGAGTTTTTCCTGGTCTTGCAGGTCTGCTCCGCCTCTGACCTCTGACTTCACCATTGAGATGGTTTTAATTAACAGTAATTGAGCGTGCTTTATCACGTTCTGTTAGTGCTTCAAAAACCACCTGGATTAGATGTTCCCTTGTAACAGTCAGAGATCAGCTTTTTATAAGTCAAAAAGGAACCTGAAACGGACTCTACTCAGCATATTCCGACACCCTTCTTCCCAATTCAAAGGGAGTCGTGGGATCGGAGAGGAGGAATATATCACAAGAACGACGCCGTCTGAGCTCTCCTGGGTAATGAAAGAGCACAAATAGAGTGGATTCAGTCTCAGAGTTGCCTTACATATAAAATATCCCAGAGTTAAAACCTCTGAGCAGATGAAACAGACCATCCAATATGTGCAAATAACAAGCAATAAAAGAGCTAACCATTTACAGCCAGTGGTAAAGCTGAGGGCTTCATGATAGACGCCTCAAGCAAACGATGCAACAAAATAATGACCATGATCATCCAGTAAAAGTGGCTTTCACAAAATTAATATTAAGTAAAATCTCCAAATGAATCTTTAATACAGATAAACATGTCTAAAACTATCATGTTCATGTGTGGCTACGCATATTTTAAGACTGTTTCTGGAGTCTACTTACAAAGCACACGTCAATGGAAAGCTGGTTACAAGTTAGACAAGGTTGAGCTGGGACCAATCAGGGACTCTGATTTGGTAGTTATGTTTGGTAGGCCTCCCTTTTAATTCACAGAAGTGACAACCATGTATAAAAGTGATCGTAAGATAATAATCAGAAGATAATAATTGTGGTCGGAAGGAAATCTTTCATATATCGGAATAGAGCTGTGAAAAAAAAACCTGAAGCAAGATTCATGAGATTTAAACCACTTTGACATTTTGTACCAAACTTCTTCCAACTGTTGGTGATTGATGTGGACTAATAGTGATAGTCCAGTGTGAACGCCACGTGCTAAATGCATTTTTAAGATAATCGTTCAGTGAGTTTTTGAATGTGTGCCATCTTATGTGATATAGAACCATATCATCAGCATAAAACTAAAATATGTTTCCACTATTGCATGATCAATAGTTTAAGATCAAACTAACAATAGTGCAAGATCGTGCAATCTCTGCGGAGCAATACTCTCTCATAGCTCATGGCATGTTTGGGTGTAGGGCCAATTACCTAATTTTTTTTTTTTTTTTGCCTGTAAAAAAAAGAGACTCACTTTATTAAAAAATGGGGTTTTTACTATTTTTAACATGTTCTTGTAGTATTTCCCTGATCTGAAGCAGATTAAAACAGTTATTTGTGATGTAGAAAGTACAATGGGTGGGTAGCTCCTTCTTCCAAGCTCTCAGCAACGAGGAGAGAAAGGGGGCAGGGTCGTCCCACTCCAACAGTTCCCGCCTACGAGTTAATCTCTAACGTACTACTGCCGTTCTGCAGAAATGATGTCCTCATAAATGACACAAGTTTGTTGATTTGGTGGTTAAAAAAATGTGAATATACCTCTGGGAATACTTATGTAAAAAGATCAAAAGATGACCGGAGGGGGATTTTAACACTGTAGACCCAACTGGTTCATTACCAATCACACCTTTTTTGGTAGATGTTCCATCTCTCTTTGGGCAAGGGGAGGTTCACCCTGAATAAGGGAGGAATGTGTATTGCCGAGAGTCTGGAGATTACAATACGTATTGTGATACATGTGTTATGATACAATACATTTCCCGATATAAATCTCAATACGGTACTAGGCAATATTTCACATTTTTTAAAAATTATGACTTCAAAATTATTTGATCAGAACATTAAGTACTGCAACGGTATCTCATAAACAAGTTGCTTTTACCAAAATTCATAGTGATTATTTTTGTTGGTAATTTAGGAAATATTTAGAAGGAAAACAAATGTAAGACTGAACCATATTTACTTTGAAATAATTAATAGATTGGCAGTATTTTATATCGGTACAAGTATTGCCAATATAAAGTATTGCAATATTTTTCTAAATCAATGTTTTCTTACACCTCTACTCTGAATGTTTTAGAGTTAACAGATCAAATCCACACCCACTCCCAAAGGGTGATGTAAAGCCATCAGATCATCATTTTTACTCTATTTGTTTTTTCTTAATTTGTATTGTCTAATGTTGGTATATTGTTTCTTCAAAGATGCAAATTTTCACTTTGTTTGAGATTTTTGGCAATAAAAATCAACAAAACTAATCTCGTAATGTTATCAAAGTAGCAAACACAGTAAACACACACAGTATTCTGTGGTACCGAAAGTATCAGATGAAAAGCAACTCAGACCCACATCATCATGCTCCCACCACTGTTTCACTGAGAGAACCATGATTTAACGTTGTAGATGAAATTTGGTTATAAACATTTAAAGTTCAGTCTGCTTCAGAGGAATATTGTGGATTTTTCAGGAATCTTTCTCTATGAGGCAACATGTTGATTTGTTTCTAACAGTTTTTGCAGAGATTTAACCTGAAGTTGTTCTTGGACAATAAAACACATAATTCAGGAAATTCAAGGCTTCTTACCTGCAGCTGAAGTGGGTGTTGTTTCCTCATTGTGTCCGTAAAGAACGGTTCATATTACAGAGAAAAAAAAGATCAAAATAGTTTTAACATTTTTTTTACAACACAATACAAGGGAAACCGTGCACTTTTGTTTTTCTTACATTGTTCGACCCTGATGTGTTTCTTTATGGGAGGTCTTGGGGTAAATACAGTAATCAGGTGTTTCTCTGGGGTTTCTGGGCTCACCGTTTTCACAGTAAACAAGCTTGCATTCTGAAAGCCAACAGAAAAGAAGGAGCAGTCTTTCTGGTACCTGTTAAATTTGTGCATCGGTCCGTTTCCACTCAGATGGCATCAGGCCATCCTGCCGCTCTCTGCTGGACGACCAACTGCTTCAAAGACTGGAGGAGCTGGATCAAGGGTCTTTATCACCTCCTGCCCATTAAATATTGATTCTGCAGCCTGCGGGCTTTGAAAAATCGTCTTGGAGATGTTTATTTTCCTGGGAGACAGCCGTGGGGAGGAGGATTTACTTAATTTAGGAAGCTGCAGTGATTCGTTGCAGATTAGAGAGCAGAGAGAACTGACCTGCCATGAAGATGCCGTCAAGATTGACAAGTCCGATAACAAGCTGCAAACACGTTCTATCAAGCCGTTTTGACAGGTCATGCAACATAAGACACACCCCTTCCACTACAGTGTGGAGGGAGTAGAATCTTCTTGAAAGGAGGTAAATGTTTGCAGTAACTTCAATAGAAGTATAACAGTGATAACTGTATGAATTCTCTGAGTCATCTCTACCTGCTGCAGACGTAATAGTTATTAAACACTTTTATCCATCAAAATTTTACTTTGAAACTCAGCGATTTTCTCCCTTTTTGTTAGTTCTGTTGATTACTTGAGAAAAAAATAAAGTAAAAACTGTCGGAAACATCATGTCTTACAGCTGCTGTGTTCCACAATAGAGGTGACATTTTAACCACAGCTCTGCAATGTTGTGTTGACACACTTCAGCTAAGGTTCATATTTTCTGCTTTTTTTTTTTTTTTTTTTTTTCCGAGGTTGACAAAAAGAATAACCTTGGGTTTATTTATAACTCTGAAAAGGCGCTGCCTCACGGCTGCTGTAAACTACGTTCTTTTTCTAAGCTGTGACTTTTCTGTTCTTGCAGGTGCAAAACACCTTTTATATTCATTTGCATTAATAAACATAATATTCAACATTTGACTTTTCTGAAGATTTTACTGTTGTCCTCATATTGGAGATTCTGTATCGTGTCATAGACTTTCTCTACAAAAGCACCTTCTGACCTTCTCCGGATTCGCTGCGGTTCAGCCTCGGAGTCTGGCGAAAATTTCAAACCACCAAACGGATTCGTATAGTGCCGCAGAAGCCAGACCGCAGAAGTCAAACGTGATCATCTGCAGTGGGATTTCCTCTCGTACTTTTAAAGTTACGTGAAAACTGTGGCGCTCACATTGGAGCCGTAATGCTAGCCGTGTAATCCCATCATCAGGCATCCTCTTATTCTACAAAATAAAAAAAAATAAACTCTTTCTTGCATGAATAAAACACATGTATATAGAGAAAATGTTGTTTTTTTCATAATACAAAACAGTTTATAACTTTTGACAAAGGTTCATACGATTTCCTTTCATAATAAAAGACATCTTAGTTCAACGCCGCCGATGTTACAGCAGGTGATGTCAGCAGTGATTTAAAAATATATATATATTTATCATTTATGGTTGATTTCTGCCAAAAATATGTAAATTCATCTCAAAATATAATATGTAAAATATGTTTGGATTAGATTTTCCGTGGTACACAGAAATCGGATTTAGTTCGAATAGCTAAATAAGGTTTCAGTTAGTTTTACTTTACTTTACTACAATTTTTACTTTACAACTTAATTACTTTTTACGAGTTAAAATCCCATTTTTCTGTAACCAGTGAGCCACAATAGAAGGGTAAAAGAGCCAAATGTGGCTCTGAAGCCGCAGGTTCAGACCCTTTACATTACATTTGTGCCTCTTGACACAAAGATGTTCAATTTCTCAAACCTTCGATCCGTCAGCTACATTTAGAAACGATGCTCCCTTCATCCTGTGGCGATATTATAGAGGGAAAAAAATGGCTGGAATGTCAGTGAAAGATTTCTTCCCAGAAGAAAATGTCCCAGGTAAAAATTCTATCCAAATTCACGAATGGAACCAATGTTTTTCTTTTTTTGTTAACTAGTCTCTCTAGTTTCATATGGAGCTCAAATTTGACACATTTTATTAGTGAGCTGAAACTAGAACATGAGTAAAAGTGACGTCCTCAGTTGAGGACTGTTGGACTATTGATTCTATCATGTGGTTAGCTAAACATCTGAAGATTTCAATGAATTTAGAGTTGCATTTTACTGTCATGTGGTTTCCTACCATAAATACTAAAATAAAATACTAATCATAAATGATGCAGCTATAATAACCACGTGTCTCTGTTTTAATTTTTGCTGTTTTTTTTCACATTATCATCACAGGGAAACTTTCACTGTCAAAAGTAGAAAAAATGTGACATAAGACTTTGTGGGCTGTAATTAGTGGAAATTAACCCAAATGGCTTTTCAAGTGTTGTAGGTTGCAGAACTTACAAGTTAATGGAGATTCTAATGAAAATGAAAAAACTAAAAATATGTGAGCATTAGGTAAAGTGTTTCAGCATCGCAGAGCACGGTGGTGGATAAAAGTCCATTTTCTAAGGATTGAGCTTCAGAATAAACAAGCCTATTCTATTATGTTAAATGATTTCCAACAGTATTGATATAAAACAGGGGTCCCCAAACTACAGCCCGCGGGCCGGATCCACCCCTCCTCCACATTTAGTCCGGCCCCCTGAACACTATCAGAGACGCATCTTTTTTTTTTTTTTTTTTTTTTCCCAATCTGGCTAATCGACCCACATTGAATGTGACTTTTTATTCCACCCTTATGCAGTCTAAACAACTTTATTTGATTCGTTATTAAAATTTTTAGTGTTGTTTTTTCAGTGAAGATTACAGAAATTACTTTTTTTAATTTGGGTGATTGACTACAAACCAACCTCGGCCTCACATCAGAGAAGAAAACAGTTATTTGGATACACAAGAAAACTCCTGATGTATCTATTATGGGTCTAAGTTTTCTAACTTTTGGTCTCTATTCCTTAAGAAATCAGCTCTTTAGTTCCCGTCGCTCAGTAGCCAGGGTTCTGTGTTGTGAGGAGAATACCAGAGGACGTGTCTTAACAAGTGGACGCCCCCCGTGCGGTCTCCACGGGGGAGTCAGGCCTCCAGCAGAGTCTAATCATCCACAAAACATGCTGTGTACGAGCGCCGAGGAGCCGGAGCTCACTTAAGGTCTGGGTGGCTTCATCAGAGAAGCGAAGCTGCTCGCCTCCTTCATCAGTTTCCACGGATACGTCTTCATCACGTCTCTCTGAGGTTCAGCTCTGAAGGTGTTACTTCAACCCGCCGTGCGGGGAATAATTACAGATTTCCTCTGCGGTCCGTTTCGGAGAAAGTCTGCAAACATTTTTTCTCTCCACAAACAGAGAGCCTGCAGCCCGCTGGCTTTCAAGCGTTTAAGCGCGTTGGCTCTTTTTCCACTGCTATTATTGCACATGCTGAGAAATGACAGGTCCAATTATGCAGGCTGTGGATGGGCTGCACGGTCCTACACTGTAAGCACTTGTTCTCAGGAGTGGGCGGATGAAAGTCGGAGCTGGAGGTTACAGAAAACGGAGAACAGAAAGTTCGCTAAGCTAAAGGTGCTCACCTCAGCGCCAGAAACTTTTTTTATTAAATGGAACTAATGAGGCAAAGACAAATAATGAATCTTAAGAAAGAGTTTTCTGTTTTGTAACTAAAATACCCTTATCAAGAAATTTTTCAATAGCAAATTTATCTTATAGACCCACTCCAATGAAAATCTTTTTTTGGTGTTTAAACAAGTTCTTGTAGCATTTACTCTTGATGGAAACGCTTTTACAATAGATCAAAAGCTGATTGGACATAATTTTTTCTGCCCCATTTAAAGAAATTTGTTAAAATTTAAAGAATTTCTGACTTACTTTTGGTTCTTTGCTGTTTTTCCCATTTTCATAACTCTTCGAAGAATTTTCATGGAAACTGAAAAAACATACGAGTCATTCTAACCAAAGAGCAGAGGGATGTAGAGAATAAAGACACAGAAACTGACACAGAGTTTGCTTTCTTGAGGGGCGCACGGTGTCCTTAGTGAATGAAGGTGAAGCTCAGGAAACCAGGAGTAACTGGGAGAAGATCAGAACGTAAAGCTACATTCACACGCCTCTGCGTAGCGCCTTCAAGTGACCACTCCCAATGAAAAGTTCATGTAAACACTCATTTATGCAAACGTTTAAGACTTTTGTAGGCTCTACATCCAAAACGCAGAGCCAATTCGTCCCACTTTGTCCTCTTTAATTCATGAAAATGTCAACCATTCAAAAATTGATTATGGAGGACAAAACAGAATTATCACTATCACTATCACAACCACACTACGTCACTTTATGTCATCTTGTGTGTGTATAAATATATATATACACATATTTACATATGTGTAATATTTTTACAGTCTTCTTCCCTGTATATACTACCTCTTTAATCCAATGGCAGACCTCTCCTGTATTGATGAACCATACAATTGTACAGTTTTTCTCCCTTTATCTTATTGTTATTATTTTTATTTTTATTTCTCTCTATGCGCCTGTGTCAGGTGTAACTTGTAACTTGTATTTTGATTGAAGGCTCTCTCTGCACCTTAAAATAGAATTGCCCCTCAGGGATAAATAAAGTTGTTTGAACTTTGAACTTTGAAAATCAATAATTGCAGTTTGTGCTCGGCTGGAGTTCAAGTCTTTTATATATGAGAATAGAGCTGTGAAAGATAAACTCTGGAGCATTTCACGTCAAGCCTCTTCCAACTGTAGGTGATGGACATGCGCTAATAAACAGCAGTGTTCTGTGAAAAACCTTATCAGGCTCTGATCAGCAGAAATCTGCAGGTCCCCAGAGGTAGACACCCAGAAATCACACACAAATACACGAGGCTATGATGCTAGAATAATTACTTTAGCTTTTATTATTCCCTACAGAGCATAGCAAGTCAAAACAATCAACTACATAGGTGAAGCATTCAAGACACTCTTACCGCTGATATGGGAGATGGGAAGTCAACATAACCCCGGTAAGGACAGCTTCGACTTGGCTGGTGTCATACATAACCATCCAGCTGACTTCAACGATTCTAGCAACGTCCCGTCTTTTATACATTGAAATAAAAAAGTCCTCCCCTGGGAATCGAGAGGTGTTTCCCAGAGGAAATAGAAAACGTCACCCTGTGGGAGAAAAGAAGTCTTCCCTGGGAGTCAAGAGGTGTTTTCCAGAGGAATAGAAAACATCTACATTCGCACAAGTGTTTTCTATGTGAAGCGGCTTAGCAGAGCAGAATAACATGTTTACATTCCAGAGGCTTCTCCCTCAGCAGCTCAATGCAGGTGGTGTGACTCGGCTCCAGAATGGTCAGATCAGAGCACACACACAAAATATATTTTCTTTACATTCCACCCTGTGGTCTGATCTGAGCATCAACTCATCTTCTCATGTCCTGTTCAATCGTCCGTAATTGTCTTGTTACCTTTCCAAAAGCGAATACACTGCAAGCGGTTAATCATGTAACACCCCACCCTGGGCCAGGACGGTGGACACCAGTAGTCTGGAAACGTTAGACCTACGTGACTCTACCATTGCTCTGAGCTCAGCGGACCGGTTCAGTGCGCATCTAAACCAACCCAGAGAGATCAATGCCATAGTTTGTCAAATAATAGGTCTGGTTGTTCCAGTGCCCCAGATGAACACCTGTCAAGCACCCAGTGCAAGGTGTCCCAAGCTGGTAATGCATAGTGGCTACACAATCTCTAGGTTGTTCTACATAAGACTTGCACTCAGTTGTTGGTTTAGTAACATTATACAACACCCAATAACCAGTACAGACAGTTTCACTACACTTAGTCTTGGCAGGTGTGGTTTGTAACAGTCTATTCGGAATATCCCGTCTTCGCCGCTGGTCGCCGCTGTTGTTGGTTGCCATGTCTCCAACGAATCATTCTTGGTGTAGATTCATGTCTAACATTCGTACGTTACAAACTGTCAAGTTCAAGGTACCAGTAATAGTCGTCAAAATCTCACTGGTGAGGTTCCACATCTCCATGTGCCATGAAAGCGTATGGACGAGCAGATCAGCAGTCTCTTTCTGCTACTGACGGCATCCACACACCTACTTGTTGTAATCCATGAGAGATCCTTTTTCCTGTGTTCGACAGTATATTTCTTGTTACCTTTCCATCGGAAGAGTTGGAGAGGCCTTCAGATCATACCACGCCCTCCTGTGACGTGATAGGCACTTCACTTCAGATAGAGGCCCTTTGAAGCTGAAGGGCCGGAATGCTCTCCACTGAGAAGGAGAGGTCGATGATCCTCGGTCTCAGGACAGCGACACTGCCAGTGGACCGGTTGTTGTGGTTTTCCATAGTGGCTCTTGGAAGGTCCCCTGAGCGTCCGTTCGGAGACCAACTCCCACACCCTCGGGTACCTGCAAAGATAATTAATACTTAAGGACACAAAAAGGAAAAAAAAAAAAATATTAGTTTTCTCTTAAATACCATTTTGATATTTTATCAAATTTTAGCCCCAGCCTTGTCGGTCGACCCAAAGCCCCCTGTTCTCCATAGGGTGGTTTGTGTAGGAGCTTTGGTTTCTTTCACCGTTCCCATGTCACAGGGCTTAACCACCAGCTGAGCTATTTTGTCCCCCTTCAGGATCACAAAAGGTTCTGCCAGTTGATCCAGGGGCAGCTCTGATGGGCAGCTCAGCTTCTGGCCACATTCTGATGGGTTCTTTCTCTGGTGTGATAGCCACAGTGATCATGCGGTTCATGGGAGTCACTCCCGGTGCGATGGGTCTATTGTTGATCTGTTTCAACACTTTGTCAAGATTTTTCCTCCAGTCAGTCAAATCTCCAGTGGAGTCTTCATTTCTGAGGGAGCTTTTCAGGAGCCCATTCATTCTTTCTATCAACCCTGCTGCTTGAGGGTGATAGGGAACATGATAGATCCAGTCAACATTGTGATCTGTACACCACTGTTTCACCGAGTTTCCAGTGAAATGAGTGCCGTTATCACTCTGAACCTGCAGCGGCATCCCATAATACTGTTCTATTTTTTCCAAACACTTAATAGTAGCCTTCTGATTAGCATGCTTACAAGGATGTGCTACCAATATCCCTGAGTATGTATCCACAGCAGTACACGCATATTTACACCCCAAAGACATAGGTAAGGGTCCAATGAAGTCCATCTGCCAAATCTGACCAGGTGATTTACCCCTATGCAGCTGTTGGAGTGAACCATTATGTTGATGTTGCCCTTTTTCATCCTTTTTCTGTTTGGCAACAGCAGCCACCTTCATCAGTGTGTCATACTCCGACCCCTCGGAGGAACCAGCAAGTGGAGCTGATGGTTCAACCGAATCCACAGCCTCTTTACTCAAAACCTGCAACAGTTGACTCAAGTCAGTCAGTTGACCTTCACCTGTGGGGCAGTTTATGTTCAACCCCCGCCTTTGTACATGTTTCCAGAGTTCATCAGTAGGAAGTCCATCAATCTCATCAAACGACACCCCAGCCTTTTTTAAGGCCCGCCAGAGGTTCCTACGAGATGGGCCGTTAGCAGGGCGGGGCCCTCTGTCTCTCAGGTCATCCCAACTATCCTGTATGGGAGGTCGGGGAGCAACCGCCCCCCAGTCCCCCAATCCATCCAGGCCAAGCAGAGCTGCTTTCAGAGCTCCGAGGGAGTGGTCTGCAGCTCCCAACATTAACAACAACACAGCTGCCTTGTATGGAGGAGGAGCTGTTTTTACAATGTGATCTCTGATCCCCTTAGGAACATTCAACTGCATTAAATCATCCACGTGTCCCAGAAACAGAGCATCTCTCACCATCAAACGAACTAAACGCTGAGTTCCCTCATGGAGAGTTTGCCAGGGGCGGTCCAAGGAGCTCCAGTTGGAGGACTCAGGAAATTGCCCCCTGATCGCATCAGCATACAAATGCAATACAGTTTTCATTTCATCCCCAGCTTCCCGCACCAGGAGCCGGTAATTAGCATTTACAGCAGTGTCCCTGGACAATCCAGCAAAACGCAGGCCATCTCCTGCATCAACTTTGGCCTGTGAAGCTCCTTCATCCATCATTCTGATCAGCCACAAATCGAGGGGTTCTCCGGGCCTCTGCCCGAAGCGCCGAGTTATGTACAGCATCGCCTTCGAAATGTGATCCTCCAGAGTCTGAGATATCACAGGGTCAGGCTGCAGCTGACGTTCAGGAGCCATTAGAGGCTGTCCGCCATCATCAAACATCGGCTGCCCGTCATTATCTCGTACCGGGCACACAACAGGAGGTGTGTACACCCGCTGTCTTTTACGCCGCATAACCGGATTAACCGTATACGGCGGGTATGGAGGAGGGTCTGGGTGCGCTCCATACCATTCATCTAACTGTCCTCCCGTCTTATCAGAATCCCCCCAGACGTCTCCATCCCACGTCTCGGGATCCCAATCATCCGCTCCCTCCACCTGTTGCGCTACAAAGGAGCGTACGGAGGCAGCGTCAGGGCAGCGGGGCTTCATCCGCCGCTGCTGTCTATTTACTTTTGACACGAGAGCCACAGAGCGCTCAGCCAACCGCGTCATGCGATCCAGTTTACTTTGCAACAAACGCATTTGCTCTGTCTGCAGAGCGTTCTCATTTTGAATTTCACTTAACTGTTGTTTCATCTTAACAGTTTCATCACGCTGTACTTCAAACAGTTCACTTTTAACTTTCCAAGCTGCAGCGCAGAGCCACAGTCTGCGCTGAACCCCCCCCAGCGGGGTTTTGGGTTGCATGGGAACATCTGTGAGCAGCTGTAAAACTGTCTCAGGTGATCCATCACCGACCACACTTTGCCATGCCTCGGATCGGCCCGCTACACGTGATAAACATGAAGCTACCTCCTTCCAAGGGCTTTCTTCCCATCCGGGAATCAATTCATTAGCTACGAATTCCTTCGTTGCTTTTTTTTTTCTCCACTTAAACATGATTTCTGTGTATATCCTCCGGAAAATCCTGTTCGTGACGCCAAAAATGTTCTGTGAAAAACCTTATCAGGCTCTGATCAGCAGAAATCTGCAGGTCCCCAGAGGTAGACACCCAGAAATCACACACAAATACACGAGGCTATGATGCTAGAATAATTACTTTAGCTTTTATTATTCCCTACAGAGCATAGCAAGTCAAAACAATCAACTACATAGGTGAAGCATTCAAGACACTCTTACCGCTGATATGGGAGATGGGAAGTCAACATAACCCCGGTAAGGACAGCTTCGACTTGGCTGGTGTCATACATAACCATCCAGCTGACTTCAACGATTCTAGCAACGTCCCGTCTTTTATACATTGAAATAAAAAAGTCCTCCCCTGGGAATCGAGAGGTGTTTCCCAGAGGAAATAGAAAACGTCACCCTGTGGGAGAAAAGAAGTCTTCCCTGGGAGTCAAGAGGTGTTTTCCAGAGGAATAGAAAACATCTACATTCGCACAAGTGTTTTCTATGTGAAGCGGCTTAGCAGAGCAGAATAACATGTTTACATTCCAGAGGCTTCTCCCTCAGCAGCTCAATGCAGGTGGTGTGACTCGGCTCCAGAATGGTCAGATCAGAGCACACACACAAAATATATTTTCTTTACAAGCAGGAAAAAAAAGAAGCCCCGCCCTGCCTGTGCAGTGTGAACACGTGTCACATGGCATCATCAAAAGCTACACATCTGATCCAAAAGACTGCAGGTAAAACCTCAGATAGTCCACTGAATGAATGAATGCATGGATGGATTCATTTACTGGTTGGATTGATCCGTGTGGTGAGGTTCACGGCTGGTGAGGCACTGATGTCATCAGTCAGATATACAAACATATGAACTCTACAGAGCAGCTGATTCACTGTCTGATTGACAACAGTTAAAATGTATTGTTTAAATTTCATTTTAATATTATTCTTCTGTTTACAAACTGTAGCATTGAAAAAAATCACCAAGATTATTTTTGACTTACTGTCTGTGTGCTGCTCCTTCTGAAGAAACAGATGATGAATAACTACAAAAGTCTTCCTTTTCTTTCTTCAGATATGAAAGTCTCTCTGTCTCAGTAGAGATCACTACCAGTGACGTGTCTAAACAAATTCTTGAGTTTAGAGGTTTAAAATTGTTCTCCTCCATTTAGAAAATGAATCTAAACAATAGGAAAGAACAACTGGACTTACACCTGATAATTCTACTATTCTTTAGCCGCGGTTTCTCATACACTCTCTGGACTCACTAGCGCCCTCTGTCTTGCGGAATGCGTACTGCGGTAAGGCAGGCATACTACAGGGCTGATCCAGTGTATTTCTAAAGCACATTTTTAGTAGATAAAAGACTAAATGAGTCACAAACTGGCACCAATGTAACAGATGACGAAAAATAAGAATTCATGACCTTTTTTTTTATAATAAATATTAATTATGTCTAATTTTTGGCACAAACAAAAGCAAAAATATAAAAAGGAGCTAGCCTCTCTCAAAATTTGATTTTTATTTTATTCTATTTATTTTTTTACATTTGACAGTAACTCAAATAACTTTTCTTCAAAATAAAAAATGCTCTGTGCCAAACAAGATTATCTCAGTGCACCTCTGGGTCGCTAGAGGCCCATTGTTGTTCAGCACCCAATGATATGTGCTTTTAACTCATCAAAGATCATATTTTTTACCAAAGTTTTGCTTTGAATATAAAATCTGTGCATTCTGGAGGTAGTGATGAGCAGACAAGATGTCTTCAGGTCAACAGGGATGTAAAAACCTACATAGTGTAATGAGGTTTGACATTTGATCCACAACAACAAATTAATTTAGCTGGTCAGAGCCTTCAGAAACCACAGAGACTTCCAGTTCCAATAACAAGGACAGCTTTTATTAAGAATGGCAGATTAAAAGCATTAAAACCATACATATGGGAGTCTGCAGATTGTTCGGAGTTCCTAAACTGTGTAAAAATAAAACACTGCAAACCAAGCTTAAAAAAGACACCACAGAGCACCCTCTACATGAGCCACAACATTCGTGCTTAGAACACCTAAAAAGAAACTCCTGAACTCTTAGCAGGCAGGGGAGCAGGAGAGCGCTAGCGACCAACGCACTGGCTAGTCCCGGCCCTAGGCTTTCTACAGGAGGAAGCTGACCTCCCCTCCTACACAGGAACGAAGCTCCCCCTCGCTGTCTGTCTTCGTCGCCGGCAGCTCTAACCAGCTGCGAACGACACTCTCCCACCGGAATCAGTCGCTGGCCGCCGTAGCAAGACGCTCACCTGCAGACACCGCAACTTCCACCTAAAGTCCTTCCTCAGGTTGGCGCTCAGCAGGTGCGCTCACTCAATCACACCTGCGCAACCAGTCCTCATTACAATGGTATGTCATCTATAGGGCTGCCACGATTAGTCGACTAATCGATGACTAATCAACTATTAAAATAGTCGACGACTAATTTAATAGTCGATTAGTCGTTACTTTATATTGTATGAAGTCAGAGTGTAGTAAAATTAAAAGTTTTAATAGCATTCTGCTTGCTTTTTGGAATATTTTGGCATTTATTAAGGTTTTTTATGCTATTTTGGAGTTTTGCTAATATTTAATCCACATGCTAGCTGTTTTGGCTAACTTAAGCTTTTTTGAAAGGTATTTTTAGGCAAATTTTGAGTTTAGCTTATATTTTATATATATATATATATATATCCTAGATTTTTTGGATAATTTAGGATTTTTCCCTTTTTTTTAAGGCTAATTTGGAGTTTAGCTAATATTTCAGCAGCATGATAGCTATTTTGGCTAACTTTAGCTCTTTTTATTTTTTGGCTAATTTGGCATTTAACTAATAGTTTAGCTGGTGATCAACTTCAGCATCTTTACATTCACTTTGCCCATGAACCAATTAGTCGACTAATCGGGAAAAATAATCGGTGATTAGTCGACCATTAAAATAATCGTTTGTGGCAGCCCTAATGTCATCTATGTGCACTTCAGCCATCAATTTATACATGTAACTAATCTAAATTGCTATTTTATTTATTTATTTTTCTTCCTTTGTCCACAGCAGTCTTATGCTACTGGGTTTTGTTATTTTAGTTTGGGGTTGGACCTTGGCAGTTGTGGTTTGCAGGCTTTGTTTATTTGTTTTCTTTAGGTAGTTTTTAGGTAGGAGCTGCTGCCTCCGACGTTCGACATGGCTGGGTCAGCAGTCTCTCTGACTTATTTTAAGCCACCATGGAGAGATCAAAGAGTCACATGTGGATCTGGGGTCACAGGTTGCAGCCCTCTGGCATATTTAAACAAAAAACTTTTTTCTTTACTTTTTTTTAACTTTTATTTTTTACTGAAGAAATGTTGAAAACCCACCAAGAAAAAAGTAATCATAGAAAAGACATGTCTGAAAAATATTATGTGATTTCTATTGTTAATTTAAAAAAAAAAAGTGTATTCATTTTATTTTGCTTGAGCATTTTTATGCTATAGTTTAAAGCTGTATAGCTCAAAAAGCTAAATCTTGGCAGCAGGTGATCAAGTGCCTGATTGCACGTCACTTGATTGTTTCCTTGGTATGTCAGATGTCAGCTGATGTACATAAAATAAATAAATAAATGAGAAAATAACAATAAAAAAAAAAATCATATTAAAAGCTCCCAGATGCGCATTGTACAAAGACAAAAGGGGTAAAAAACAGTCCATAAAATGAATTTAAAACATGAGTAAATGTAAAAACAATTTAAAAGCTAAGCTAAAAAGATGAGTTCAACGTTGTTTTAAATCCCAATGAAAATTTTGTGTGGAATTATTTTCTCATGATGAAAGACAAATAGAGCTCAGAATTGAATTTCTGATTATTTCTTTATTCAAATTACTGTAAATCCGGAACAGATTGCAAAAAGGAAGCTTGTAAAAGATTCTAGTTGTGACGTACAAACTAGAATCGGCGGGCTACAACTTCCCTGCTTCACTCTATTCTGATCTTTGTTTTCCTGGTCTGAGCTGGTATCCGGCTGAAAATTGTACTGCTGGATATTACTCACCATTTTTGTTGCACTGATAATGTTAGTTTGGGGTTGTGAGGGGCTGTGAGCAGATGGATGAATGTGTTCCACAATGTTTTAGTTATTGTTCTGAGCGCGGGGACCATCAGCAGACCTGCACTTGCAGACCCTCTGTAGCAGAGGAGTCCACTCAGAATCCTGCCTGCATTTGTTGGAGACTGTTTTTGCTTCTTAACATCCATTTTCCAATAAACTAGTTAGAGTTGCAGAGGGAGGAGAATTTCATTAATGTCAAAGGCAAACGTGGGAGGTGATCAAATATTACACACCATGTTTGTGAAAGGTTCATTAATTCTCAGGTGCCGAGATGCCAGATCCCAGTGGTGGGCCGTCAGGGCCTGCAAGGCCTTCTCTGCTGGCCTAAAAATATCTGAATCACAGACTGATATTAATCATGTTTTGTCCATGAATATGTATTCAATAATTCCAAATTGTCTGTCCGCTTCCTTTTATTGCTAACCCCCTGGTTGCGCTGCTTCCAGACGTGTATTTTCATTTTTAAGCATTTAGCCAATCACATTTCAGCACTATTTGTTGCTAGGGTCAAAGAAATCTGCCCGGAGGCCTTCACAATCAATTCTGCGGGCCCTGTAGCATAAAATAAATGTTGAGCAAACTGTTGATTCAACCAATCAGATTTGGAGTTGGCGACACCAAGGCCCTCTAGCAGGCGTACGGAAACGTCAGCATTTTCACAGGCGTTGATTGGATAGTCAGAGAGCGTACCAGCCAGAGCTAGCAAACTGAATCTGTATCGAGCTGTACGAGCAAATAGAGGATTTAATAGCTGTTTTGTCAACCCACAATGGATGAAGGAGGAGAAGAAATGGATTTGGTGGCAGACTTGCTGTCAAAACCATTTTCAAGACGGACTTTTCAAGAAAAGCTGGAAATTGTTGAACAAGGTCGGGCAACTCCGAAGCTAGCAAGCCTGTCACAACCGGGGAAAGGATTTGTCCGCCACTTTCAGTCCACTAACTACGAGCGGTACTCCTGGCTCACAGGCTCCCAGGAACGCTGTAAATTGTATTTCTGGGAGTGCTTGTTATTAGCCACTGATGACATGGTGTTTGGAGCCACACTGGATTTGTCTTGCCTTACCAAGGCAGCAACGAGTCATCAGCGCACCACCGGACATTTACAAACAACGGTGCTCTCCAAAACTTTTGGGGAAACCAGAGTGGATCTACAGCTGAGCGAGCACGCGCGCAGGGAAACGGAGCTGCACAACGAAAAGGTGAAGAAAAATATGGAAATCTTGAAAAAATGATAGACTCTCGTTTTTATTGGGCAAGCAGGAACTTTCATTTCGGGGACATGATGAGAGCGCTGGATCCACAAACAGAGGAAACTATTGCCTTATTTCTACCGAGCGGTCCATAGCGGACTGGATCGAACTCGAAAATTCCTGGCATTTTGAGTGAGCATTTCTGAGGATTGGACCATGAAAGCCCATACGGGTGTAGACTGATGACGTAGCTGCGTGTCAAAACAGTGAACGAGAAGCTGTAACAGCTGACTCAGAAACGCAGTGAAAATGAAAAAGATAACCGCGGAGGATCGTTATAATCTGGTGCTGCTCTGCAGAACAGTCTATTGTTCTGAATTTAAAAGAAAAAAAAAATCTCTTCATGTTGATCGACACTCCAATGTTCTTCAATAAATGTTTTTTAAGCAGATCAGAAGTGTTTTTGATGAGTTTGGATTGTACCGGAAATTCTTCAGCCGCGGGGGTCGAGAAAACACAGAGACAGGAACTGGTGTGTGTGTGTGTCTTTGCGCGCGCGCACGTATCCCCGGTCCTCAACACCCGCGAATAAAGGAAAATATTGTATGGAAAGAATTTATTATTCTCTGCAAGAAGATCGCAGGTGTTGTGAAATGAGTGTGCGTGCTTCAACCTGTACGTTTTAACTCGTTGGTGAAGGAGAGGGCGGGGAAAGAGTGCATGCGCGCGTGCATAAGGGACGCAGCGTGCGCTGCAAGGAGAGAAAGAAAATAAGGCAGCGCGTTAGCGTGCCGACAGTTGTTGTCAATTGGCAGTGCAAGGAAAAGTAATAATAAAAAGTTCTTCTAAGATCTGAGACTGATTCTTTGGCTTCAAACGCTCCAGAGCTTCTGAAGCTCAGAATATGGAGGAGAATCCCAGAGGAAGAGCAGTTCTTCGGACGGAGAAAATCTCCCCTGCGTCCCCCGAACACGGTCGGGAATCAAAGCAGAAAGTAACACCGCGGCGAAGAAAAATCCAGCCGAAAAGAGGACAGAACTTTCAATTTTGATCTTGAGTTGGGAAAAGCTCTGGTCGGACGCTTCCTGTTGTCGTAAAATCAATTACATCGTGTGACGACAGAGGCTCCACCCTCTCGGGTCCATTCCGTTTTCCAATGAGACTGGGTTGAAAATTTGCCTTAGTTGGACCTGCTTGCCGGGTGCATTTTGTAGCATAAAGGCTATAAAGTCCGGTCCGCCCGATCCAGTCCGCTCTGGACCACTCGGTAGAAATAAGGCAGAAGTGTGTCGCAGCTGTGAGGGTTGGATTGATTCAGACGGAGCACTACTGAAGGCCTAGGTGTGAAATGCACGGCCCGCCACTGCCAGATCCAATGTGTAATATTAGGAGGGATTATGGTTAGCTACAAGCTCTGAACAATTAACTCAGCCAGGAAACAAACTATGTATTTTTGTCTAATAAAAACAGATAGTCTGTGGATGTGTGCTGAATAAAGTTGGCTCAATGTGTAGTTATTTATTTTAGCCTATAGGAAATTACAAAATTATGTTTTATGTGAAAAAAGACCCTCTTTCAAGTGTAGCTGGTTCAAATACACATTTGTTATTCAGGTCAACCAGAAACAACACACTTTTGATGATTTCTTCTAGAAAAATGTAAATGGATCTGGATGTAAACCAAGGCTTTTCACAATAAAATATATTCTAGTCTAAAGTAGCCCAAAAAAAAGCCTAAAAGAAGAATATTCCTTCCAACAGCCCTTGACAAAAAATACTTGAAGTTTAGCTAAAGAATTCCCAAGGAAATATAGCAAATACTCTAGATCATGTATGTGAAATATCAAAAGTATACTCGCTAAATACTTCTTCAGACTAAAAGGGAATATTAAAATATATAGATGGTACATACAAGTAAACTTCAAGTATACTGAATCACTTCTTGTATATAATTTAAAATCATTTAATCATTTAAAAAAAAAAGCTAAATATGAACCTAACGCATTACCACAGAATTACTGCAACACACAGAAAGCTCCAGCTGTATAATGGAACAGCATGGAAGTCATTTCCTCGTCACATTTTAAATTGAGACCTTTTCACATGACCAAGAACTACAATTCCCAGAGCACCAACTCTTCACATCTGGAATCATTGAGAAGCCCCAAATGTCCTTTGTAGATACCAAAATGATTTCATTCATTAGTATGCAGTTGTTGAAATATATTCCGGTTTAAAAATGTCCTTTAAGGAAGACAAATTTGCATTGCTTGTAGTCAAGAGGTATGAGAGGCCGTATGAGACTTAATTTATGCTTTCTTTCACACACACTATCAAACTCTTGCGTACACACCATTGAACTCTTTCATACACAGCTAAATGCTACATTCCCACGCATGTTTATGCAACCACCCCCAATGAAAGGTCTATATAAAGCCATGTTTCAGCTTCTGCATACAAAACTCTTGTGTCAACACGTTGCTACACAATTTTTCAAGTCTGTTTTTTTAGCTCTACATATACATAAAATGCCAGTGAATGTGCAATAAAAATTAAACCTGTTGAACTTTGACTAATCAGGCACTGGGATTTGGTGAGGACGTATTGTTTACAGAAGTGCCAACCATTTGAAAATTGATCATTGAGGAGAAATCAATTATTGCTGTTAATGCCCAGTTGGAATTACATGATTCTTCTATATATCTTTCATGTATCGGAATAGAGCTGTGAAAGGAAAAACCTGGAGCAAGATTTGTGATATTTGCACCATTTTGACATTTCTTAAATAAATACTACATGTATTAGTATGGGGTAGTGACAGTCCAGTGTGAACTCTGTATGCTAAAAATGCGCTTAAGAACCCAGATTCTTGAATGTGTGTCAAATGTTTGGTATGTAGCATAAATGGCAGAGGCAACAAGTTTTGCTTCCATAGGAGTCTGGATGTAACACAACCGCTCCAGATATAAAGCTCTGCTTTTTCTGTTGAGCTTCTTCAGAAATGGGAAAAAAAAGGGGAAAAAATCTTTTTTAAGCCTCTCAATTATTAGAAACAAAAGTCAAAACATTTTCTTCACATAGATTATGGTCACACATTCCAAAATCCCAGTTATTGGACAATGTGTAAATGTCTCTGAATGTCACTGTCTACGGTCATTACCGTGCCAACAATTTTCAAAAAAACAAGAGCAACATGAAATCTTAAATAGATCTGCTGATGCCTCCCCATTTTTCAATGGTAGTTGAATTTGTGACAGTAGTTTTAATGACTCTCACAAAACATTACACCACATGTGGTATAAAGGCACATAAGAAAGTAGAGTGGATTAAAATATGGTTATCAAAACTTAGTTTGATTTTTCACAAGTTTGAACCTAATTATGTTGCTTTCTTCAGCTTGTGTCTGCTATCACTATGACAACGAGAAAATGCATTAATATTCATGTGAAAGAAGCCGTTTTTGAAATTTTGGATTTAAACTTTTGGAAGGCTATTTCTAAAGAGTTTAGAGCCCAAAAATCTGCAGTCAGAGAGATTTTTAAGAGGGTATGAAAATATTACACAAAAAAGAAAAAAAATTCAGATGAGCTTTTTTTGGACTCTACAGGCACCAAAAAGAGTTCAAAGCATGGCTTGTTCTAAAAATCTGACAAGAAAAAAGCATGTCCTCTGAAAAGCAGAATGAGGGTTTTTTTTTATCTTTGAACTGATGAGATCAAAGAGGAGAAATGTTTTCATGGGGCACCATATTTCCTTAAAAACACACAAAGGCGAGCACTTCCTTCTTCAGGTTGGTTTGAAATCCAAACTGAGTGAAGCCAGGCTAGTTCACCGGGTAACCATGGGGGAGCTTGTTACACAAGCAAGTCAGAACCTTTTTTTTATGTGAAAAGGTTTAAACGTCATGACAGAAATAACTGACACCAAGCGGCTCAGCCGCTCCAACACTCAGTTTTTTTCATGAGGTCTGGTTGTTTCTCCTCGAACTGAGCACACAGAGAGGCCGTCCTTTAAAACCTCCATCAGTCTTTGGTGAAAGAAACCAAAAACCCAAACAAGCTGTAAATTGAAACAGCACACATACATGTCATTTCACCTCCATCAGGGTGATGCTGGAACAAGAAGATACTTCGAGCAGAGGCTCTTTCTCGATCACACAACTCAATGTGATGAGGCTACAGGAATGCTCAATGACACAATGGAAGGGAATACAAATTCCCTCCATCCAGGCCGCTGAACCTGCCGCTGCACCGACCTGTGTGCAGATCTGAACTGTGTTGAGGAGAATCCTCCATGTATAAAACATGTATGTGGCATCCATGACAGGAATCAACTGACTTCACCAAATTCCTGAAAACAACACTTTTTTGTGCTCGAAGACCACGAAACCAAGAGATACACAATTTCTGTTTATATATGACTTTTTATCCAATATGTAAATGTTTTTATTTAATTTATTAAAGATGTTAAACCAGATCAAAACATCCACCAGAAATCAATGAACCATTTAAAAATTCACAACAGTGTAGCTCCACATGAGCTAAATTAGCTAATTTCTTCATTTTTGTTTTGTTTTATTACCCTGTAAAGCCCACAGCATTAAAGACTTGAGAAAAAATGTCCTAGGAATAAAGATGTTTTTTAAACACTTTGATGAAATCCACAAAAATATTTTGTCATTTTCTATGAGGTATAGTTGATATCAGTTATGATACGTTGGGTGATTTGGTAATTGACAGGAGCCAGCTGAGGTGGCTGGGGCATCTGGTCCCGATGCATCCTGGATGCCTCCCTGGAGGGGAAACTCCCCGCCAACACCAGAGAGAAACTATAGTCCACAGGGGGTCAGATTGATCACCACACCACAGTTTTATACCCCCTGAGGGGTAATGGAGTTTTGCTGAGGAATCAAGGCGCTTCATTTCAAACTTCAAGTCGAATATTTTGGAAATGTTTGGGAGGAGAGGAAATAATGGCAAAAAGGAGGAGAAAAAGTGGCAGAAATGATTTATTGCTCAGTGAGCATCAGCCCCTCCGCACTCACACATACACACACACACACAGAGTAGCTGCTTCCCACAGAGATAAGAAGAGGCAGGCGGTATGTCCACCTGACAGACCAGGTGACAGTCTGGCCTCTGTGAGAGTAAACAAGGAGGCGGCCCTTCTCCGCCGCCGAGCGCGGGGTTAGCACCTCTGTCCGTCAGTTCACTCGTGGGAGCCGCCCCACCCCTCTTCCACATCTGCTCGTCAATGTTCAGCAGACAGGATGCCGCACCTTTGGCCCGTGGAGGGTGGGGGCCACGCAGCCGAACACAGCCATACACGCTGACAGAGTTCTATTGGTGCCAACAAAACGAAACGCAAAGTCAGAGGAGGTCAGCCGTCTTCTTCTGTGGCTGTAAACGCGGCGGGCTGCAGACTGGACTGTTCAGGATGAAACGTTTTTAGGATTTGGAGCCAGCTGGTTATTTTAAATAAAACTTTAGAATTCCTAAGAATTCAAATCGAACTCCTTTAAGTTTGTTGCTGCTTATTTGTGTCCTCATCAGAAGAATCACTTGTGGGTTCTTTGATATGTTTTCTCAAAGACATAAGTTCCTTTAGAGCTGAACTTTAGTTATGGTTCCATCTATCTAGTGGAGGAACCTTCATCTTGGAACAATAAAGTTATTCGTCTTTCTGATCAGGCAAGTTAACACTGCTGCAAATTGTAGTCAGAATTGGAGATGAATAAGTTATTTAAATATTTTATTTAAGACTAGCAGAATTTATTTAAATGTTTTGAAATATTCCATTTTCCCCAAAAAACTTGAGTGTTTATGACTTTTTTGGGGGGCAAATCTTAGGCTCTTTATTAATTGACGGCTCCTTACCGTCTCAACACCTCCCCAAAATAATATATCAGAGTTTCATAAATAATAACAGAAATTGCCTCAAAGCTTATTGCAAAACTTTACCAGTTTCTTTACTTTTGAGGCTCCACAAAAAGCCCTGCCCTCAGCCAACCTCTGCAGAGGTTTGTTTTTCTATACTGTCAAGTCTTGCATCAGCAAACTGCAGGTGGAGATCCCAAACTTTGGGGTGAAGAAAGTTCCTCTTTAAAGTTGAAGACGGATTCTAAGCTTGAAAATGTTGTCTGTGATCCATAAAGAGTCACTTTTCAGATTAAAGGCCTGCGTCTGATGTTTTTGTTTTTTTCTAAATTGTTCTTTACAGTAGATAAGCAACCAGAAGCAGAAAGTCACTTGTTTGAAAAAAATATTTTTAACAATTGTTAGGTTTTATGGACCCCCTAAAAGGACATCGCCGGGGTGAATAACTTTTTTCGTCCACGCGGCCTGTAGAACGCTTTGTTTTGTTGCATAACTTTGGAAGGAAACCACAATTGACTACGGACGCTGATCATGCCCCCGCGGCCGTTGTGCAGGAGGTGCTCTGTGCACGCCCTGGATATGGAGCTCAGTACTCAGACCCAAATTCTCCCAAATCAGTTTTGACACAAACCATGTCATTTCCTTCGCTCTTCTCCGGAACTGAATAAATCCTAATATCATTTCTTCTGGAAGAGCTTTGCAATTGTTCGCATTTTTCCTGCAAATGCGCAACTCTTTTTGTAATTTCCTCATTTCTTCTCTGACTTCACGAATTTCTTTTAACAGAGTCTCAAAATTTTGGGTCATTCCTGTGCGAAAGGCTTTTAACTCTTTCAGTATTTCCGTCATGCTAGTTGTGGCACCTCTGGCGTCTCCATTCATAGATCTGATTCTGTTCATTTTAGAACGTTCTTGGTCTTAGATTTAGCCATTTCAGTCAAGCACCAAGGTAGATTTTTCTTGCATAAAAAAAATACTTTTTCAAAAAAGGATTCCAAATCCGATTAGATTAAATTTAGATGTTGCAGTTGTTGAGCAGATTACCAAGAGTGCGCTCTGACGGCCATCTAGTAGTAGAAGATGGTGGTCAGATAGTAACTAGATTTTTTTCCTTTAGAAAAAAATGTTTTCACTTCATGTTTTTTTGGTCTTTATCCAAAACAAAACTTTTCTCTAAAAAAATTGTATGCCGTTTTTTGTTTTAGAGCAGTGTTTTTCAACCAGTGTGCCGCGGCACACTAGTGTGCCGTGGGGGATGGTCAGGTGTACCGTGGCAAATAACCAATTTTCACATATGTAAAACATTTACCATCACTAGGGAATCCGCTCTGCGTTCATCCAAACGGGCCCTGATTTAACTCTGGTAGATAGTTTAGAATATGCAAGATTGTAAAATATTTTTTTCAATGTTTCTATAAACGACTTTTAATCAGAAATAATGATATCACAATCTGGCCGCAAAACCATCTGCAAACTCGGCTTTCAGAAAAGTTCCGCCCCCTTCAACTGTCTCCACCAATCATTGTTGGAGGCTTGATCACATGTCATCAATCTGACCAATCAGAAGTGGTTAACGTCCTCACTTCCTTGTTCCTTTTCGGCTCATAAAATCTCTCGGTTCTAACAAAAACAGCCGCTACAGCTCGTGTTTAGCGGTGTAACTTCCTGCAGGATCCGGTGTCAGACAGTTTAAGAAGTGAACAAAAGAATGAAGCTCAGAAACGCGAGTATATCCGGAATACGCGCGAGTTTATGCACTACATCCCCCAGGATGCATTGGGGTAAAACAGACTTTCTCAAATGGTGGGGGCGCGGTGCGACCCAGGGATCATACCATTTATTTTAGTTACTAAACAGTTGATCGGAGGACAGACAGTGACCGGGATATCCACACAGAGAGAGGAAGATTGAATTAAACCTCAAGAATTGTGATGGAAAAATATTTAACGGAGATTAAAAGAAACAACGGAGAGAAATAGAGTGCGCGTGCTGGGGGGAGGAGGGGGGTGTACAGGAGCGCAAGAGCTGAGGAGAGAGAGAGAGAGAGAGAGAGAGAGAGAGAGAACATCAACACAAAACCTTCAAGAAACTCGAGACATTAGAAAAGAATAAAAAAACTGGAACCATTTGACTTTTTTGACAGTATGAAGGAACAGAGTTTGCAGGAAATCCTTCTATATGTGTAGATATATTCTATATTTATTATATACATATATATATATATATATATATATATATAAGAGAGAGAGAGAGAGAGAGAAGACCGAGAGAAGAAACCAGATTTCAATCTCAAAGCTGAGACTCTTTTGTCTTTCTTAATTGTATTGTGAATAAAAGCCCTTATTTATTAGTTTTTCACAATTTAAATTGTATTTTTGGTTGTGGTTGCAGAGTTTTGTGTTCACTTCAAATGTGTTTAAAAGGAAAAAACTTAAAATGTATCAAGTTAAAAATTGAATAGTTAATAGTTCTTTTTTTCATTGATTTTGTACATTCTGTCTGGAAGGGATAAATAACAATTTGGACACATTATGGACTTTGTGCATAATCTTATATAATAGTTTATGATAAATTAAATAAAGCAAAAAAACAACATAAAAAGTCATTTTGCAGCTGAAAAAGCCGCTGTTTTCAGAGAGCTAATGCAAAAGAACAGAATTTTTGAGAAAAGCCAGAATTCCCATCACGACTGTGGAGGGAAACAAGGAAAGATTGTTGTTTTTACTTTGAAAGTTTTGGAAGTATTCTTAAAAAAAATAAAAACATTAATAAAAACGGATTATTTATAAGTTTTTTTAAATATATTTTTTTTAATCATTCTTTAATGATAATAAATGTAGACTGTTTTAAGGAGGTATAAGTTTAACTTGAGAAAATTGACTAATGGTACCAATGATGTTCGCAGCAGAAAGTTGTGTTAGTGTGTGTGGAGGGGGGTACGAGAATTGACATTGAGAAACACTGGGTTAAAATGACAGCGCCTCTGTGCTGCAATGACGCTTCCCACTTATTTAAAAAATGTAAATTAGATTGTACATCAATACCGATTAAAATTTTTTACCTTTTGGATACTAGTGTGCCGCGGGATTTTTTTCATTGAAAAAGTGTGCCTTGGCTCAAAAAAGGTTGAAAAACACTGTTTTAGAGGGTACAACAGTCAAATATTTTGAAAAGGAAGAAAACCACGGAGATGGACAAAACAAAAGTTGCTTGAGGCTTAATTTAATCGATGTCATAAAAATAACTGCTCACAGAGGGCTGGTATTTCTATGCACATCTACACACTCCAATATCCTACAAATATGCACACACAGCATTCCTCTGCACTCACTTATTTACACAAACAACTATATATACAGTATGTACACCAACACACATTTGCACACATACAAACATGTTTATGCTAAGGTGTGTTCAGGTGAGTGTGTTTACTAGAATATCCTCCTACTGATAGAATGCAGTGTGTGTAATGTGAGCTGGAGCCCAGGCACCTCATCCACCCGCTCCACCTTCATCTTCCACACCACCACCATCAGAGGCGATCCAATGTGCTTCCAAGGTGCCCAGGGAAATTCATCAGACGGCCCCTGGGTTTTTGAGAAACAGTAAGAGTAGCATCATAGATGAAGGGTTTCCATGGCGGCGAGGTGGACCAGCTGACCATCTAATACAGTGTTCCTCACTCCTGGTCCTCGAGAACCACCATCCTGCCTGTTTTCCAGATCTCCAAGCCCTGCCACCTGCTGATTAGTTCAGTCAGATGCCTCAACACACTGATTGACTGAACACACCTGGTCCAGGTAATCAGCAGCAAGCAGTACACAAAGAGCTGGAAAACAGGCAAGATGGCGGCTATCAAGGACCTGGAATGAGGAACACTGATCTAATACAAGGGTGGGCAAACTTTTTGATTAGTGGGCCAGAAAGGGTTCTAAAATTTGGCATAAGGGCCAGACAAGGAGCAGATGGAAGGAGTGATTTGGTAATGAACCTCATAAACTAAAAAGATAATATGGAATTTAGAGAAAAAACATGCTTTTAATTTGGATTAAAATTCACATATATTCCCTTTAAAAAACAGAAAATTTGGGAATTTTAATTTCTAAATTTTGATTTTTGTTCTCTTTTTGGGGTGATGTTCTTCAGAGGAAAATGCGAACTCAAAGAAATCCAAAAAATCACCTTCTGACTCAGAAAAAAACACACAAGAATGCCAGAGAAACAACATCATTCATGAGAAGAAGCCAGAAATACAAAGAAAATAAGACAATAATTAGGATTTTTGATTCAATGTATTTTAATTTGGAGGGCCAGATTAAGTAGTTTAAGGGGCCGTAGTTTGCCCACCCCTGATCCAATAGGTTCTTACCCTGAAAAACTAGAATTGACAAAAAAAAAAAAAAAAATTGTGTGGAATTTCAAACCCTAGAGAACCTACAGGATCAATTTTTTTTTTTTTTTTTACAAAAATCTATTTGTTAAAGACAATTCTTCTGTCGTTTTACAGATTTAAAATAGGGAGAGAGAGAGAAAAACAAAGCAGAGAACCAGCTCCAGCTGTTTTGGAGATTGTTCAGAACTTCCAGCTCTGCGACCACTTACTCCGGAAGCATCAGGTCTGATCCAGAACTGGTTTCCTCTGGTGGTTATTTTGGGTGATGGCAGGTGTGAAACCTCACCTGATATCTGGTCCCGATGAGACCCTCGGTCTTGAGTCACGTAAAATCTGGTTGAAAACAGCAGAACCAGAACCTTCTTGATCTTAATCTGCCCCTTCAGCTGCTGTAGTCTCAGACCAACTGAACCATCATTTGAGACCTCAAGAATCCCTGAGTTGGGGATCTCAGTCGTGCCCTCACGCAAGGCTTTCAGTCTGTAGTTTGAGAATTGGCCCATCTGGATCTGCCGAAAAAGACGGATAAAATCTGAAGAAACAGCTTTAAAGTGGAAACCTGTCTTGCTGATTTCCCTCCAACAGTATTCCATGTGGATCCATCCAGGAGTAAAGACACAGCACACTCTAGTGGTTAAACACCAAAACAACACTTTGTTTCTTTAATCTGTTATTAAAACATTACAAATTCTGTCTGCAAATATTCTCCTTAGTTAAATTAAATTATTGCAAAAGCACAAGTCAGGTCTGTGTTGGTGTGTACAACAATAAGAGCTTAAATTAATTCATGTCGGCTCTGTAAACCGCTCCATCTCTACAGTCTGAAAACTAATAAATATTTCACTCATTTACACGTGAAAAAACAGGCAAACATGAACGGATGCAGGTTTGTTTTATCCTCTGGTTTGAGGACAGGTGCAGGCGCAGCTCCACTGAGGTCCTGTAGGGGGCGGCGCGCAGTGCAGAAACAGTTCTGTCCTTCCTTTCCACTTCCAGGAACACTGCTTCAGGTAATGGCGGGATGAGGGGAGGGAGTCCGCCAGCGCCGCCGCTGCAGCCCCGCCCACTTCACATTCACTGTGTTTGTTCGTGAAGGCATGAAAGGAAGTGGCGCTTCGTCACAACTTTGCTCTAAGATTTCTGAACCCGACAGACTGAATCATCGCAGGTTTATGGAATAGTAATTTGACCTGGAAATAAAGTAGCTGCTTAACGAGGAGATTTATTCTGAAGTCTGCTCGTTTCCCAGGGTCAGTAAATGCAGCATGAGGAGTCTGCAGTAACAAACCTCGGCTCTTAGAGCAGAGTTGTGAAGCTACGCTCCATCGCTGCAGTCTGAGGTGTTTGTGCGCCCATGATTGGTTCGTCCATCCCTGCGGAGGCAGAGCTGTCCTCATTTGACCTTGTTTCCTTCCTGAGCGTTCTCGATCACCACGATCTGCATCCCCGACAGCGCCCCGCTGGCGTCCAGCTGCAGCCCCGGGACGCCGTCGGTCTGTTGTTCCTGGATTTGGCACTGCGTCTCGCCCGCCTCCACGCCCATCGTCACCTGCATGCCGCTCTGCATCACCATGGCAGCGGCGTCCCCGCCCGCCTCCGCGCTCAGCTGCAGCTCCATCACCCCCACCCCCTGCTCCCCGGGGCTGGGGTTGATTTCGATGACTGTGTGCTCCTGGGGGGCCTCCCCCTCGCCCTGCATCACCTCCTGCTGCACCAGCACGGTGCCCTCCTCCACCTCAGCATCACCCGCCTGCTGGCTCAGGTGGACCAGCTCCATGGGGCTCACCACTGCCCCCACCTGGTTGGAGTCCTGCATGGCGGCGGTGCCTACCAGCGTGATGCCTGAGGAGGGGTGCAGGGTGATGGTGTCGGCCTTGCCGTCTCCGGTGACCATGTATCGGGTGAAGACCTGCGAGCCGGCAGGCAGCAAGGTGACGGTGTTGGAAGACTGACCCAGCGAGGTGAGGGGCAGCCCCGCCACGGTGAAGGGCTGTCCCATCGACGACAGCGAGATGGGGGACAGCACGGTGAACTGCTGCGGCTGCAGCGCCGCCTGCTGCGTGACGGGGGACGAAAGAGGGCGGTGGTGGAGGCCGGCCTGTGGAGGCGGGGCCTCTTGGTGGGGCGTTTGACAGAGGCTTTGCTTTTGGCCGTGTTGGGGGAGGAGAGAAGCGCTCGCACCTGCTGCTGCTTCCTCTGCTCCTCCAGCTGAACCTCCAGATCTTCAAGAAAAAGAACATTTCATTAATGAGATGAAAACTTTGAAATGATGAGCTTCTGTGGAGATTAATATTGTGGTTTAATAGATTGTGGCAGTTTAGTAACTAATCTTTGAAATTTTGAAGTCCGACTCCAATGAAAATTGTGGGTTTTTTTTACATGATCTGTGATATATACAAAGGAAATTAGGCTCAACATTTGCATAAATGTGTGTTTCTTTATTCAAATTGTTGTGAATCAAGAGCAAACTAGTTTGCTCTTGAGTTTGAATTTCTAATAAACTGTTACTAAACTATTAACATTCTGATAAACTATTTCTAATAAACTATTACCACTCTTGGTCCAAAAAAAATGCTATTTTCTTTTCTGAATTTAGGGTAAAAACAGCATAAACATAATTAAGATTACTGGGAATGCTTTAAAAACAGAATAAAAGATGATCAGAATGGGGCTTAAAGACTGGATTATGCCATATAAAAATGAATATTTTATGTAATACTGGGGAGGCTGGGGTAATATACCCCCCCCCCAAAAAAAATTAAAATTGTGTTTTAATGCCTAAAATGTACAACTGAGTATTAGGGCCTCAAAAAAAATATTACGAGTTTATTTCTTGTAAATTTACTTGAAGTGAGAATAAAGTCCAGTAAGCAAACGCTGCGTGCAGCAGAAGAACGACTAAACTCTCAAACCACCTTAGATTTCAACAGGTAAACTGAATGTTTCAAATATTATAAATGTTTGGAAGCCTCTTGGTTTGATTTAGAGTTTATTTATGTTTTAATCATTGATGAGTGGTTAGTAGGATCTCTGCAGAGCCCATTGATGACGCCGTCTATATCCCTGCTGCAGTTGTCCACTTCCAGTCATTTCTTCCTCCAAAAAAGCCCAGATCTCCTCCAACTCTGTGTGATGCTTCTATATAAAGAGGCCCAGTTTTCTGAATTTTCCATATTCTTGTGCTAACGAAACATACTCTTTGTTGTATTGCTTTGAAACAGGATGTTTCATTTGGAGAAGGAGATGTATAAAAACTGTTTTCATTCTTCTTTGCTGTTCCTTCTGAGCAGGACAGACATGATGTAAGCCAGGGCTGCTCATTCCTGGTCCTCGAGATCTACCACCCTGACTGTTTTCCAGATCTCCAAGCTCTGCCAGCTGTTGATTGGCTCAGTCAGATGTCTCCACAATCTGATTGAAAGAACACACCTGGTCCAGGTAATCAGCAGCAAACAGTACATGGAGAGCTGGAAAACAGGCAGGGTGGTAGATCTTGAGGACCAGGAATGAGCAGCCCTGATGTAAGCTGACGAACGGGCTTCTGGGTATGTGAAATGAGAGGGCAGAATAAAGCGGTCCTATGAACGTGTGCTGAGTTCTTTATTTTACACATGAAACTCTGCATTTCTGACACCGAACCCCGGAAAGTCAGCTTCACTGATAATAATTTGATTTTGAGTGACCAAAAAGTTCATTTGATGTGTTTTTGACCCTGATCTGAAAATGAAGCTTCACAAGATGCTCCACGTCTTTCATCTTCAAGCACGGCTCTAATAAACAGACAAATTTGGTTCCTTTATCATTAATGTACGACTTTTTTTCTCTTAAATTTATTACTTTTTTTTTGTAAAATTAAGAGATTTAAAGTAATAAATGAACAACTTTGAAACACGTAAATTTACGAGAAAAAACGTAAATATTTAACCTATGACTTTTTAAGTCATTAATATACGACTTTACTCTCATAATTTAACAGTTATGATTTTTTTCTTGTAATTTTTCTGAGTTTTAAAATAATTTTAAGAAAAAATGTTTGTTTGCAAACTGGCCCTTATACTCCGTCATACAAATGCATCCAAAAGCAGCAGAAATCTTTGAGAACTTCAGATTAAATGCATTGTGCGTTTAAAAACTGGTGAATTTTTCATTATAAGTGCGTTTCTGAGAGGACGTCTGCGCTCTGCACTCACTGGAGAGCATGTTGAGGACCTGCTCCTGGCTGGGGTCCGTCTGCTGCCTCCTCCTCTCCAGGATCTTCTTGACGGAGTCCAGCAGGTCAAAGACTTGAGCGAGGTTACTGAGCACGGCCACCTCTACCAGACAGGAATCTGGGATCAGTGTGGCAGCCGATCAGAAAGAAAGGAACAAGCTCATCTGCAGCAGCAGGTCACATGTTCTGCTCTCCCGCTCCGTGTCAGGGACACGTACCTGCGTCTTGTATGGGGGGCTCCTGGGCGCGCTCCAGCACGCCGTTCAGCATCTGCATCAGCTCCGTGTTGATGTTGGTCACCACCTCCTCCAGTAAGCCCACGTCTGCGATGCCCTTCCAGAAGTTCAGCGTGTCTTCTACGGGGACCAGAGAGAAATGTCAATCACTGTCATCGCTATGGTGATGCGGGGGAGACGAGATGGGGGTTTTCCGAGACCTGAAATCTCATTGGTTCCTTTCTTGTCTCCAGACTCCAGAGGGCTGGAGCTCCAGTCTGTCTTCAGGACGTCAGACTGGTCCTCGCTTAGTACCCCACCGTTACCCAGAATGCTTTGTGCTACAGTTGGAGAAAAGGGGAATCATTAAAACCATCCAATCTTCCTTTCTTTAATTGGTTTTCAAAATATTTATCTTCCACAGATGTTTGGTGGGCTGAAAGCTCTCACCCTGAGAGGATGTGGGCGTGGTGAGGCCATCGGGGGGGAAGCGGGTGTTGTTGATCAGCAGGTCAAACTTGGTGCTGCGACACGTGTTGGTGCACAGGGTGCTGTGCTGGTAGAAGTCCAGCTGACCCGAGTCCATCATTTTTCTGCTCGGAACAAACGCAGAAGGTCTCACCACCAGATAAAAAGACTTTGACAGCAGTGAAGGAACCCGCCCCGCCTTGACTCACCTGAGCATGACTCCTCCCATTCTGATGGCTCTTTTCCAGTCCTTGAGAGTGGCTTTTCCAGACATGTGAACAAACTGTTTGGGACTGATCAGCTGGTCTTGGTACTGCAGCGGTGTCATGTGGACAGAGAAGAGAAGAGAAAGAGAGATGAAGGGTGATTATAAGATAGGAGGAGGTAGAGTTGCAAACAAAAAAAGGCATCAAATTGGTTTCTGTTTATCATTGTTACAGACAAGTGTAGAGAATTATCAAAAGGGCCGTGCCTGTCCATAGACACTCTCAAAAAATTCCTGGTATCTCTAAAAACCTGCAAACGCCTACACATCAACATATACACAATACAAGTCCACTTCACAAGCAAAAGCCAAGCACATGTGTCACAAATAGAAGTTATCTACCACTTCTCAGATGAGTGTGCTCTACTGTAGAAAATGATGGGATATAGAAAGTGAGACATCTGGACAACAATTTCGCGCCATCTCAATGCTCACACTGGGGCGATGGTGGCGGATTGGGGAGCCCTCCCATGGAGGGTTGCAGCTGAACAATTACAATAGGTGCCATGGACCAATATAGGCTAGGTGAAGAAAAAAAATCAATAAACCCGGACCTTCAGAGCAGGTTGAGCATGAGGCCAGCACCCTCAACCAGAAAAACTACCCCAGCTATGAAAATGTCAACAACTACGCTTAAAAATTTTACCTAACCACCCCCCCCCCCCAAAAAAAAAAAAAAAAAAGAAAAAGTTGTTTCCGAGGACATATTTTCTGCAGAGTGGCAGTAGATCATTAGAAGTCAGCCTTTGAGTTGCCACTGGGCAGGACAGTTGAAGCAATGGCCCTCACATCCATCTGTTACACGCTTACAGCTCCTTACACCCTCAACATAACATTAAAGGTGCAACAGAGTAACATGGGAGCTATCCAATCAAACAGTTTTGAGCCAGATGTCAGCTCAGAAAAGGAAAATTAAGACGTACATGGATCTAGTTCTCTATAAGTGGATGTATCAGAACGGAAGGAAGCAGGAAGCTAGTACCCCGCATTGTTTATTTTCTGCATAACAAATACAGGCTTTTTCAAACTGCATTTTCTTGTCGGCTCCTGATTCACATAAATTTGAATAAAAAATATTTAAAGAATACAATTTTAAGCTTAATTTTCCTCGATGTATGTCCGCCATCATCGGCAGAATGCCATTAGAAAATGCTAAAAATACCAAAAACATAAAAACATTTCTACTAGTTGGGCACTCATTTGTTTTTCCTGAACCAACACAGAAGACAAATACATTTTCAGGCCTTTTTTATCATGTAACTATGGTAACGGCCTCATGTTTTTGCTTTTTCAGACTGACGAAGAACAACAAAATTCTAACCTTGACACATTTCACGTTGATTCCAGGGCACACAAACTTTTTTATCAACAGCACCGCCTTGCTGTCGCCACACGTTATGGGACAGCAGATTTCAACGTCGTTGGCTTCGCTTTGATCTGTGAAGAGAAGCAACGGGAACGAGTGAAGCAGTGGAAACTCTGACTTCAATCTTTTGAGGCATTTTCAAGCAAGCGCTCTCGTAATCATTCCAGCGATTACTCTGTCCCTTTCAAACAGCAGCTGCTCCTCCTGCTTACCTGACTGAGCTTCAACCGCTACCACAGCTGCGTCCGCTTCAGCAGACTCGTCCCTGAAAAAGACAATCACATCCTCTCAGAAGGACAAATGCAAAAGCCTTCCCAACAGCCTCTGCACATACCCAGTAGTAATAGGCTGCAGCTGCAGGATGACCTGAGTCTTATTCGGGTCCTCGGCGTCGCCGTCACTGTCGGCCTTTATCATCATCACGTCCCCCACAGACACCGTGACCTCTTCAGAGGTCGCCATCTCACTCGCTGCCGTGGACTACAGAGGAGGCGCAGCATTCATGCAACAGGTGTCAAGGAGGTTCCTCATCTGTGCAAAACAAAGCCATACTTAAGTTCTGGTGAAGAATTTATAAACCCCTTTAACCAGCTCAAATTTATATTTAAGATGTTTTTGCCCTCATAAACAATAATAAAGAAATAACTTATTCACACTTTATTTTCTTTTGTTGTCTGACAAAAATATATAATATCCTCACATCAATAGAAATCAGTTTTGGTTTTGATTTAAAATATACACTTTTTTTAAATATATATTTTATGTAATTTTTGCTTTTTTAAATGTAAGAATTTATCATTTGGGATTGTTTATTTAATTTTGTGGAATCAATAAAGTTTTATTCCATTCAAATTGACTGGTAGTAAGGCAGAAGCTGTTGTTTGTGTCAATAAAGTTGGTTTTGAAACATTAGCAAAGATAGGTGTCAAACAAAACAAAACAAACAACTTTCGAGCTTAAATGTTTAGTAAATATGAAACAAAGTTTATTTAAATGGAGGCGCCCCCTCCTCCCCGGCTGCTTTTAAGTGTGTTAATGGGGGCGCCTTTGTTTTCCAAAACCTGTAGAAACTTCACGGCTCCAATACAGACGTCGTCGTTGCGGTTCCGCGCCGTCGTTTAACGTTTCCAGCGACTTTTCAGTCGCTTTTCCGACTAGAGGGAGTCCGGCACTGGTAACGTCCTCACCGCGGGGGAGCTGCTGCTGCTTTTTGGCCGCCGCTCTCCGGAGCTGCTCGGCGGTAGCCATTACTGCTAACGCGGGGGCGAGCGTGTGGAGCGTGGACGCTGCTGTGACCCGCGCCGTCCGAGAGGGGAGCCGCGTTGCGTTAAAAAGTGACGGCTGCGTGCCGCGCTGCGGTGAACCGTGCGTGCCTTCATCTTAACGCTCCGCTCCCCCCAAAATGACGTCTGTGTGCGGCGGCACGTACGCCGAACAACGGCGCGGCGCTGCCCCTCCGTTCTCTACGAACCCGGCTGCCGCTGGAAGCGAAGACCCCTCCTCCCCTCCCCGTGCTGAAAAACCCACCGTCACGGAGGGCAGACGATTTAAACACGCACATTTTTAACCGGCCCGTAAGAAAAAAAAGGCGCGTGCCTACCGTTTATGAAGACAAACGCATCCCTAGATTGTGGAGATCTGCGGCGCATGCGCGCTGAGCTTACAGAGCGGCACTTCCTGCAGAAGAGCGCTCGCGCTGTTTTCTCGTGTCGAAATTCAGTCCGTTTCCCTTCTTAAAAGCGAAAAAACGCGACACTTTTCTTCTAAAACCAGTTCCACCCATCTGAACGTGAACTCGGTGCAGTTTTGGAAGTGATACACGTCTCGTAGTGTCCTCCAGTCAGACATGTTAGCGCAGAAAACACAAACCATGACGTCATGAATGCAGGCCTACAGTCCAAAATGAGACCACAGCAGCCGAGTGTGAACCATGAAAAGCTGAGCGTGTGACTCAGCTCTTCCAGAGGGTTTAGATGAGCGGAGTCTATACTTTTCCCCAAGAGAGTCAGATTTAGGGAGATGAAAATTTGTGAACTATTCTAATAATATCACATATAAATGTACTGAACATGTTATTGGCATGGCATTCACTTCTTTCACATAGAAAACAAATTCATTTTTGCCAAAATAACTGTCAAGCTGTCAGTTTTTGCACCAGCATTGACAGTTAGCTCGTCGTAGTTAGCATGTCTCTTGTAGTCCCTCTTCATAAGGAACTCAGCTAGTCTCTTGGTCTATTAAGAATACAGTCATTCATATTTCACTTTTAGCAGTGCATTTTCATGTAGGCTTTATTAGCAAGTCTAACATGTGACCAACATGATTTCCCTAAGTTTTTGTGCTAACATTGGCCTTTCTTTTTTTATTTACAGTCATTGTGAAGAAAATGAAGAAGAAAGTCACAGAAGGACAGTGTTGCCCCAGGTTTACAATGGCTGAAAAAAGTAATTCAGCCAACCACAGTTAAGAAATTGGACCGTTTCTACAAATTGCTAGGAGCTGTTTATTTTTTATTTTATGAAAGGAGTCAGTGGAAGTTTGAACGCTGGCGATATTATACAAGCCAGACTTTGGACATGCCCTGGCATAGAAGATGGTTTAGAGCAGGGTGTTAAACTCAATCGCACAGGGGGCCAAAATACATTGTAGATCGCAGGCCGAACAGGATAAAGAATTATTGAACACACTAAAACAAAAATTTGAATAATGTAACTTTTTAATGAGGACCGAATCTCGGGACGCGTCCGGTACCAGTACCCTAACCCAAGCCTGGTCAGCGTCTGGTACCGACCCAAGTCTGATACCGGGTTAAGGTTAAGGATGTCGGTGTGGCCCACGTCCCAGTACCAATTTGCGCCCGGAGGTTGGGGACCCCTAATTCCATTAGAACAGCCAGCTCGTCAAAAAACGATGAGTTGTGACAAGTTGGGAATGAGAATGTGTTGCAATATGTTACCAGCGCAAGATAAAATCGGATCTTTAATAACAAAAATAGAAAATGATTCACCTACCGGGCCTTGATTTTGACACAAGTGATCTATGTGTCAAATTTGCAGGCAGTGTGAATTTTTATGTCATTAAAGTTGTTGTTCAGGTGAACAACAACAGCAAATCAGCTTTCTCTGATTTGCACAGGTGACTTTGGCAGAGAGTTTTACTCTTCCTGACACCATCTTGTATTTTCATCCTGGAGAGGAGTGGCTTCCAGACTTGGGAAGCGAATCCTGGTACTCCAGCCAACTGAGCCATCTAGCCAATTTTTATATGGTAAATGGCATATACTTATATAACGCTTTTCTACCTTCCTCAAAGGTCCAAAGCACTTTATAGTCACAATCCCATTTACTGGTGGTGGCTCCGCCGCTGAACACTGGCACCAACCCTCCACCAGAGGCAATTCGACACATATCATCAAAATATTTTTTTAAAACTATCTTGACTCCATCTGTTACCATTATTGCTGATTAAAATACTCTCTCAGGTGAGGTCATCCACGTTGTAGACATGCCAGATTGTGATTGTTATGTTATTTCTCTACAGAAATTCCAGACTTAACAATATCGAATAAAAGACTAAATAGATGGAATATCAGATTGTGGAGGTATGTAAATATATTTCTTTATAACACAGATATGTGGAGGCGCCAGGAACAGTGGTCACTAGCAGCCTCGAATAACAAAAATTGTGCTTCCGAAATCTCTTGATAGCGATTCCGCAAGGGAGAGAGGGGTCCCCTCCCTCCCCTGTGCCAATCATGACAGAAGCCCTTTTTAAAGATGGCTGCCATGCACCCGAGTATATACGGAGAAAACAGCCTCCTCACTCAAAGTGAGCACTAAACATTTAAACCACTATATTATAAGATAATATTCAATAAAGTCACAGCTTTGTAGAAATATTACTTCGACAATATCCAATACAGTCACAGCTCTGTAGAAATATTACGTGTACATATTATCAAATTAAAGATTTTCATTGTCAAAGATTAAGCGTTTGGGATTTTAAGGGGCATGATGGGTAAAAGAGGCGGGGCTATTCGGAAGCAGGATGGAACGGGGTTTCCGCTTGCCTCTTAGTGCTGCTTTCACGTGGCATGGGAAACCGAACTCTCTCAAATTTTTTAAGAAGAAAAGCTAAAATATCGTAAAAAAAAAAATTTTTTTTTTTGTGACCAGTATTATTTTACTTTCTCACTTAATTTTTTATGTTTTAAAAATATCCACAACAACTATGGGATGTAGATAACACAAGAAAAATACAAATGTCTTATTTGTCTGCAATAGAGGTATGAGAAAAAATAATTTCAGAAATAAATTTGGCTTTACCCAAAACTTCTTCCAGCAGTTTTCAAGCTTTTCTATATTTCTAAGATATCACTGTGTTAAAAAAAAACAATAATTTTATAAATTTAACAATGTTTTTTTTTTGTTACAGTAATGTAATGCCTCAGTAAATTACAAAACACATTAAATATATATATATAATATATATTATATATATATATATATATATATAATATATATATATATATATATTATATATATATATATATATTATATATATATATATATATATATATATAAATATATAAAATATATATAAAATAAAAGAATGGGATATTCAACCTTTATTACTGATACCTTCAAGCACAATGTTTGAATTTATTTAACTCGCGTTTGTTGAACATGTTAAAATATAATTTGGGAAAGGAAGAATAAAAAAAATCAAACCAAGACAAAATGATTCATTAGTCTGACAGCAGATGGCGCCAAATATCACAATTTTCCCTCCATTATTATGTATCATGATATCTGCCTTTAGTCTTACAGTAGATGCTCTTCCTGACCCAACCTTCTTCATTATCAGGATTTAGGACAAGCACATTAAAAAAAACAAGACAAAACATTTGACAATGACCTCAACTGCAGCAGAAACAGTTTCCCCATTCAGGAATTAGCCAGATCCAATCTTGCTTGTGATGGTGCATGTCCAGGGCGACACAGCTGTGCAAAATAAAAAACTAAGCAATTCCAAATATTTTTATTTCCATCCATTCAATAAACTTCACTAAACAAAAGACAAATACTTTTGGGCTTATATATAAAACAAAAACATTTATTTGAAAAATGCAGTGGAATGTCATTGATAGCAACACTTCTCTGTTCTGAACAAACTTACAGATAAACAGACCAAAAACACTTGCAAAAAAGGTTCAAAATAGAAGTGTGTGTGTTTTTTTCTTTAACTGCAGAGAGAGAAGAGGTCCACCTGTGATCAGAGCAAAACACATTCCATCATACCCGCCTGTCTTCTTACAGCTGTTGTTCCTGAATGTTTACATGCAACATAATCATCATTCACTCCTAAATGGCATCTTGGAACAGAAAAAAAGAAAAAAAAAAAAAAAAAAACTAAACACATCCGTTCTCTGCAGAATCTAAATTTGGTCTTAAAAACTGAGAGAAAACAATACATTTTTCAGATTATTTTACATTAAATTTTACTTGAGACAACATTAAATGTGGCTTAAACATTTGGCTTAGAGAAGAACATAGTCCTTGTCTACAATAAAATATAATCTGTTGGAATGAGAGAAGGGCAGCAGGGACATAGAAAAAAATGGAAAGACAGCCATATTTTCCAGCAGAGCAGCCTATTCTATGGACACAATGCAGTGGCAGCTGATCACGCATAAAACACGAGTGTTAAAACCATTTAAAATTTTAAGATAAATGTAATAATAAAGGGATGCTGCAAATGTGTCAGAATACATTCCTTCTTGTTGCATAAAGACAAGTCTTTACAGTGGATAAACCCTAGAAAAAAAACAAACCGAAGGCCGGACAGGTATTCTCATCTGCAAAAGAACAGATGTGAATTTGAAGAGAAATAATTTAATCAGAAGGAGCAAAAACTTTATTAAGATCCTGGAGTAAAATTAAGCTTCTGTTTAAGAAATCTGAATCTAAACATGTATTAAATGTAATTTACTGTACAGAAAAACAATCAGTTTAAAAGAATAGACATTTACTCACCAATGAAAACTAGTTCTATTCAAGTCAAAGTCTAGTTTTCATAGCTCATGAAAACAACTTTAGAGAAATAAAGTCTGAATTCTCTACACAAAATAAATTCTACTTTGTGTTTCATAATAGCGAAGCATCTCGATAACGTTTAGAAGTGATGTTCGGTGCAATTGACTTCATTTCCCATCATGCATTGCAACCTGGACAATGAGTAGCATGCTAATATCTGCTACTCAGTTTTCCTAAGTTGTCAGCTCCTTATCTGTTTAATAACCCAACTAAAACAAAAAAAAAAATCAATGAAAACATATTTATTCAATTTCTTATTACCTTGAGTAATACATACAATCAGTTATTTTATGAAGTATGTTTTGAAAATATTCTCACACAGCTAAAGGGTTAAGCTAGCTCATACTGTAAATCCACACTTTTGAGGTTTGCCTCATTCATTTTCTTGCTAAATAAAATGTTTTCAATTAAAAACTTTAGTTCTACTATTTTTCCATCATAATTGTCGGATTATGTGACATCTAACGGAATATGCTTTAGACTTTGACCCCTGTCTCCTCAGAAATTCATTAAGAATATGAGAAAAATTCAGGATTTTTTTTGTTTTTTTGTACAGTAAATTGTAGTCAATTGACCAACGGTTTTCAAACAAAGAGGCTTTTATCCTTTTATATTGTAAATCAACTTTAAATCAAAGAAGTTAGAGAATGGTGAGTGGTTTAGCCCATTATTGTCTGACTGATTTTAAATGTCTTCATGTGAATCCTTCAACATTTCCTCTTAACTTCCTTTTTTCTTATGAAATGGACCCTGTTGAGAATGTTCTGAAGGAGGTGAAGCATTTGAATCTGCTGTTAAGTCCATCAGAATCAGAAAATCTTTGAAAAGTTCACACAATTTCCTGTTTGTTTTCAAGCCAGCCCATAATCAGAGCTTCTCTGTCCCATGCCCTTCTGATGGGTTGCCTTTGGAGACACCTAATGTACACAATTCTATCATTTAAAAAAGTACAGAACCCCGAACATAACATAAAAAAAGTTCCCTTGTTAGAAAATTAGAATTATATGTGTATAAAGTAGTATTATTTTGTGTGTGCATAAGTTAGTAATTTGTACACACAAGTTAGTATTTTGTGTGCATAAATTAGCATTGTGTGTGTACAAGTCAGCATTTTGTGTGCACGAGCTAGCATTGTGCGTAAAAATTACTATTTTATGCACACAAGTTAGCATTTTGTGAGCACACATAAGTATTGTGAGTTCACATTTTGTGTACACAAATTTGAATTTTACACACACAAGTCAGAATTTTGTGAGCACAGATTAGTATTGTGTTTGTACAAACATTTTGAGCGCACACACTAGCATTGTATGTGTACAAGTTAGTAATTTGTGCACACCACATAGCATTTTGTATGTTAGTGACAAGTTAGTATTTTCCACACACATGTTAGCATTTGGTACACACAGTTTAGCAGGGTATGTGTACTAGTTAGCATTTTCTGCTCAAACGTTAGCATTGTATGTATACAAGTTAGCATTTTGTGTGCACACGCTTGTATTGTGTGTATACAAATTAGTATTTTGTGCACACCAGTAAGTATTTTGTGTGCACACAATAGAATTGTGTGCATACAAGTTAATATTTTGTACACACAAGTTAGCATTTTGTGCACAAAAGCTAGCATTGTGTATGTTAGCATGTTGTGCATATAAATTAGTATTTTGAGTGGACAAAATGGCAATTTAAGGAAACGACTTATTTAATCAATCAATCAATCAATCTTTATTTGTATAGCACTTTTCATATAAAAATAACACAAAGTGCTTTACATTAAAAGCAAACAATATACATAATATAAAAACAGGTAAAAATTTAAATTAAAATAAAGCCCCCTGCTCCAAACAGCCCACAATACCCTAATCCCTTTCCCACCACCCACTCCCTAACCGATAGAAATGATACAAAAGGAAAATAGAAAAATTGGCTGAGCACGTAAAATTGACTCTGCGAACTAATAGTTGGGACTCCTCTCAATGAACAGCCGCAAAGCAGCCAGCCAAATGCAGCTTCACAGGCGGGTCCCGCCTCACCACAGCTAGGCGGTGACGCAGGTCCCATCCAGAGCCGCAACAGCTGAACCGCAGCTGACCCAGAGAGAGAGAGGCCCCAATAGGAAGCACTGGATATAAAATTTAAAATGAATACAATTGTAAAATGAGAATAAAAGAAAAACAAAGTAAAGGTAATAAAGGAATTAACAATAAACATAAAATAAGGAATTAGCAATAAACAATAAAATAAGATCAATATATAAATTAATAAAAATTCATAAACATGATAAAATAGATAAACAGATAAAAGTAGCAAAATTAGCTAAAAGCAAGGTTAAAAAGATGAGTCTTGAGCCTATTCTTAAAAGCATGTATGCTCTCTGCGGCTCTCAGGTCCTCTGGCAGATCATTCCACAAACGAGGTCCATAATACTGAAAAGATGCCTCTCCATGAGTTTTGGGTTTTCACTGTAGGAATGACCAGTAGACGAGAGCCAGAGGATCTCAGGGTCCGCGAGGGTTCATAAATGACTAAAAGATCAGACAAATAAGAAGGCCCAAGACCATTAAGACATTTGAAAACCATTAAAAGTATCTTAAAATCAATCCTGAAGCTTATGGGGAGCCAATGCAGGGATTTTAAAATTGGGGTGATGTGGGCCCGCCTCCTGGTCCTGGTGAGAACTCTTGCAGCAGAATTTTGGAGAAGCTGAAGGTTCTTAATGTTTGTTTTTGGAAGACCAGCAAGCAGGGCGTTACAGTAGTCGATTCTACTTGTTATAAAAGCATGCATCAGCATCTCCATATTAGCAAGAGAGAGAATTGGGCGGACTCTAGCCAAGTTTCTCAGATGATAAAAACCTGTTTTGACCACATGTTTAATGTGAGGGATGAAAGTCAGCTTTGAGTCAAAAGTAACGCCAAGTTTTTGACCGTTTCTGAACAACTTAATGAAAGTTCCTTAAGTTCAGACATTGTTTCTCTCTCTTGGCTTCAGGACCGATAACTAAAATTTCAGTTTTTTCCTGGTTCAGTTGCAAAAAATTATTTGCCATCCATGATTTTACATCTATAATGCAGTTAAAAAGTGCTTCTATTGGCCTTGTGTCATCAGGAGACATAGCTATGTACAGCTGGGTGTCATCAGCATAGCTGTGAAAGCTGATGTTGTGCCTCCTGATGACATTCCCCAGGGGAAGCATATAGATGTTAAAAAGCAAGGGGCAAGGACAGAACCCTGTGGCACACCATATTTAATTTTGTGAACCCCAGAAAAATATGTGTCCATGCTTACCATAAAGTGTCTCTCAATGAGGTAGGAGGTGAACCACTGAAGAACAGTCCCTGAAAGGCCTATGTTTTTAGTCTGTTTAACAAGATCAGGTGATGAACAGTATCAAAGGCAGCACTTAGATCTAGGAGAATTAACACTGAGATCTGACCTGAATCCAAGGCACATTGAACATCATTAACAATCTTTAACAGGGCTGTCTCAGTACTGTGGTTCGTCCTGAAACCGACTGGTTTACCTCAAAGATGTTTTTTGTGAGAGAAACTCATTCATGATAGAAAAAAGTTTTTTTCTAAAATCTTGCTTAAAAATGGCAAGTTGGACACTGGTCTGTAGTTATTAAAAACTGTAGGATCTAGATTTGTTTTCTTGAGTAATGGTTTCACCACTGCAGTTTTAAAAGCAGTAGGAAAAACGCCTGTCTGAAGAGAGCAATTTATAATATTTAAAATCTCACTCTCAAAAGATCCATAGAATGATTTAAAAAGTGTTGTGGGGATAGGATCTAAAAACAGGTTGTTGGATTAACTTGGGAGAAAACTCGACCAAGTGTTGCAGCTTCAACCAGGTCAAAACTGTCCAGTGCTTCCTCAGGTAAGATCAAGCCATCGTTTACAATAAAAAGGCTTTTCTGATCATTTAAAATACTCAACCGCACAGAATCAATTTTGCTCCTGAAGTGGTCAGCAAAGTCCTCACACAATGAAGCGGAAGCTGGTAATGGATTTTTATTAATGTTTGAGTTGATCAATGATTCAATCGTGTTGAAGAGGACTCTGGGATTATTTTTATTTTCAGAGATGATGTTTGCGAAGTAAGCATTTCTGGTCTGTTTAGCAGTTTGGTTGTACAGTTTTAGTTGATTTTGGTAAAGTTGATAGTTTATTTCAATCTTATGTTTTCTCCAACGTCTTTCAGCAGCCCTGGATTGTCTTTTCAGTCGTTTCATTTCCTCAGTTCTCCAGGGGGGTGTGGGTTTAATTCTTATCTTTTTAGTTTTAAATGGAGCAACTGAGTTGAGACTGGATGATAAGTTATTGTAAAAACTTTGGACAAGTAAATCACAGGGGGCTGGTAGAATTATTGGCGGGTTGGAGTGAACAGATGAAATAAATGCTTTGACCACCTCAGGAGTTAAGAAGCGTTTCTTCACCGTTCTCACAGAGGTCTCTTGCTTTATAAAACCAGTAATGTTAAAAAGCACACAGTAATGATCTGATACAGCCAGATCCACAACAGAGGACACACAAGTGGGTAAACCATGACTGATGACAAGGTCAAGAGTGTGCCCCCTGTTGTGAGTCGGCTGCATGACATGTTGTTTAAAATCCAGAGAAGTGAGCAAGTCCATAAACTGAGTGGCATTTCTGTCTGACTCCCGGTCTACATGAAGGTTAAAATCACCAGTTATTAAAATCATGTTAAAGGAGGTGTGGACAGATGCTAGGACTCAGAAAACTCCTCAACAAAACCAGAGTTCGGTCTCGGTGGTCTGTATACTGTGATGCATAAAATTGGAGGGCTGTTAAAAACAAAAGCATGTTCAAAGCTGGGGTACTGATCTAATGTAATCTGCTTTACTCCTAAGGAGTTAGATACTATAGATGCAGTACCACCACCTCTTTTGCCCTCCCTGGTTGAAAAAACAAAACTAAAATTAGGTGGGGAGGCTTCTGTGAGAACAGTGGGTGCTTCCGTGCTCAGCCATGTCTCAGTTAAAAAGAGAGCATCAATTCTATAATCCAAAATAAAATCATTTACAATAAAGGTCTTATTGGGGAGTGACCGAACGTTAAAAAGTGCCATATTAAAAGAGGGTGGTGGATTGTTGGTTATAGAAACTGCTTCCTCGTTTTGGTGCTTCCTCTAGAGGGCGAAGGCAGTGATGTTTTGTTTCCTCCCACTCTTCTCCTCAAAAAAAGACCTGTCCGTGATGATGGTCTTAATGGGATTAACTGGAGGACAGCGGGCCTTGGAGAGGAAGTAGATGCAGTTTTTTGGGGTGTGTGATAGGGAGGACCCAAATCCAGTCAGTCATTTCCACACAGAGATGTTTGTATTGATGAAGATAAGGTTTGACTGGTGTGGGCATGATGGGGGCAGATGATGTCTGGACAGAATGTCTGATGTTGGCTGCTAAAACCTCACTGCCCAGTGGACTGGGATGGATCCCATCAGGTCTATAAAAGGATGGTCTGTTCCAGAACAGGTTAAAATTGTCAATAAACACAAATCCATTCTGTCTGGAAGCAGACTGGAGCCAGGTGCTCAGACTCAGCAGCCTGCTGAAGCGACCAGGGCCGCGGGGAGAGAGAAGGGAGGGCCCCGAAATAAAAACAGTGAATGGACTTGATTTTAAAAAATTAAAAAGTTCAATAAAAGCCCTTTTAGTGGTTTCAGACTCTCGATAAGAAGTGTCATTAAAACCGACATGTAAAATCAGTCTCCTCACTGTGGGAGGCAAGGACTGCAGCAGTTCTGGGAGTTTCTCCAGGACGTCCAGAACTGTGGCTCCAGGGAAACAGTGCGTTACCGCGTTAAAGAAGCGGACCTTCCTTATAATGGAATCCCCGATAATCGCCGTCGTCGGGGCAAACAGAGGAGGAGGAGACGCGGGTGCAGGTGGAGAGCTGACAGGTGAGACAGCAGCAGAGCGTACCTGAGCGGCCACGGCGGCGGCAGCCTCACCTTGGAGCCGATCTGCCGTCTGAGATGGCGACGAAGCACGAGTACCGCTGGAGTGGAAGCGGACAGCCTCCTTCAGGATCCGACGGCGGGAGGAAGATGTTGCTGACCGGGAGGACGCGGGGAGCTCCGGCTGGCGCTGCCCGTCAGGAGCGGGGGAGGCTTTCGCGGGAATCCTCGGTGCCCGAGCCGGGTTTCTGCTCGCCGCGGTCCTTCCGTGTTCCGTCGGGATCTCCGTGGCGTCTCTCCGAAGAGCGGGGAACTCCATGACGGAGCCCAGGTCATTACCTTATGTCATTACCTGGGTTCCATAGAAGGTGTGGAGATGATGTTCTCATACAGATTGTTTATTAGAGGCAGCTTCTTAACATCAGGGGAACAAAAACTGTTTTCTATCTCTAACTTCCCATCTCCTGATCCATTCTTCAAAAAACATGAATATTCTCTGAGAAGGTCTTGAGAACGCGCGGATGCTAGTTAGTCAGTGAGTATGGAGATGGTTGCTCATCTGGATCCTGGTTTACAAGGTTTTCTGTTAATTCCTACAGTTTTTAGCCTGTAACTAAAGCTGTGAAAGTGGAAGATGAGTTCAGTTATTCATAATGAAAGACTGTGAAACTGGAAGAAGTGAGACAAATGCTGAAAAACAGACACTTTAATCTTTTTGGTCAAAAGTCCCTAAAACAGTAGGAATAGTCTTAATATTTCAAATTAATTCAAGTTTTTGTATTCTGATTATATCTGTAGTATTTTGGATGAAAAAAAAAAGATTGAAACCCTGCGATTTAATGCTGCAGGTTATAAAGTGCTGGACAGCTGAATTTCTCTGTTATTATTAATTTAATAATTTCTTATTTTTGAAAAATAATGCTTGATTATGATCCAGATTCCCAGAATTCCAAACCTCAGTCTTTTCTGGTGTCATATGAAGCTTACCAACAGCTCCAGGCGACCGTCTGTTCTCATCTTGTGTTAAATAAAGATCTGGTGAGGAGTGAACCTCTGTGACATTATTTACAAAAAAATAAATAGAGTCACCAAACCTGCTTACAAAGATCCATCTACACTCTATTACTAAAAGTATTGGCTCACCCATCCAAATGATCAGAATCGGGTCCTAATCACTGGACCTGACCAAAGGTGTATAAGATAAATCCCTATAAGGCATGCAGACTGTTTTTTATAAAGTTTTGAAAGAATGGATCATTTCAGTGAATTCCTGTGTGGAACTGTCATAGGATGCCACCTGTGCAACAAATCCAATCGTGAAATTTCCTTGCTCCAAAATTTTCCACAGGCAGCTGTCAGCTCGATCATAACAAAATGGAAGAGTTTGGGAACAACACTCAGTCACCAAGTGGTAGGCCACGTAAACTGGCGGTGACGGGTCAGTAGATGCTGAAGCTCATAGTGCAAAGAGGTTGCCGACTTTCCGGAGTCAATTGCTAAAGAGTTCAGAACTTTGTGTGACCTTTAGATTATTCCAAGTCCAGTATGCAGGGAGCTTCATGGAATGGGTTCCATGGCCGAGCAGCTGCATCCAAGACAATGCATGCAGTGGGTAAAGCATGACGTCACTGGACTCTAGAGCAGTGGAAACACCTTGTCTGGAGTGATGAATTTTCTATCTGGAAATCTCATGAACCAGTCTGGGTTTGGAGGTTGTCAGGAGTGTGACAGATTTCGGACTACATTGTGCTGAGTGGAAACGAGTAGAAACAAACGCAGAATAATGTCGTGGAGTTGTTTTTCAAGAATTGGGCTTGGCCCCTTAGTTCCAGTAAAAGGAACTTTAAATGCTGCAGGATACCAAAACATTTTGGAAAATTCCATGCTCACAAAATTTTGGGAACAGTTTGGAGCGGCTGCTTCCTCTTCCAACATGACTGTGCACGAGTGCACAAAACAAGATCCATGAAGACATGGATGACAGACTCTGGTGTGGATGAACTGGACTGGCCTGCACCCCAAAGACCACATTTGGGATAAATTAGGGCGGAGACTGAGAGCCAGGCCCAGTGTGTGACCTGACCAATGCACTTTTGGAAGAATGGTCCAAAATTCCTATAAACACACTCCTCAAACTTGTTGACAGCCTTCCTGGAAGAGTTGAAGCTGTAAGAGCGTCAAAAAGTGGAGCAACATCATATTGAACTCTATGGGTTGGGAATGGGATGGCACTTCAGTTCATATGTGAGTCAAGGCAGGTGAGCCAATACTTTTGGTAATATAGTGTGACTATATTAACACTTCTTTAAAGCAATTTCGCTATTTAAAGATAGAACTTGACTATTTACAAAGTTATCTACTTTTCACAAAGTTTGGCGAAAGTGAAGAGCTCAGAGCAACAGGAGCAGCACGTGGTGAGACCAGATGAGGGCGTGTTCACATCACCTGATAAAATAAGTTCCAGTGACCTCATAAACTGCGAAGATATTAGCATTATTTACAGTTTCACTGTGACTACAAGATCACACACACTGTTAGCATGAATGGGATGTGGTGCCACACCGCAGGAATTGTCCTTCAGTGTCTAGAGAGAAAGTCCTGAACTGGTCGGATCCAGTTGACCAAGTAGGGTCAAGACGACGCATCGTGCTGATCGGGGACCCTACGATCCAAGCTGTCAGAGCGACTCACACACAGACAGGGCACAAAAACCACAATGTGACGAAGTGATGCCACGGCGGGCTGAGCCTGAGAGGTTTGGCTTCCATGGACATTGAGGAACATGGTGAGATTTGGGTGAGTTGAAACGTGGGTACGATAAAGTTCTCAGTCAGCAGTGGCATCCCTTTTCGGCAGACGCGGTAGCGAGTTCCTCCTCGTCCTCGCCTGGGTAGAGGACTTTAGCAGTAAGACCGCTCTTCACCCCATCCCAGCCATCCCGGGTCTCGATTTCGCCCATCTTCATAAGCTCGTAGATGTCTCTGGTAAGCAGCTCAAAGGCCCGCTCCACGTTGCTGTTGCACTTGGCCGAAGTCTCGACGTAGCGGATTCCCAGCTCAGCCGCCAGCTGCTCCGCCTCATCCCGACTCACCTTGCGGTCTTTCTGGAGGTCGCTTTTGTGCCCGATGAGGATGTAGACCATGTGGTGAGGCAGGATGTGCTCGCTCACCTCCTTGTGCCATTCCCTCACATGGTCAAAGGTCTTGCGGTTGGTGAGGTCAAAGACGAGCAGCCCTCCAACGGAGTTCCGGTAATATGATGTTGTGATGGACCTGGTGGGCAGACACATGGATGGCATGTCAAAAAGCTAAAGAATGGACTTCTAAAGCACCAGGTTTAGGGTTTGGGACATTGCTGTCTTGGGGAATGTTCTAAGTTGTGAAGAATATCTCATGAGACTAAAAATGAGTCTTAAGCTGTAAATCATCAAAGTATATGTTCTAACGCAATCCAAGTAGATGACATTCCCACAATTGATAATTAAAGATATCCTAACAAACCCAAGTTCCAAAACTTTTCAAGTCATCAGCCTGGTCACACCTGACCTAAGATCTTGAACAACTTTCCCACTGATTCAGTCTCAGTTTCAGATCTATTTTGAAGTCAGATAAGTCGTGTTCTGTTCTGCTTGTCTTGTTTTATTATCTTTTCTTTTGCTTCTGTGCAAGCTAGCTGTGACTAACACTTCTCCTGTTAGGGAGTCACAGCTGCCAGCACTTCAGTAATCTTTTTCAGTGTATTTAAGGAACTCTGTTGGGGCCTTCAGTGCCAGCTCGTTCTGTTCCTTGGCTAATTTGCTGAGCTCTACTGCTTTATTCAAATGTGTCTCTTGTAATTACACCCACTGGACTCTAATACTAACATGTTTGTGGTTCTTTCCTACATCTGGATTTCCTTCTGCTTGCATAACAGCGACAAATCTTTTAAAAGTGGAGAATAATGACTCCCGACTTTACCAAATCCTTTGACAAAACAAAGTACCATCGGTCATGATTCCAGTCTGATCAAGCTAAAAGATAAAATCAAACCTCCCTTTACTGACTTGAACCCTTGATTTGATCAGGTACCAGACTGGAGCTAGACTCAAGTCAGTTTTATATCCAAGGAACCCACAAGATGGTCTATCTGACTCAAACTTTTGACCCAAATAGTTATTTTCTTTGGACCACCACTCATCTCTTGCGCCAGAGTTTGTACCTTGGTGATTGAAACAAAAGAGGTTTTTGCCAATTTGCTAGAACCAAATGGTTCCAACTCTGGAACCGGTTCAATCTAGCTTTTTATTAGACAATTCAATAATAAATTTGGAAGTATTTCGATGCTGACTCCATTCTGAATGTCTTCAATTGCACATCAAGGACCAGCATGAAGTCCTGACATAATATTAGGTCTTAAACCTGCCTCCTAAACCCTTTAGACCTCTGATCGAAAGAATAAAGTTTTGTCACCTTCTGTTTGGTGGTTCAATCAAATATCCTTGTGGTTCTAAAGCCTTGGATCTAGTGACACAAGGTGAGTGGTAATTATCCTGATTTAAATAAACTTGATTTTCCTCTTTTACTTTTATTTTTCACAAATTGTTGCATCATGTGGAAATTAGAAGCTGTAGTAACACACTTCCTGATGTTCTTCAGGTTTTCAAAAAATAAGATTACTGCTGTCCCAGTAGATCTGAACAGAACTGTATCGATGTTTACTCATCACTGCGTGAACAAATAAGTGAGGAGTCGTGTGAAAGCACTTTGAGGACCCTTAAACACGCAGTGAATAGTAAATGTTGTTGTTTTACCACCAGTTTTCCAGCATTTTTACTGCCTAATAATCAGAGGTTAACCTTCAGGTCACAGTCAAGGACTGCACTCCAGCATGTGTTTGTTGCACAACAGTTCTTCACTGCAGAGTGAGGGCAAGGCAGACGATGATACCATGAGTCTGCTGACTTGTGTAAATGTGGTCATGCTATAAAGACCGCACTTACACATGGCAGAGATCCAATCCAATGAGGATGCTGACATGCAGACGTCCCACATGCATTTCCCGTTACCTATGATTTCTTAGGATTTTATGTAACAATTTGATGTATTTAGGTTTGTATTGCATGTGTTTTTATGTGCAAGGAACAAATGTGCATTTAAATCTCACAACACTTCACTGTCACATCCATTTAAGGAGGAAAAGAGGACTCCAGCATGGAGGAGCCTGCAGGAAAGCACTGTGAGAAGTTTCCTCTTCAAAGAGACATCTGATCTAAGAGCAGCTGCTTCTGAAGACACATCAGTTCTACAAAGGAGGGTTTTTCGATGGGAAACACCAACAGCAGAGAAAAATATCAGCAAGGAATTTGAAGAAGATGACATTCCTGGTTGCCCTGGTAACTGCAGGGTGATGGCTTCAGAGAGGGGCCTAGACATGAACAGGCTCCCCCACCGTATGAATGAATGATGCGGCTGGATATTTTTGTGTTGAGGCCTTGGCGCCCTTTAATCTCCCCAGAACCACCGCCTTCCGTCCGGCTGGGATGGGAGTTGGCCTCGTTTCAGGTGAAGTCAGGAGACGGGGCCTCCGCGTAATGCCGCCAAATCCTCCCTGAAGGAGCGCCGATGCCCTGTTTTCATCAACCAATTCCAGTTTATTTTATTATTATTACCTGAATCGTTCCTGGCCGGCCGTGTCCCAGAGCTGCAGCTTGATTTTCACCCCGGGCTCAATATCGAGCGAGCGCGCATAAAAATCCACGCCGACCGTGGGGTCCGCCACGTCGCTGTAAATCCCGTCCGTGAAGCGCTTCAGCAGCGACGACTTCCCCACCGTGGAGTCCCCGAGGAGGATGATCCTGAACTGGTACTGCCACAGAGCATCCATGGCATGACTGAGGACGAGCGACCCGAGGCGTGCGTGCGTGCGGCCGTGAGTCTGCGTGCAACAAAGCCCTGCGCGTTCACACGGAGCCCCGGCAAGAGACGCGGAGCGCTGATCGACCCACAGCAGTCACGTGACCCAGTCACCTATAAGCTACACGCGCGAGACCACAAACCCCGCCTGTTATGCCTAATTAAAATTGGCTAAAACAAATTTTGGTGTATTTTTAATTTAGCCGCATAAAATTGGTGACATTTCATTTTTTTGGGGGGAAAATTGCAGAAGAGCAGCACCTCTAAAACTGAATAGAAATCGTGATTTTCTTCTGTTGCTGTCCGTGGTTCTGAAGTAGACCATTCACATCAGCAGTTTACATAAGTGTAATTCTATCTTTTAAATGCATATTTATTGAACATTTTCTTACCTGGTAATAATTAAAAATTCACACAAAGGGGAAAGGACCATACATCCCATAGAAATTGTGATAAAAGCAAAACAAAACCTGTCCGTTTTTTTTAGAAACTACATTTCCCATCTCGCAAAGGACGCATGCGCGTTTTGTTAGCCAATCAGTTTTCGAGCTTTCTACCCAGCCTATATAAATACAGAGGGAAGTAAATGAACTTCCTCTTCGCCTGCAAGACGCGACGTTAGTAGAGGTGGAGATGGATATTAAACAGACATACAGTAAGTTGTAGTATGAACAGACTTTTCATATTAATAATAAATACAAACAGAGCCCCTCCCCTTAATTCTCTGGTCGGTTGAATCCGTACTTGGCTAAGTTGGTTTGCTGAGTAGCTAAAATGAGTTCGGCTGTTGTTAAAGCCTCGTTTAGCTAGTACGTAAGCTAGTTCACATTAATTCTCTTGTGGTTTGAAGCGAATTTAACTCTGTTAGCTGACTCAAAGCCCTGCTGTGATTTGACTCCACTTTAACTGGTACCGGGCTCAGTTAGCTAGCTAACATTAGCTCTGCTGCTGTGGTTTCAAGCTAGCTGAACTCGTTCTTAAAGTTAGCCAGACTACAGCAGCCTCGTGCTGCTGACCTGTAAATGCATTTTCTGTGGTCACCTGTTGCAGGTTTGAACCTTGAATTCTGAGCAGTTTCACTGGGGGGTTTAATCGTTCAGTAACTTAAACTAAACCTTAGTTGTGTTTAGATATAGGGGCTTAAAATTTTCTCGTTACCCAAGTTTATGACTTTGAAGGGACAATTTAGACAGTAACTATTAAATTCTGAAGTTAAATCTAAAAGTTCTAAGTTGCTGTTAAAACTTGACCCGCTTGACTGAATTGGTGATATAAAATTAAAATTGCTATTCAGATTTAGTTGAATTGCAGCTTGAGTTTTAGACAAAATATTGGGTAACTTAACAATGAGTAAGTGAAGCTGATGTTGGCGAACGTTGGAGGGTCACTGAATGAAATGTGAATAAACTGGAAAAGGATTGTTTTAATGAGTCTATTTTAAGACTTTCTTAAATGGATCTGGCATTTTATACAAGGGAAAAAAGGAAAGCTATTAAATGTGCTGTGAAGTGTAGCAGTTCTCTAGGAGAATCAAGCTCATCGATGTGACCTAAATTCGTTGGACAAGAGCTCCATTCTTGCATTGAAGCAGCTCTGCTCTCCTATAACTTTGCTGACGAAATCACTGTGACAATGTCTTTATCTCCTCAGCATCATCCACTGGCCTCGACCAGCTTCTACCGTGGAGCTTTTCTGCAGGTTAGTTCCAGTCTAGTCAGAACCGTAGGCTTCATCGAAGCCGTTCATGCTCCTCTGTAGCATCGAGTGGTCAATAGAAGCTGAGAGAAACCTTTCACCGACGGTCGCTGCTCAGCTTGAATGTAGCTGCTGCAGCAACATTAAGGGAAAGGACATTCTTAAATCTCTTAACACTAGTGTCCTTGCATGCTAATTTTTTTTTTTAATACAAAATGAGTTTATTTTCCTCATTGTTTGGTTTTAAGCCCATTTCCTTCAGATAATTCTTTCCTTTTTTTGGGTGTTTGCAGGTTTTGGATGAAGTACTAAAAGGAGAAAAAAAGAAAGTGCCACTCACAGGTAAACACTGGAACTGCAACAGAGGTTGAACTTCTGGCTGTGACGACAAACTTGCCCTCACTGACATGAGTTGATTGAGACTCCTTGTGTACCTGAGCCACAGTTCTGCTTTGCAAGAACTCCACACTTATTACTGGCTCATTACTAACGAGCGTGTCCTCTTCAGGTGATGGGCTGATCCCCCTCGATGCTACAGGAGTCTGAAGGTAACTTGAGTTTCATGTCTCAGTGAACACTGTAGCATGCTATCCTAAGGACCTGTGCTCACTTGTGGCTTTTGGTTCTCCAAGTGCGTGCTAGAAAAGTGGGCGGTCTTTGACTGCGGCGGCTTGTTTGTGCCGGCAGCAGCCACTCAGCCGCCCGACACGGCCGCGCTGAAGCTGCAGGCTGTAACGGTCTTTTCTGAACCCAGGCGGAGTCGGCTCAAAGTCCAGATGGATGCTGTACAGATGATCGTGTTGGATCTCTGCAGGTGTGTTTGTGGATTATGATACATATTGATGGTTCTGATCCATGATGACTTCCTAACACTTGTGGACTGTTGGATGAAGCTTGCGGATATGGGACTGAGATCAGACTTTAGTGAATATTCTTATGACTTGTTTTAAATTATGTCTAATCTATAGTTTGATTTCAGGTCCTGCCTCCTGCCAAAGGTGCAAACTACCAGGTCCTCGTCCCAAAAACCCCTGATGGTTCGTGGTAGTTGGTGCAAGGGGTTCAAATTCCAGATGTTGACCTCTGCTTAATGAAATGCTATAAACAAGTTCTTAATAAATGAACCAACTCCAGAAATTGTGTGAATCTTATTTATTGAAATATTCTACAAACATGCTTAAAATACATGATCACACAAGGCCACATGACAGGAGCAGCTGCTCCCTCCTGAGGAACTCGTCTTCACGCAGAATCTGTTCCCAGAGAAGGCAACTTCAACTCTGAAATCTCGGAGTCTGGCGTGCTGCTGCCGCTGCGATCGCTGTACGTGTCCCTGTGAAAGGCAGAATGTCAGCCCTCTATCTGCAGAGCGTCAGTGCAAAAGTCTTATTTACCGAGGAGAAAGCCGGCAGCCTTTGAGCAAATACGACTGTAGCTTCCCTGCTGCCGCCAGCAGCAGACCCAGGTAGGGAGGCGATGGTTTGATGGGACGGGACGTGAACTCTGGGTGGTACTGCACCCCCACGAAATACGGGTGATCTGAAAACAACACTTGAGCTGTACCTCAAACGGTCATGTTTTGTCTCCAATTTATTGGGTGATTCTTTCATTTTTCCCTTAAGGTTAGTTTAAACTTCCAAACGATTCATAATCACTCCAGTCTGCGACGTCACCCGCAACTGAAATGTTCCGCCTGGAGTGAAGGCATGCAAATCATTTAACTTTAATTGTGTGAATGCATTCACACTATTGTTTTTCTTCCGTACGTTTTTTTGACACGTAAAAACTCGAGCACACTTCATGCAATTTCAGCAATCTTGGTATCAAAACGTTTGTCTCATTAAGGACATTACTGCTTGTATTTTTGGTTTTTCGCGATTTTGCGCAATTTTTAGCCCATGTTAAGTCAATGGGGAAATTTTTCAAATCGTTATCAAACTTTGTGCACTTTTGCAACTTATGCAATATTGGTGTCAAAACGTTCCGCAAATTTAGTACATTCATGCCTGTATTTTTGGTGTTCTCAAAATTTACGTTTTTTACGCAAATTAAGCTAATTACTAGCCTCATTGGAAATGAATGGGAATTTTTCAAATCCTTTAGAAACTTTATGCACTTTTACAAGTTATGCAACAGTGGTATCAAAACGTTCAGCTTGTTAAAGACATTCATACTTGTACTTTTGAAATTCCTATGCTAGTTTGCTAGCCTCATTGACCATTAATGGACATTTTTAAAAATGTTATAAGACTTTGTGCACTTTTTACACTTGTGCAATACTGGTATCAAAACGTTCAGCTCGTTGAGGACATTACTGCTCGTCTTTTTGGTTTTCGCAAATTTTACGGTTTTTGCGATTTTGCGCAATTTACGCAAATTTTTAGCCCTATGTTAAGTCAATGGGAAAACTTTCAAATCGTTATAAAACTTTCTGCACTTATGCTTTTTCGGCTAATTTGGCAACTTTTGATTTTTTTTGGGCGAATTTGGAGTTAAGCTAACATTTTAGCAACGTGTTAGCTTTTATGGTTTAATTTGGCAACTTTGAGTTTTTTTTGGGCTAATTTGGATTTAAGCTAACATTTTAGCAACGTGTTAGCTTTTATGGTTAATTTGGCAAATTTTGAGGTTTTTTTGGGCTAATTTGGATTTTAAGCTAACATTTTAGCAACGTGTTAGCTTTTATGGTTAATTTGGCAACTTTTGAGGTTTTTTTGGGCTAATTTGTAGTTAAGCTAACAAATTATAAACGTTTTAGCTTTTTTGGCTAATTTGGCAACTTTTGAGGTTTTTTAGGCTAATTTGTAGTTAAGCTAACAAATTATAAACGTTTTAGCTTTTTTGGCTAATTTGGCAACTTTTGAGGTTTTTTGGGCTAATCTTAAACAAAAACCTTTAGCATCTTCAGCTACCACATTTTCCAAAATGCATTCACACATGCATTATCGGAGGTAATGCACTTTTCTAGTTTATTTCAGCAATTAGAGGACACCAGAAAACTTTAAAAAAATTTTTGGACACTAAAAACAAAGACTTAATGAAGGAGTTAGGCAATACCAAACTTTACAGAGAATGGACAACTAGATGGAAAATAGAGCACGTTGCAGGAAAAATGTCTCATCTTTCAGCAGTAGAGAATGCAATTTGTTTTTTGGTTTAATTGCCGTCTTTGTATACCCTGCTTCAGTTTAGCAGACAAACTCATCAGTTCCTCCTCTGCCTTTTATGTACCTGCGCGATCACAGATGCTGCAAGTGTCTAAGCGGGATGCTGATCATGTTAAAACCCCGCTGGACACGATCGCGTTGCTTGAAAAGTATCAACATCAGTAAGAAATACATTGCAGTTACAGCGGAGAGTCTCAATCAAATCCAGCCAACATTAGTATGAACGAGATTGTGAGATTGTGGATGTGACGCGAGCGATCACAACTCTCTTGGAAGTATAAACCAGCCTTCTAAGTCCCTCTGATCGTTGATTCTCTAGTAGAATCATTCCAAGTGGTCTTTCAATTGCAGTTTTGAGCTATGTACCTCTCTGTTTTCTTACCGTCCAGCTCTATGACCTCCATCCTCTCCCCTTCGATGTCCTGACCAACGAACCGGAAGCCTTTCTCCTCAAAGTGACTCTTCAGCTCTGGATTTACCTTCACAGAGTTTGAAAACAATTCGTCTTCAGTCTTCAGGATTCTTAACTTTCATCAAGGTCAGGAGCTGCTGCTCACCTCAAAGCGATGCCGGTGCCTCTCCTCTACATACTCTGCATCTCCATAAAGTTTCCCTGGAACGGAAGTCAGATTTCAGTTCATCAGCGCTGCTCCAGAGGCGCTCCTCGCCGTTACTCACGCAGGACGCTGCTGCCGCTCTTGAAGATGGTCCGTCTCTTCCCCAGCCTCATGGTGCCGCCCATCTGCCCAGGGTTGTGCTCTGGCATATCGATAACCTGCAACAATCACAGACGTTCCTCTACATGCTGCAGCAAAAAGGGGGAGGAGCCCTGAGAGCGGAACATACCACAGGATGCCTGGTGTCCGGGTCAAACTCTGTGGAGTTGGCATCTACAAGTGAAACAGAGAGATGATGCTGCAGTTTTAAGGTCCTCCAGCTTCAATGAAACTCTGATCAAAAGCACAAAAAGTTTACTGAGATTTTGTCAGCTTTGCAGAACTCTTTCTGACTTCAGCCTCGTCTAATACTTTCCACATAAACACCCAAAAACAATGACACACTTTATTTCATCATTCTGTTTCAAAAAGTTTGTTCTTAATTTGAAAATCAGTGAATATCAGCGATAATTCAATCATCGTTTTATCAAATGTTCAATGACATCTAGTGGTGACAACAATATAAAAACTTGAGGGGATTTTAAAAACTGGATTAATTTTATGATGGAGTATTAAAGCCACTATGAAAAATAAACAACTACATTTACAAGAATTGTAAACATTTGTAAATTATAAGAAAAGGTCATAATTTTTCAAGACTAAAGCTGCGATGATGAGAGAAAAAAGTCAACAATTTACGAAAGTGAAGTTGTAAAGTGAAGTTGTAAAATGACGGAAAAGACAACATTTAACAAGAATAGACTCAGAATAATGAGAAGTCAATATTTCCCAGTAAAAGTTATAATTTCATAAATTTAAATTTGTGAATTCAGATGATTAAAGTCATACATTTATGAATGAAGAGGCTTTTTACAAAGAAAAAATTGTAAAATTACAGAAAAAAAAAATCACAAATTCACAACTTTATTCTTGTAAATATATTTATCTACTTTTAATTTTTTTTGGTGACCTAATACTCAGTAGTAATTCATAAATGTTTTAACAGATGGAGTAGTTGGTGAGAGGATTTTCTGTAAGACTTGTTTATGTGATCAGACAAATATAGATGTATATCTTAGGGCTGGGTTGATTGAACCAATTAATCGATCTGAATCAATCTAAGCTTAATTGATCAATAATTGATCCACAAAATTAGAGATCGAGCTCAAAAAGCTTGATGCTAACTTATAATGGGATTTCCCAAAGGAAAGCTAATGCTAACGCTCAGTAGACCTAAACAAACTTTGCTGATTAAATTAACATCTTTATAAACTCGCAGGGATGAATTTACAAACTCTTACGGAAATATTTTTGAAGTAACTATTTTGGGTCTAAATCAGTTTTTTTGTTCATACTTTCGTCTTCTTCTGAAATAAGGTGTAATGGTTTAGCGCAGGGCTGCTCATTCCTGGTCCTCAAGATCTACCACCCTGCCTGTTTTCCAGCTCTCCATGTACTGTTTGCTGCTGATTACCTGGACCAGGTGTGTTCTTTCAATCAGATTGTGGAGACATCTGACTGAGCCAATCAACAGCTGGCTGGGCTTGGAGATCTGGAAAACAGTCAGGGTGGTAGATCTCGAGGACCAGGAATGAGCAGCCCTGGTTTAGCGTGATCGCCACCTAGTGGCCAAACTGAAACACCCTCCAGAGGTTTGAGAATCCATGTAAAACTATATGCTATTAACAATCTTACTATTATTTCACTGATAAATTTAACAGTAGGTGAACTGTATCAGATTAATATGGATATCTCCGAAACATATATACAGATTGTTCATGTATTTTTAAAGAAATGTGTAAACTTAAATTTTTGATTCTGGAAATCATTGGTGATATTTAGCTCTAATGATCTACAGGGACACAGCGGTTTAAAATATAATCTCAGCAAACTAATTCATCTGCTTCCACTGATCACTCCCTCCTCTTTTAGGGTTTGTTGGAGTCGGGCGTCTCAGTTACCTGTCCACTCCAGGACGCTCCTTGCATACTCGCAGACGGCCAGCTGCATCCCCAGACACACACCTGTGAAGACAGGAGCACCTGTTTGTTCACTCTGCAGGCAGACCACGCTGTGCTCGTCCACAGTCGCTGCTGTACCTAAGAAGGGTTTCTTCTGCTTCCTGGCCCAGGTGATGGCGTGAATCTTTCCTTCTGTTCCTCTCACCCCGAACCCTCCTGGAACCAGGATTCCACTGTGGGACACAGCGGGAATACAAATCAGCATGAAGAACATCAGAGAACGGCAGAGCAGATGAGGCTGTGGCGAGGAACTCACTCGGCGCTGCAGAGCTTCTGCCACGCCTCGTGGTATTTCACCGGCTCCTCCTGCAGGGTGGCTGGCTCCAAACACGCCGAGTCTATGTACTGAAAAGGAAGCAACTGCATCTGAGAATCCCAACCATCCAGACAGTTTTGTGTATAGTTGGGCGTTGCCATAGTTATCAGGCACACATGCCTCACAGAGTTGTGACCGTTTTTCCATCAGCACATCATGTGTCACATTCAGACGTTCTTTCAGTGCAGGAACACACAAACTTGGTTTTTCTTGAACAAACCGAAGCTCGACATACCTTCACCTCCAGCTTGTGACTGATGGCCAGTGCAGAGTGCTCCAGAGCCTTAATGACCGAGGCGTACGAGTCTGAGAACTTGGTGTACTTCCCCACCAGCGCGATGGAGCACTGCTCCAGCAGCCGGTCCGACCTTCAGGACAACAACGGTCAGACGGACAAGAACCGCGTCCCTTTCAGGCTGCGGTCCCCGCGCGCCTCACCTGTCGGACATCTCCTTCCACTTGGTCAGCATCTTCCTGGGCTTGGCCTCGATGGGCATGTTGAGTCTCCTGCTCAGAAAGCTCACCACACCCTGATCCTCCAGCAGTAAGGGCACTCTGTAGATGGACGACACGTCGTGGACACAGATGACCTGCGGGTGGAAGAATGGACCATTTAAGCTACATCCAGTCCAGTTTAGGAGCTTTGGCTCTAGAAACATGTGCGACCTACCTGCTCAGGCTCCACGTGGCAGAACATGGAGATCTTCTCTTTGACTGAAGTCTCCAGAACAGTAGAACAGCGGCACATGATCTAACGAGACCGAGGACAAGGGACACTTTAGGAGCATCAAGTCAAAAACACAAAACTTCTAAAAAAAAAAAGAGCCTGCAAGGATCTGTGATGCTCTTCCTTCCTTCTTTATTCACCAAATGGAAAATGAAGCGAGAACTTCCTGGTAACTGAGGGTGACATGAACCGCACTCTAAACCTTTAACTGAAAAACTAATAGATTTTCTTTCAAAAACGCATTCCTTCATAGAGATGGTACTAGTTTAATAGCAGCTTGTACGTCAATAGCAGTCTGAAGTACAACAGTAGAACAAACACGCACTTAAATCTTATCCAGCCTGTAAGAGTTTCCAAAGGACTCGCGATAAAAACAGCAGTCTGATAATAATTTAGAGGAAAACAAAACTATTTTGCTGATTTTTAGTGATTTTAGTGCATTAAAAAAAAGAGAATGAAAAAAGGAGGATATCCTGACTTTTCTCCAGACATGGCAACATTCTGGAATTTGAAGGCTGTAAAAGCAACATTATACAGACAAAAACACCAGTTTTTCAAACCAAAAATGTTTCAACAGGGTTTTTTTTAACATGCTTTTGAGGCCTTTTTCTCATGATTGAGAACATATGAAATAGAAAGTTAAAAATGCATTTAAAACATTTCTGTTGTGAACCAGGAGGAGATGAAAAAATGCTCTATAGATGAGAACTTAATTGTGACTGAGAAAACTGGGCGGAGCTACAAGATCTTATCAATAGGGAGGGCAAAGGGGCGGAGTTGCTGCATGGTAACAGTCCCGCCCACAACTCTGAGGTGAATTTCTAATGAACTACTGCCGCTATACAGAAATTATGTTCTAGAAAATTACAGTTTTAAAAAAAAAAAGTTTGTCTAAAAACAGCATAATCATAATCAAAAGCCACTGGGAACACTTTAACAATAAATTCAACTTTTATTTTTGCTAGAATACAGACAGTTTTTCAGTATTGAGGAAATTATCCTTTTATTGTGAAAATCTGGCTGCCATCTCCAACAGGAAGAGATTCCCGTTCAGTTTTCCCTCCTCTAACAAATCAAACTCACACTTTAATCTTCCTGATTGTCCTTTTAAAACCTCAGAATAGTCAGACTCTGCGTTTCTGCTCCAGTTTCAATCAACAAGGAAACTATTGATCCCGGCTGCAGGAAAAGCTCCTACCAGGTCAGGAGACAGGCCCAGGCCTCGCAGCTCCCTGACGCTGTTCTGCGTGGGTTTGGTCTTCTGCTCCCCTGTAGCGCTGGGCTGTGCACAAACACAGGCAGGTCAACAAAAGCGTCCCAGCACAGAGCGCAGGTGTCTGGACTTGGCGCTCACCTGTGGGATCAGGCTGACGTGGATGTTGCAGAAGTTCTCTCTTTTCACTTTGAACTGGAACTGTCGGAAAGCCTCGATGAAGGGCATGCTCTCGATGTCTCCCACCGTGCCCCCCAGCTGCAAGACAACTCAACAAGGTCAGAGGCGTCCTGTTTTATGGTCAGCTCACCCTCGTCTTGGCTCCTCCCACTTAAAAGTTTCTGTTAAAAAGTGTCTTCAAGCTGAAAATCTGGTGCCTAGTTGGACTCAAAGACTCACCTCAATCACACACACTTGAGGTTCTACTTGATCATCATCCACCGGCACTCTGGCCTGCTTCACCACCCATTCCTGGATGGCATCTGTGATGTGTGGCACCACTGCAGAGGAACACAGGATTCTCAGCCTCGTTTAAAACTCCATTTTGACACACAGTGATCTGTTCTTTACCTTGAACGGTTTTACCCAGGTAGTCTCCCCTCCTCTCTTTGTTAATGACCGACTGATAAATCTTCCCGGTGGTCAGGTTGTTGTCTCTGGTCAGGCGGATGTCGAGGAAGCGCTCGTAGTTCCCCAAATCCAAGTCCACCTCCCCGCCGTCGTCGAGCACAAACACCTCACCTAGAAATGAGTCGGCGAAGAACAGTCACACCCGGAACAAACGGCGGCTTTAATCAAAAGGAGGGTTCGCTGACGTACCGTGCTCGTAGGGTGCTCTAGGCGTGAAGAAGTCTGTCTGTACGTCGATGTTGTGTTTGATTTGATGCGCCGTCACATGCAAACCGCACGACTTGAGGATGGTCCCCACACTGCTCGCAATGATGCCTTTGCCGATGCCAGAGATGACCCCACCAGTCACCAGGATGTACTTCATCATTTTACTCATTAGTCCTGGACAGATGGAGTCAGAGTCTGTCAACAGAATTCATTTGACAGACATAAACTCTGTAAAAAACTTCAAATGCTAATAAACTAAACAAATTTTGAATAAAAGTGGAAAGATATCAGAATCAGTAATAGGACTGGGACAGAAGAATATCAAAACTGACAGTCTGAATCTAACAACACTGACGCCACATCCCTATCAGGCTTTTCCCTGAGTCACACTGTGAGTAAGCAGAATCTGAAGCAGAATATGTTGTCATGCAAAAATAATAATAATAATAATAATAATTCTATCTTTGTTCATCATGAATTTTTTACGAGTTACTTTAAAAATTGTCCTCCTAAAATAAAAATAAAAAAGGTGGAAAAAACTGAATTCCGATCGAAACTGTCATGCTGAAATAAACCAAAATAATATTTTTCAAAAAATTAAATAATATACCACTTGAAACATTAGGGACGTTTAATACATTACAGGAATAACTACTAGGGGGGAAACAAGATAGAAGACAAAAAAAAAAAAAAAAAAAAAAACGGAGGAGTAAAACTGGTCTTTTATTTGCTGGATTTATCAAGCAACAAACTAAGCGGGCGGGGAAGTCTTTAAAATACAGCAATTGAACTGGTGCACCGCCCGTCTACAATGTCACGATACTCACAGTAAACGAATCCAAACGCGTGTCTGTGGAAAGGTTTCTATTGAGTCCAAAAAAGTACCTATTTAAAGTGTTCACAGTGGAACCGCCATAACTTAAGTCCTTTGTCGACATTTAACGCCAAAATGCACCGAGAAGTGGTTAATTCTACATCTGCTAAACAAACCCGCGCTGTTATCTCAAATTACACCCCATTAACATATTTACCACAACACCGGTTTCATTCAAAATAAAAGATTTCGATTACAAAAATAAAAAGTTTCAACGTTGTTAGCTTAAAAAATACGACATAACATCATTTACTGGTATTTTAAATATTAACTATCAAGTATGTTCTGCTTCCAGTCATGCTAACTTGGCCAAATATGTTTAATCTAAACTTTAATTGTTTTACTTAACCGGAAGTTGCTGTCTTCACGTGGCGCTTGACGATATTGGTATGCTAGCTTAACCCTCTTCATAACACAGCGTCGGATTTCAACTTACGTGAATCTTCTCCGGTCAAGAGTTTCGCCCAAACCGAGAAATTGTTCACAGTCCCTCTATTCTAAAATAAACTTCTGATCCAAGAACCAGATAACGTTTTCTTAAAGCAACCTCTAAATGTGCGCTACACGTGCGCAGCCCACGAGCCGCTTTGCATCCCTCATTCTGACGAAAACCCGTGATGCGTTCAAGTTGCATCGGAAAGTAGGGCGGTGCGTTTCAGAACATTGGTACCGTTATATATTGGGCAAAAAGAAAGTTTCCTTTAAGGATATCAGACCTTATGTCAAAACAGTGACCATGAATTGTATGTACAGATGTACTCTTGTATCTGAATACTGTTATGATAAGATATAAGAGTAGAACTTTCATTGCCTTTTTAAGTTTGTAAATGTAAAATGAGGGCTTTTCCCCCCTCCGAAAATAGTCTTATTGACTGTTATTTGGTTATTTTAACTTAAACTTTTTAACTTAAAATTAAATGAAGAAGCTTAACTTTGATAAATAGCAAAACTTTATACAATATAAATATTTCAGTAGCTTAGTATTAACACTTTAAAGCCCATTTTTATGATTTTTGCCACACTTACAACACAAGACAACAGGTCATTTGCTTTATGCTCACTGAAATAAAAGAAAAATTCTTTTTTTTTTTTTTTAAATATATATATATATATATTTATATACACTTTATATTTGAGAGCTAGTAGCATTGTCCCTGTGTCTCTATATGTGTCTGTGCTTGTCACAGTGCATACATCTGAAGTTGTGGAGACGTGTTTTTGTCTGTGTTTGTTTGTTTTCCACATGGGACAATAAAGGCTATCTCCCAGTCTAGACATCTTGAACCATAGTAACCTGCCCAGAAACTGGATCCTTTCTGGTCTTTTTTACTCTTTTTTTTTCTTGTGAATTGTAGCATTACTCTCTGCTTTGCACTTTTACCTTTCTGTTAATTTTAATTTTAACAATCATCATTGTGTCTGTTGTCAGGAAATTTACATTCTAAATCAGAATAACAGACTTTCTTTTTTTTTTTTCCTTTTTGTCTTCTAAATCCTTTGTCTCATCCGGTATTCAGCATTTCAGTGGAAATTTGTCAAATTAAATTCAACGACTTTTGCCATCTTTTACAAACAGCAGCAGCTCTCGGTCTTGCACATTCCTTTTTGCAGGAAGTGCATGTTTTCAGCTTTGCCCTCTAAAGTTTATTTTATTAAGTATAAGTATACAATGGAACATTTACATGTAGCAAAGGAAGTATACTGAGTACTACTCACTAAATTAGAACATTTTAATTTTACAAATATAGATAGTATGTAAAACGTAAGTCTCATTTTATTATGTTTAAAGTACATTTAAATAGACTACTTTTTGGCAAAGGATATAACTAATTTAAAAAGTTTACTTTTTTTGCGATTTCCAAAGCTAACACAAACAAGAAACTTATCTATATTATATTTTTTCCAATTAAATTAACATTTAAAAATAATTTTAGATATTTTAAAATCAAAACATTTTTTAGATAGAGGGAGTTTATTAAAATGTAACAATTGAATTGTATGTGTTTAAAGGCACGCTTACTTGTGAAATTTTTATTATTCTTTAACATTTATTTACTTTGTTGGGGGTGGATGGTGGGGTTGATGATTAAAAAAAATCCTGACAGATCTTACCTAAACAATGTTCTATAATTAATTTCCCAGAGATTTCTGGAGCCTGACCCTGCGACCCTGTGAGGTGACACAGCTAAGCGCTGCTGCATATTTGCATTATAAGTAGGTCTAAATGTATAGCTTATTATTGAAATAAAAATTAAAAACACACATATTATTTGTAACTTATGTGACATTACAGGTTAACAACACTCTAAAATTCCCATTTGGATGATCCGTCCTTGCAGAATCCTTGAAAGCCAGATGACTCGAAACCTCAGGAGATGAATAATGATAAAACAAATTAAAAATCATAATGTATGCACCCTAAACTATAGTGACTGTACTAAATAAAATTCCAATAAGAATCCAATGTGATAAGACAAACATGCAGCTGTCTTCCTTTATTCTGAAGCCATGCTGTTCTGCTTTCCCAGCAGTAGGGGGAGCTCGTGGGTCATGTTTTGGGTTTGTGAAGGGCACTTGGGGGAGGGGAACTTTGTCAGTTTTTTTGTCAACTGACAAAAAAACAAAAGAGTGTTTGCTTTAAGCTTCCCAGATTGCAACAGGCTCTTGTCAGGCATTATTTTCCTGGAGCCCCTCTGGCTTTAACGTCATCTCCAGAGAACAAAAATGTTCCGTAAAATCGAATATTCTATCATTCCTCAAATGCATGGCAGAAAAACTAGAAAAACATTTAGATAGGATGGTGGATGAGACACGTCGGTGATAATGGGTGCATTGAGCAGATTTGACTTGCAGCAAAGATTGGCGGCGCCGCACATTCCTCCCCCCTGACACCAGCAACTCTTTACGCCGCTTTGCGCCGTGTAACAAACGGCCAGCGCTCAGAGTGGTTAGTTACAGAAAGGTCAGTGGAGCTGTGATGTTGATTGCCGCGTGTTGTCCTCATTCTGTGTGAAACACGAGGCTCTCGGCTTGGCCGCACCGTGACTCGCGGAGGTCAAGAAGTCCAAATGGCCCCCCAGCGGTGTGGATGATGAGTTTCAGCGTGTGGGTGAGAGGCGAGCAAATGACTGACTCACACACAGAGCCGACTGTGTAACACCCAAATCTCTGCTTGTGAGCGCGAGCTGCCAGGTTAGCCTCCGGAACATGGGGGGAACGAGTGGTGGAGGGCAGGCGCTTAATGAGAGTTTTAATTCATTTTTGAGCCGAGCTGTGATTGAATTAAACTCCCACAGAAGGACTGGTTCCCCTCCTCCCCTACAAGCCATTTCCTCCTATTAGATAAGTAACAGAAGCAGCAGCAGGGAGGCGGACGGTTTGAGGAAACCGGCCTTTCTGCAGAGATGTTCTTATAGGGTCACTTTGGGCCTCATTTATGAAAAAAATAATTAACTTGTACTAAAAAAAACTTCTATTAAAAAAACAGCTCTGTATTCCCAATGTGTTTAATTATTTTTGGTTCGTATAATTTCCCAGCCAGCAGAGCCAAGTGGGCGCTATAAGGTTTGAAAGTGAGCAGAGAATGGTCCCCAAATAGGTTTGTCCACATTGGCTTAAGTGGACACTCAGTGAGTGGGCTTGCTATGCTATCCAGCCGCCTGATGCACAGCAGAGCTTGCTAGCTCAATACAGCGGAGCTCGCTGGCATTCTATAGCAGAGCTTCCCATCTCGATACAGAGGAGCTCGCTAGCATGCTACAGCGGAGCTTCCTAGCTTAATACAGTGGAGCTTGTTGGCATTCTACAGCAGAGCTTCCTAGCTCGACACAGAGGAGCTCGCTAGCTCGATATAGCAGAGTTCGCTAGCTTGATACAGAGGAGCTCACTGGCATACTACAGCAGAACTTGCTAGCTTGCTACAGCGAAGCTCTATAGCTTGTAACGGTGGAGCTTGCTAGCATGCTTCAAAGCGCACCTGCGTGAAGAAAGCAGTTTCTTCTCCGCGACGTAGCAGCGGAGGGGTACAAAGTCATAAGTCCCTACGGCTACCCCTTATTAAAACTATTTTGGACACCACTACAACTCCAAATGCCCTTACAGTTGGAGGGGTAGGGGAAGAATTCAGATTCAGCCTGAGCATTATCTGTAAGTTTTTGTCCATCATGTAAGACAAAGTTGTTTCCAACTTCTAAAGAATATTTACAGCAGTAGCTTGTCCACCTTTTTGGAAAAAAGTTGTTGACAATGGTGTTGGCAACGGAGGTAATAACGGGACCAATAACGTGGTCCACTGGGACCCCCCCCCAACAAAGTAATTTAATGTTAAAGAGGCTCCAGCCCCCCTTGATACCTGGTTAAAGCTCTCCAGAACAATGCCCAAGCCCAACTATTGACTGTATAGGAGAACAGGACTAAGTGATTGTGATGTCATCCATAAAAATGGCTCCAACAAAATGAAGTCAATTCAGTCACAATTTTATCACAATACAGACGTTTCCAAATTCGAATTAGAAATTGACAGGATGCAGTGATTGGTCCAAGTCGGTCTGAGTTAGCGTTTCTATGGCAACCACTCTCGTCAATCAGGAGTGAGCTTGTTGGAAGTCTACACCTCTACCACTTGAAAGCGGACTCAGGAGAACCTGTCGACCAAACATTTCAACATTCCATTTGTTGTGAGATCTCACACTTTTACTAGTAACTTGAAAAAAAATTTGAGAAACATTTGGATTGGAAAAACGTGTTAAAGAAATGTGATAGAACAAGAATGGTTATTTGGACAAAATGAAATTACTAAGTAATAGTAGTTTATTTCTCAGTAGAGATCTATGAGATTTTGGATTCTTGGAGCCAGTGGGTACTTCCAATTTGGAATTGGGGAGGGGAGGATTCACTCTGTCCAGTTCTCTTATACAGTCAATGAAAACTGCATTATAAAGTCAGAGTGAATTTTTCCAAAACTAATATCTTATAAAGGTTAATAAAATCAGTACAGTGATGACATTTAATTGCCTGTTTAAACAAGTTTCAGAGATCAAAAGTTGTCTGAAACTTAACCTTGATTTTCCAAAACAAATAAACACTCAAAAGCACATGAAGAAAATACACTTTTTTTTTTAAAGCCAATCAGAGAAAAACAGACTGTAGTTGTTTTTCTGCCATGACTGTCAACAACAACCACACACTTCCACTTTGCTCTCATTATATCAAAGGTTACTTTCTACAATATTTGAACTGTTCTCAGGAAAAAAAAACACACAAGCACAAAAGATATGTTGTTTTAGTCATGTTCTTCTTGGAGTGTCACAAGCTAACATTTAACTGGTTCATTGACATCTCATATTTAAGGTGGATTTATTTGGATAGTCACTCTTGGAAAAAACAACTAATTACTTCACTGAACATGTAATTCTTGCATATAATATATATATATATATATATATATATATATATATATATATTTTAAATAAAAGTCTTAAATTAATTCTTCTGCTTTCACACTGAACAGGATGGTGAGGAATTAAACTGTCAATGAAAACAGCGGAAGGGGAGTAAAAAAAGGGAGTAAAAGTAGCGAGTCCCGCTAGTCCTCTGACTGTCTCATAGTGCTGGGCTGATTGATCCAAAATATCGATAGTATCAATCTCAAAAAACATTCATGGCGATTAAAAACAATTGAGATTTTGAAGTTAATGTCAAATCCACTGCATTTTCATAAATATCGGTATCGATATTGGCGATAATGATAAGTATCGGATCGATACTCAAATGCTCAGTATTGCCAAGCCCCATAAATAAGCACTGGAAGCTCCTCACAATACCACATTTACCCAGCATACATTTCCAGGGATCTTAAAGGGTAACCAAACAGAACAGTTGGAGACTGACTCCACCCACACCTGAAAATTCATTCAGAGAGGTGGGGCTGGAAAACGACAGCTGTGTCACTAAATTTTCTGTATTTAGAACTATCTGTTGCACCGCTCACCCAGCATGCGCGAACCACACGTGACTTCCACTAAAACAACTTTTACTCTAGCTATGAGGGTGTTTCGTCATTTTTGCTATAGCATTTTGAGGTCAGAGTATCTCTTCGGACGTTAACAAGAATAATAACCTCTTAGAGTGTAATATAGCACTTAAAATGCTTATCACAAGGAAAACAGTCACTTAAGTGTTTAAAAAAACAAAAGGAAAAAGACACGATCAGGATCTTGCAGAGGACTAGAACGGACTACAAATATTTTCTTCCTCTGCTGTTTGACGTGACGGCAGTTTACTCCCCAGGTTAAAAGGATACAGCGCCACTTCCAGACACTTTATTTTCTCTGGTAATCCAAACACGTTATTAACAGAAATTTTGGTTTCAGCATCCCCTGACAACTCAGAGTAAAATGAAAAATGAAAACAATCAAATAGAGAGAATGACTCCAAACCCTGTGTCTGTCATTCTATCACATAGCATTGAGATTCTCCTTTGCCTGTAATGAAAACAATATGTTTATACAGTGTTGCATGTGGCAGTTTATTTTTATTTATTTATTTTTGGCACTGTAATCCAGTTGGGAGATTCTCTTGGTTGTTGAGAAAAACGTAAATTTTTGTGATCACAGAGTTTCACTGTTTGTACACGACTCTGCTGTAAAGTGGAGGGCCTTGTGGTTCGCGTGAGCGGTGCAACAGATAGAGTTCCACGTACATAAAATGTAGCCACAAACTCTTACTGGAGTTGAAGATCATGACTAGGACTTAAATAATCGAACTATCACAAAATTAAAAATGTAATACCCTGTTTCAACCTGTAGGGAGCAGCACATTGACGTTTTTTGAAGATTTTGTGTTTTAGAATTATACAAGTGTATTTTAATTAGTCCGAAAATTGTCAAGGATCAATAGACAGCACTTTTAAAGCCCCATTTATAGAGGTAAACAGCCAAAAAATTTAGGATTTGGTTACCCTTTAAAGTTGTGCTTCTTTGAGTTTATCTTAAATGGCGACAAGGGTTTATATCCTTACAGGTCGGATATTGTCTGCATGGTAAGAAAGGTAAGATGGCGGAGAAAGGCACAGCAAAATTCACAACGAAAACCAAATACAACTAATTAGCAGACTCAGAAATTTTGGATAAAACTGCTGGGATCATAACTGATCTTAAAGAAGACATCCGTCCATTAAGAGCTGAGTAATGAAGGACACTCTTCTCTCCAAGTTTATGGACGTCTCCTTCGCACAATCAAAGAGGCTTACCTCACTTAGCGCTGCGCTACAGGACACAGCTCCGTGGGATCTTTCCACCTTTCCACGGCCTTCCTCATTTTTCACTCTCAAGCACAATTCGCCGGAGGAAGAAGTGGTTGTCCGAAGGCCCAGAAGGAGTTTAGAGGAGACTCAAAAGCCTCCTGCAAAGACCAGGAGGCGGGCTCATATCACCCCGATTTTAAAATCTCTGCATTGACTCCCCATAAGCTTCAGGACTGATTTCAAGATACTTTTAATGGTTTTTAAATGTCTTCATGGTCTTGCGGCTTCTTATTTGTCAGATCTTTTAGTGAAATATGAACCCTCGCGGACTCTGAGATCCTCTGGCACAGGTCTTATGGCCCTCGCTTGTGGGACGATCTGCCAGAAAACCTGAGAGCCGCAGAGACCTCAGATGCTTTTAAGAAAGGCCTTAAGACCCATCTTTTTAACCATGCTTTTAGCTAATTATTTATTTTATATTTATTCATTTATCACAGTTGTTGTGTTTTATTGTCAAAGTATTTACTGGTTTTATCAATATGTTTAATTTTTATTTTCATTTTCCTTTTATGTTCCAGTGCTTCCTCAGCTGGATCCTCTCCCTCGGGGTCGGCCGCTGTCCAGCCACTGTAGCTCTAGATGGGGACCTGCGTCGCTGTCTAGCTGTGGTGAAGCTGGGTCCCCGCCTGGTTGACTATGTGGCCGTCCCCAGAGGAAGAGGTTCCAACTATATTAGCGTTTCGGACAACTAATTTTTCGTGCTCAAACTTATATCCAGTCTGTTCTTTATCGGTTAAGGGGATGGGGGGTGTGAAAGGGATTTGTGTGTGGGTCTCGGTGAGGGAGGGTATTATTTATTTTTTGTTTTTAATTTTATTGTGATTGTTATTTTATTTTCATTTGTTTTACTTTGTTGTACAGCACTTTGTGCTATCTTTCATATGAAAAGTGTTCTATATATAAAGATTGATTTGATTTGATATGTAAGCAACCAGTCGTCCACAACAACACAAACAAATGGAATCGTCCAAGGACACAAATGCAGAGTTATTAGATCACTCTTTAAAAATCATATTTCGATGCATAATGTTGCATTTTATGTAGCTGGTATGGCACCACTTAAATTTTTCATTTCGGTCGAGCTTTCATCAGCACAAAATGCATGGAAACACCATGAGACAGCGAAGCGAAGAATCTTCAAACATCATTGGCCACTTGACACCAGAGTTTAGATAGAAGCCGTGGAACGTCTGTCTTATGGAACATTTAAACAGGCGTGTGCAGAACTTACTCCGTGTCTTATCATGTCCTAAAGCAAAAGTGGAGAGACTGTTTGGACATTATAGCTGACAATATGCTTCTTCTGTTTCACGCGTCAGAGAAAATCTAAATGAACAGGACGTGACTTATTCTGACTAATCAGTTCAATCGGCCTGCATAATTTGAAACTGTTATGGAAATGTCACCTTAATTTGAAACAAAAAGTTCAACTGTGCGAAGGTGTTAATCACCGTTTTAATTGCTTTGGTCACAGAATTCTTTTTCCACAGTTAAAAGCTTGTAGACTGGAACAAGATATGATTTGGTCATAATTAGTGCTGTTTATCAGTGTATTTAAAAAAAAATAAAATAAAAATCCACTCATTCAACCTTCAAACTGAAAGAAAAAAGTGTTTTGTGCACTCAATCATTTAAAAACTTTTTAAACATTTAAACAAGAATTTCAAATAAGATTTTGGCCTGAGGCCTTTCATGCTTTTGAGCTAAATTTACAGTTGCCCTCTAAACCAGGGGTCTCAAACTCAATTCAGCCGGGGGCCGCTGGAAGCAGAGTCTGGGTGAGGCCGGGCCGCATCAGGATTTCCACAAGAAAATCGCTGATAAAACATTCCAAAGTTCTCAAATATCTTTTATTTTTAACACAAAATAATGAATGAATGAATTAATTAGTTTAAAAAAATGAATCAAAAAAAAGAATGAGAATTAATTAGTAATGAACAAAAATGAATCATAATGCAGACACAGATCGACTGCAGACACGACACAATATTGACTGACTGACTAAGCAGTGTTTCTCAAATGGTGGGGCGCCCCCCTGGAGGGCATGCAAATAAAAACATGTTTACATTAGTGATGAATATTGTGCATAATCCTACATAGTATTTGATGATAAATTAAATATAGCAAAAACAACCTAAAAATCAATTTGGTAGCAGAAAGAGCTGCTGTTTACAGTGAACCAATGCAAAAGAACTGAATCTCTGAGAAAAGAAAGAATTCTATCACTACTGTGGAGGGAAACAAGGAAAGATTGTTTTTACTTTGTCTGGAAGTTTTGGAAGTATTCTAAAAACAGAAAAAGAACAATTAATAAAACGGATTATCAAGAAGTTTTTTTAAATCATTCTTCAATGATAATAAAAGTATGATAATTTGAGGAGATAAACGTTTAACTTGAACAAATTAACTGAACTAATGATGTTTTCAGCTGTGTGTGTGTGTGTGTGATTCTGTTTTCTGTTTGATGGAGCAACTTCATTTTCATGAACTAAACTCAGATTGAAGTTAAATTCATCTGAAACCTACTTTGTTAATTTAAAGAAACTTTTAAGTAGCTAGCTTTAAAAAAATTGATTTTACTGTTTCTATTTTTTTTAATTTAATACAAGCATAGATCTGTATATACAAGAAAAAAATGTAATAGGAGAAAAGTGACTAATTTTAGATCTATTCTTAAATTACTTTAGATTAGGGTGTGTCCAGCGTTTTGTCAAATGACTGTATATAAGAACTGGACAGAGTCCGTGTGACGTCACCCATAGAAAAAGACTTACTTCCAGTTCTAACCAAAGTAAGACAATTCAGACGCAATTTCTTTTTCAGAATGGACATCGCCGTGTTGGAGCCAGAGGTTGTCTGTAAGCAGTGGTTCGTCCAAATTGGTCCAACCAATCAGGAGTGAGCTTGTTGAAAGGCCACACCCCTAACACTTGAAAGTGGGCTCGGAAGAATGTTAATCAAAGGTTTTGAATCTGCGACGTGAGACCATCTACTTCAGAGGAGGCATCTGATTGGCCAGTTTATAACTTGAATAAGTTGTAATGAAGAAAGAAAAATATGCAATAAAGTGAGGATTAGCAAGAACATGTCACAAAGAAGTTGCAGAGAAAATTCTTTTCCTAACAAATATAATGACAGAGTAATAACTGTTTATTTCTGTAATGTGGATATTTAAGACAAATTAGGAAATTATTTAAATGTAAAGGTCTAAAAAAAACATAACTAGAAAATAAAATAAAAGGACTATATAATTAGTTAAGATTAAAATTCCTAAAATATTTCAGTATATCATTGCCAGCAAATGAAAATGATGGCATAAAGCAGAGCCACATCGAGTGGCCTTTAAGGCTCGCTGCTCTTCTGCACATTGATCTCATTTAATTATGCTGAGAGGAAAAACATTGGAGCTGTGCTGCGCCACAAATTGAGATATGATTCTGTCATGTGTGAACATCGGCGACCCCCCCCCACACACACACACTCTCATGCAGACAGAACTCCTTCCTTCCACTCCCTGATTAATTGAATTTGTTTCAGTGTGGGTGTTAATGTAGCCCAGAAGATGGAAACCAAACCTTTTGGTGTCCTTCACTCTGATCTGAACCTGCTGGTTCTCTGATCCAAGCCCGGCCGGCCGGTCACTCTTGACCCAGCTTGGCTCTGAGCAAACAGACTTTAAAATCTGGTTCTGCTCTTTGAGAGACGGAGGATGCTGCCCGGGATTCGAAGAAACACTTGCCTGCCTGATGGAATGCACCAATGACAGCTTGATGACTTGCTGGTGCCTTGACTGCTGTTAAAAACACAGCATGCTGAGACGGAGGTTTCAAAACAGAAACCAATCAACCGTGTCTCAATCCTGCAGGGGGAAAAATGTTTTTAAAGAGGGGCAGGTGTCAGCATATTTTGACAGACTGGAGGAAAAAAGGAAATCATTCCAATCATTTAAATGTGATTACTTCTTGAGTATTTTCTAGAGATTTGAACGTGCAGAGGCACACTAAAAATGTCCACTATGTTTTCTGTGGTTCACTCGGTTTGCCGTATTTTACACATAATTGCATTTTTAAAGAAAAATGAGTCTGGGTCTTTATGGGTTACAGGTGTCCATGAGGGCTTGTTTTGCTGCTTTTTCATCCTTAGAGATTTAAAGAAGCACTAACAGATAACACTGCACATCCCTACCCCCCACCTGGCTTCGACAGGGGGCCACGTCAGAAAAAAAGGGGAGCAGCACCAGACAAAGTTATTGATTATCTCAAACTTTTGAGTTATTTTATTCATGGGTTTAAGTATTAACTTTTTGTAACATTTTTACAGGAAATGAGTGGTGTGTAAAAACTGTTTATATATATATATATATGTGGCGCCCCTCCATCAGATGGCGCCCTGGGCGGCTGCCTAGCTCATCTATGCCCAGGGCCGACTTTGACTTGTTTTTTTGTTTGTGTTTATCTCTCCAGTCAGTTCAGTCACAAAAATGTGATCGCATTTGTCAATTGCTGTATTTTAGTATGAAATCTTGATTATACTTTGAAAATTGACTGGATGTTCGTGTGTGCCTTGGCGTAACTTCCTGGCAGAATTGATGCAGATCATTCATGGCTCACAAAAAAAATAAAGCAGATTCTAAAACGATCGCTTTATTATACAAGCATACCGCGTATGACTGCAGCACTTTGCTTCTGGTATGAACTACACCATTGGTTAACAAGGGCACAGAATGGAAGCGACCTCCATTCTACACCGCTTTTGCACCAAATATGAACCTGGCAGAAGGATGCTTTACTCTGGACCTCCAGAGTTGGATCCTGAGCTTGTTCTTATTTCCTTTGATTTCCAAAGGGACTGAAAGTTAATCTTTTTTGGAAAAGAAGACTTTGGTCCAGCGAGCGTTAGTCCAGATCAGGTTAGTCTGTCCTCGGTCAAGTTTTCTCTGGTTCATGAGTAACTCATTAAAATGACAGTTGAAGTGGAGGATCTTTAAGCTCTGACTCCAGCAGAAATCCAATCCTGTCAATCTCCATCTCATTTATCAAATGCAAAGATTTTATTCATATCTACTGCTTGTAAAACTTTATCTCTAGCTTTGTTTGGATACAGCACTCAGAACAACCAGCTGAACAGCAAAGTCGAGAGAATTCCAAGTACTTTACATGAATCTTTGAAAACCTCAGAGGAGGCATCAAAAGCCCATGAAAGCAGGTCTTTCCTCTGTATCTAAATCAGCTGAGCTGAGGCCTTCTGGGAGTTTGTTCCAGACGTCCAGAGCAGAATCACTTCAAATGGATCGGATTGTGTTTGAACTGAGTAAATGAGTCAAACCAACTGTTGGATGATCCTCTCATTCTGCGATGGGGCTCCTGAAGCGATCACTGAGGCTTCTGCCCACAGCCAGCTAAACTCTCACTGCAGGGGCCTAATCCTAATTGACACTTCCACACCGCCCTCACTGTGATATCCTGTCATTAATCCATGATGGGCCTTGAGATGTACTTTAACAGGAATAAATGACATATGCCCCCCCCAGCTTGTTCTGCTGAAGTCAGCACTCGAGATGTCCTTGTAAGGCTGGATTTGGAGCAGATTGTTGTATAATTGATGTTACATAACCAAGTTAAGCAGGAGATTGACAACTAAGTGAAGAATACAGTGTTCTAGGTTTTTTCTCTCACAGGGTAATGAGGAAGGGAGTTTGGTTAATCGCTGTGTGTCTGACTGTGTGAGAAAACAGAAGCAAAGGATGGAGGAAGACAGAGGCGGGAGGCAGCGGAGGGGCGGATCCGTGGGCTCGCTGGAAACTGGTGAGTCATCCCAGCTGATGGATGCGTGAATCCAGAGAGGGATCTCTTTGGGAGTCCGACCTGACAAACGTCCGTCATGTCCGAGAACCACACCAATGAGGAGTCCGTTATCCCATCTCCTTTATTCTCTCTGTAGTTCAGGTGTCTCCCCACAGATTGCACCAAATTTACCAAAGTTATTCTGTATTTCTGTTATGTTTGAAGATTTTTTTTTTTTAAATTCACGTGTGATATCCAAGTTAGACAGTCATTTTTCCAATTACTCCAACACCACATGAACGCAACATTTAGCTGAAATCGAGGTTTTCCTTGAGAGACATCAACAGGTTGGTGAAAATGACACTAAAATGAGACCAAAAACCATTGATTTTTAACTGAAAACTCCAAAATGTTCAGTTTTTAAAGTCATTTTCAATGAATTTATTGATTATTAATGTTTTTGTCCAGATCCTGTGTTATTTCTTTCTTTTACCAGGAGAATAACCAAAATATGCAAGAAATCTGCTCCTGTCAAACACTTCAGTCAGATTTGAGAACTCTTTGTGGCCCTCGAGTAATGAAAGTTTGCCCATCCCGGCCATAGATGTATAAACCCCAGGATCTAGAGGCTGATGGTGGTCTGAGGCCGGCTTCCAAGGGTTGCTCCACATCACTGTTCAGAGGACTCTGGAGCCTTATGGATCCTCTAGCACAGTGCCCCAACCACCGGGCCGTGGACTAGTACTGGTCCATAGATCAATTGGCACCGGACTGCTTTTAGAGCACATTCCTTTGTTGGTAAGGAGAAAATGCCCTTTCAAGCTAAGTGGACAAATACTTACCTTTTTGTATCAAATGGTTGGATAAAGTGCCTGATTTAACGCCATGCTCAAAGAATTCAATATAAATCGTCGCTATGTTACAATTCATAAAAACAGTGAGGAGCACAACAATAAGCTCCAACAACTGCACAGCAAATAATGTTTACAAAAATGTCAAAATCCAGTGTGTGACTGTGATAGAGGCTATCTACAGTTGTGGCTTTGGAAATGGCCCGGTGTTGTGCCAAAGTAAGTTCCCCCTGCTGGAATGTGTTTCCTCGCTCTCAGGCATCGTTGAAAAATTTGCTATAGAAGCAACAACTTTTTATTATTTGTTCATTGTTACATACATTCAAAATATAGTCAGTTTAACAAATTGTGTTTGTTATCCTAACTTAGCCAAACAAAGGTCCTTTTTTCACACTAAAAGCTGTTAACGTTTTATGTAGAATATGTGGAAAAATATACAGATATGACAATAAACTCCCCAAAGCCCCAGAATAAAGAATATTGTTATCGTCCCTCTTCTTTTAATGCTTTTTAGGACAAAATATAAGTGTCATGAAACAAATCAACAATCCCAGAGACCGGAGATGCACACTCTGGCAAAGGGAACGTACCTTGGCACAACACCAGCGTCGAAAGCCCTAGAGAGACGGGGAGTTTATAAAAGAATGTCTGATGAAAGTAGCTCACATGGACATATTTTTTTAACCAAAATTAATTATATTTTGAGTTAATGTTTCAAATCTTGTTCGGTTAACTTCACAAATGACACTTGGTCATTAAAGTTGTTAAAAACAACATTTTTCTGTTTATCTATTTTTTTCACTTATAGAGTTCTTCATTTGGCCTTCTGTACAACAAACTTTGAGAACCACTGTAATAAACTTTTTATTGAAAGCGGTTGCTTGAACATTTCTGAGCCCGGTCTGAATGCAGCTTTAGAAACAAGAAGCATTGCTCAACACGGTTACTTGGAAGACGTCAAATGAGATAAAATGTTGAAAAATTGGGCTTGTGCCCTAACTGCTGAAAAAAACTATATAGTGCAGGACTATAGTGTGCTGGATTTTACAGGTAATTCAGACACAATGCTCATTACTTTACTTTTGTTTTTCTAAACACCGGATATGACGTCACCGATTTCACAAAATCGGATCAATACGAACATTTCACAACATCTATTTATGACTCCACTGTGTTCTGATGGTGAAAATGTAGATGGTTTATTCAAATATTGCATTTTTTTTGTTCTAAATTGTTCGACTGCATATTCTGGAACATTTACATTTGTTCGAACCGGGCGATGCTTGCATTGTGTAAATCAGCTAATGTACATTAATGTAAATCCGCGAGTTTTTTGCACTAGACTTCTGGATTCGGTTTCTGTGGGCGAACGCAGATTTAACTGGGCCTTAAATCAGCTTTTCAAATAACCGTTTTTGTTGGTTCTGGACAGATAAACTTTGATGCTTTTCTTCCATCGCTCCTTTTGCAGTCTGTTATTAAACATACAGCACTCTGTTTCACTTATCTAAAGGGTAAGACATTACCCAGTGACCTTTTGGAGGAATGTCAGCCGAGTGTGTTCTTAATTACAATTACTCAATGAAAAGCAGTGAAACAACAAATGGTGAGAGCGACTGACATGACGTGGACTAAAGACCACTGAACGGTTTAAAAGATGGAGGCAGAAAGCGTGTGGAAGCTCTGTGTTCCTCTTCTCTGAGGTGTCGTGATTACGGTGACGCGTGGAGGAAAGTCCGTGTCATCAGACACGGCCATCATTGCCGATGCTCACGACTCGATGGGAGCCACAGAGATGCGGCGCAGCTGACGTGAAGAGGAGCTGCAGCGCATCACTAGTCGTTTCTCTCTTCACGTCTCTCCCCCGCACTAATGAGCTCATTAGTAATTACTCACTGAATCTAGCTTCTATGGCAACACAGCATGAGCACAGATTTCCAAACACGTATCATCTCCCTGTGCCGAGGCTGTTTGGAGGAGATTTGGAAAATCAGCTGTTGGCCTGTTTCAGCTCTAATCACTGTAGCTGTAGATCCAGGAGGGGTAAATGGGTTTCTGGTACTACCCTTCAGTCTCATGACAGTTCCTGCACTTCAGGGAATGTAGAACAGGAAGATGCAGTGAACATGTTGGCAGAAAGGTTGTCATCTTTGACTCATCATGTGACCTATGACAGTCTCAGACTACGAGAGAATCGATCTTTAGGAAAAGAGTTGGTGTCAGGGGCGTTTGGACATTTACAACAACACAAAAGGGATGGAAGTTGTTTGATTTCCTTAAAAAGCAATGAACTTTTAATTACTTTCTCCCAAAAAACATTAAATCTTGACAATTACATGTAAACTGGTCGGATACAGTGATCCGTCGTGTTACACTCTGGATTTTGCATGCCAAAAAGTTATCCTGAAGTTGGACAGGCATTGACTGTGGTATGCCCCGCCCACCTCAACTATGTTTATGACATGAAAAACTAGGGAGGAAAAAGTACAATTTGAAATTCTGTTTAAAATTTTGTTGAAAAAGAAAATCTTCAAAAATCAGAATGCAAAATACCTTTATACTAGCTGTAAGATAGATGTTTTAACTAAGGAATCAATGAAGAACTGGTTCCTTCTGATACCAGCCTCTAGTGGTTATTTATGGAACTGCAACATTTGGCTTTGTATTTTGGAATGGAAGGTGGGGACTTTGTCTTGTACCTTAAGAGGGTGTGATGGAAGTGTTTAGATTACAAATGTTCACTAGTGAGATGTGCATCAAAAAAACATCTTAAGTCAGGGGTATCAAACTCCTTTTTGTTCAGGGGCCGCGTTCAACCCGTCTGATCTCTAGTGGGCTGGACCAGAAACATCGTAGCAAAATAACCTATTGTTAACTTGTTATCAGTAGCTTTGTTTTTTTGTGTTTGTTTTGTTTTTTTCTGAGTTAGAAAAAAAAGCCTCAACCAACCTAAAAGCCTAATCACTTATTATTACACATTCATTCACTGAGGCTAATGGATTTCACATAAAATGCATTGCGCATTGAGGTATTTTCTTTAAAGAACCATAACTTGCCACAGGAATGGGTTAGAAACTTGCTTTTTTGAATAACAACAACTGGGCCGGATTAAACCATCAGGTGGGCCAGATTTGGCCCGCGGGCCATATGTTTGACAGCTGTGTCTTGAGCTCTGGGCTACGTTATCAAAAATCCACTCTGATTATCTCTTGATCTATGTTAAAAGCATTCCCAGTGTTTTTCCTTATGATGATTATGGTATTTTTACCCAAAATCAAAAACCTATGCTGTCATCTAGAACATAGTTTCTCCAGGGTGTCAGTTATTATTGAAAATTTGCCTCTGACTTGAGAGCGGGCTCCCACTTCCTTCATCCATCAGTTTACTCTCTCTACCTTGACGCCCTCACAGGTCCAAGATAACATAAGTCGAGCAATATCGAAGCTATCTAGCGTTCAGTTTTTATCCAGATTCCAGCTCAGACAGGGAAAACAAAGATGTACATGGATCTATTTGACTGCAAGCTGATGCATCAGAATGGAGCAGAGCAGGGAGCTTGTGGATTGCCCAGTTCATTTTCTATGCAGCAAATACAAGCTTTTTTTTTCGTCTTCTCCTGATTTACAACAATTTAAATTGAGAATTACTCAGAAATGCAAATTTAAACTTAATTTTCTTTATAAATGTCCTCCATCATCACAAAAGTGTCACAGAAATAAGTTGAAAACCCAATTTTCATTGGAGTTGGCCTTTAAAGTTAGCAAGTTTGCCTTTTCCAGGAATTAAGTCTTTTCCTGTTCTTCCCTGCCTGCATGTTTTGCTCATTTCCCTGCTCAAACACAGCTGATTCAAATGACTTTCTGTCATTATCTCTCTTCTGCAGAACGGCAGGAGGAGCAGATGAGCGGAACAAGGTGTGCTGGAACTGGGGGACGGGACATGCAGTAGAGTGGAGCATGAAGAGAAGAGCAGGCATACGTTGAGGATAACAGCCTCTTTATGTGCAGTAAAAGACTTCAAAAAAAATAAATCATGGCACCAGCAAATCTGCATGCACAAGCTTAAGGTTCCAGTGAAAAATGCACATTTTTACAGAAACATAAAACTGTACAAAGCTTTAATCAAGACAAATAAGAATTTCATTGTAAAAATTCAAATGAGTAAATAAAGTAAAAATGTTAAAACCAGAGGATGTTGATGTCTAAAAAATCTATTATAAAATGCAATAGATCGTTGAAAATATTTCTTCATATTAATAAAACATTAGAAAAGTTACATTCCCTGCGATAATGCTGGTGTGAATGCTAAAGCTTTTTGCTGAAAATGGTGATGCAATCTACTTTTATTGCTGAAAATGCTGAAAAAGCTATTTGCAAAATGCTAAATTTGCTAAAAGACTGGAAATTTTGTTGAAAAACTATGAAAGAGCACTGAAGTTGACTTACATTTCTGACAATTGCTTATCAAACCCCAATACATGCCAATTTTGGAAAAATATTTAATGTGTTGCTTAAATTGGAGCTAAACTCGAAATTAAACTCAGTCACACTTTTAGCCATATTTTATAGTCACACTTTTAGTCTTGGCATCAAAGTGTTCATCTTGTTTAGAACATTAGTGCTTGTATTTTTGGTATTCATAAACTTTATAGTTTTTGAAAATATATCCCATAGGAAAAGTATTCAAATTTAAAAAAGTTAAGTAGATTAGCAACAAGTCTTTAAATATATTCAGAGGCTATGTTTTAATTTTTTGTAGTAACTTTCAAAATAATTTGAGTTTACCTAATATTTTAGCAACATGCTAACGTTTTTGGCTAATTTGTTATCTACTGGGGTTTTTAAGGCTAATTTAGAATTTAGCTTCTATTTTAGCAACAGGCTTACATTTTTTACCAATTTGCTGAGGAACTTCAGGCAATTTTGAAGGTAAGCTAGTATTTAAGCGGCGAGCTAGCTTTTTTTTTTTTGTCTAATTTGGAATCTGCTGAAGTTTTTATGGGCTAATCTGGAGTTTCCTTCATATTTAAGCAACAAACTACTTTGCAAAATTTGCATGTATTGGGATTTTAAATGAATTTTACTACGTTTAATCAGAAATTTAGGTCAATTTCAGTGCTCTTTCATGGTTCTTTAACAAGATTTCCAGTCTTTATGGTAAATTTAATATTTTGAAAACAGCTTTTGAATTTTCAGCAAATCCCTTCAACAATTAAAGTAAATTAGGTCCCATTTTCAGCAAAAAGCTTCAGCATTCACACTAGTATTATTGCAGGCACTATAACTGTTCTAGTTTATAACTGTTTCTGTTTTAAAAAACTAAAAAGAAGACGAAGTTTGTTTGGAAACCACAGAGCCATAAAAGTATAAAGATTTTCACCTTTAGCTTTTCAATAAACAAAACCTGAAACTGTAGAGATTTCATCTTCTGGTTTCGTTTAGAAAATCAGAGTTTTTGATCAGCCACACTTTTTTTTAAAGGATAATCTAATAGTAATCAGGATTCACAGCAGAACAAACTGGAGTCATTTATCTGCGTCTCTCTGAGACAGAATGTTCCTGTTTTTTTGGGTTTTTTTTGGAATCTCACAGAGATGACGGAAAATTTCATGTCCTTGTTTATCAGACCTGACACAGTACCAGGGCGTGGCTTCATTTTCACACTGCTGTGTCAAATGGTCATAAAGAGATAAATATTGTTGAATCCCTCTTGATTGTGCGTCAGGACAGCGACAGAGCGTTTGTGACCTGCGGAGCCTTCTCTGAGCCGGCCCTCACAGTCTGTGGTGCTGATAGGCAGAAACTGTCGTCAGCTGTCTGTCACTCCCCCACCTCTGGAACACGAGCTAACAAATTCCTGTGGATCTTCTGCTCGAGCCAGCAGCATTTCTCCTCAACACAAGAACATAGCGGGAGCTTAGCAAACTCCCACCAGGCTCTGCTGAACACAAAGCTGCTTTATAGCCCGTTAACTCATTCATGTGATCGTTTTCTGTCAAGCGAAGCAGCCGTGATCCTGTCATGTCTTTAATTAAGGCCCTGTTCTAATCTTTTCCTGTTGGAGAAAGCTGCATGATTTGTCTGTTTGATTTGAAATGCAAAAAAAAGACTGAACTAAATTAAAGACATAAACTAAGTGTTTATTAAATGAGATTTAATGCATTCAGTTAGGTTTTTTAAAAATTTGAAGCAGCATTAATGTGCCTTTGAGTTTTGAACCATAAAGGAATCTTCTTTTTTTCAAATGTGGGTCTTATTCTACGTTCAAACCAGACTCTGCAACTCGTGTTCAAGCGTCCATTTAAAAGTGTATGTTCACGAGTGTACATGCATGTTTCAGGCTTCTGCGTCTAAAACTCTGGCCTTCACACATAGCTACACAAGTTTCTATAATTGTTTTTGGGCTCTATACAACTGCGCTCATTGGGGATTGATTTGTGCCTGCGGAATTTAGGATATGTTTATAACTTTGGATTCGTGGGTGCGTAATTCTTGATTTGTAACTCCTGTTATACCTTTTATGCTATTAAAAAAAAAAGCAATTTACACATGCACACATTAAAAATACAACAGCTTGAAACCAATTATACATGCAGATCTTTAAGAATAACGCACAAATCGCCTCTTACGCACACACAAAACATCAGTTTTGCCACAAATCTATAGTGAGACTTATTTCACGTCTCACTAATTTGCCTGTGAGTGATGCGTTTAAATACTACTAGAATGCTCAGTCATCAGAGTTTTCTTATCAGCTGTTTTAAACTTAGATTGTAAATAATGTCTGGTGAAACTTGACATTTTTCCACTTTCTTAAACAGATATTCCAGATAATAAATATAAAAACGTCTACATAAGAGTTTTTAAAACAATTTTCCCTTTCAAAAATAAAAACATCTCCGAGAGCCAATCGCTTTCTCTCTGCCACCCCGCCCCTGACCACGCTTCCGACACGGGGCTCTGTCCCAAGCGCTGGTCACGGTCACGGAGATAGCAGGCGGTACCGCGTAACGAGACACACAAAAGCGAGTAAAACATTTTTCAGTGGTGTCAAAATAAACAAGTTATCAGTTGGACCAATTAATTCCTTTTGGTTAAGAAGACAATCAATGCTCTAGATTGGTCCGTGGCTCACCCGTTCATAGCCGATTTCAGCCCCATGAGGGGACTTTTAAGGCTCTTTCCAGGGCCCAATTTTGAAGTCTCCCAGCAGTCTCACAGGATTCCGTTCTTGTTATCCAAACCAATGACATTGTATCTGCTTGGTCCTGGGTTCCTATTGGTTCCTTTCTCACCTTCTCCTAGGGCCAATTTCACAGTTTTCTTGGTCCTGCTTCCCTAACTTCACTTTCCTGATGTCTTGGGACCTTAACCTGGTATGCCAGGTTCATTGTTCCGGGTCCCTATACTCATTTTTTATGAACATCAAGATTAGAGGATCTTTTGGCCTCCATGTACAAGTGTCCCTGGTGGGTCTCAAGGGTTCCTGGGGATGTCTGGTGGGTCTCCTGGACCCCATTTCCCTGTGTTTGAAGGGTTAGTTAGGGTAAGTTGTATCATTTCTGCTTATGGCCAATAATGTCAGGCGCCATCTTGTCTGGAACCAGGTCCTTCTCAATTTTGCCTCAGCTGGTCCTGTTCTTTACCCAGTACTTGTTCTCAGTTCTTCATTTACATGTTGGGCTTTCTGCAGTACCTTTGGTTTGTTGTGGTTGAACCCCAACCCCCCACCATCCATCTTCCTGTCATAGCAGGCATTCAGGGTATGAATAGGAGAAAGAAACACACTGATTGGAGATTTTGGAGAGCTGGGGTCTCCTCCATCCATGTGTATGGAGAATAAGCAAGAGTACCTTTCGTTCTTTACCCTTTAAAGGCCTGCTTGTTTATGCATGGTTCACCACATCAATCGAGTCCTTAAAGTGACCATGGCAACGACGGCGCGGCAAAGTGTACCTCAACAAAGATGTAAAGATCAAGGGCTGGTAAAAAGAGCAAAACCAGCTTCTAAATCCAGAGCATTTTGTATTTTACACAATAGTTTATTAGACTTCTTGATAGTTTTGAGGGTTTTTGATAGGCCTCATTACAGAGCGCTCATGTTATACAATACAATGGCTTCCATTCAAAAATCCTTTCATCTCCTTTTTAGTGAAATAGTCATTTTCAGGATTTTTTCATACTATTGTTAAGAAAATGTATTAGCATTGAGAGTAGAGGTCAAGTTGGTCATTTTCTCTCCCATTTAAAAAAATGTCCCATCCTGGGATCTAGGTCTGTGTGATTTCACGCATCGGCAGCCTCAGAGTTAATCTGCAGCAGGTTAACCGGGAGCCTCAGGTTTAACTCAACTAAAAGTGAACTGCAGAATGTTTAAAGAAAAAAGAAAAGAAAAGGCTGCAGCCTCGTCTCCAAGCCCTCGCCCTTTATTTTGCCTCCTCCAGTGCAGAAAGTAATGACTTCCCTGTGCTCTGCAGAGAGCCTTCAGCCGGCCTGTGGGCCAAAGCAATCTGTCGCTTGTTTGTGCCGTGACATCTGCTTCCACAGGGACGCGGTATTGTCCCTGCTTCTCTCCTCAAAGCTCTCAGATGTGAACCTGTATCTTTGAATGTGCTGTTGAACAGAAGCGGGGTTTGTCAAGGTTTCTACTGTGAAGTAAATCCAACACCTGGAATACAAAATTCCGAGTGCACCTTCAGATCTTCTCAAATCTACCCTTTTAGAGTGGAAAGATAGACTTTTAGATAAAGAGCTGTCACTCTCAGAGGTTTCCTTTCATTTAATGTTGGGATGCCAGTTTCAGCTGGTCTGTATACAAAGCATTTTCTTTGATTGTAAATTTGTTGACCTATGAGCTATGGTTTTTATCCTCCTACTACGGTTTTTGGCTAAAGCAACAATTCTATAGAAACTGCAAAATCTCTACTCCAAACTAATTTCATGATATCTTAATGAAAAAAATACTTGGTGAAGTTTTCATCTACTTACATTTGCAGGGTTCACCAAGCAGCAATAGAAGTTTGGAAATCTCTTTCCCGCCCCTTTATCTTTGTATGGACCAAGGTAAAAACCCTGAGCAAACTAGACTTAAGTCTATCCTCAGGACTAAATCCTGGCCGCCTCCTCTAGGGTTGGGCACTGAAGTTCGGTTCCAAATAGGAACTGTTATGATTTACGTGGTTCTACTGAAATCAAAAGATTTCATGGAAGGTCTATTTCTCTTAGGGACATGTCAGCCACTTCTCCTCTGTTCAGTACTCTGAAGTTCTACCCAATCCTTCTGCCTTTCCTGCTATAGTGGGTGAGCTCATATAAGACTGGTGACGCAGAGAGCACAAAGACGCGCAGCGCTCAAATGTCTGGCTGCATTTCACAGCAGGTCACAAAAGTTTAACCGATCGCTGGGTCGCATCAGCCAATCAGGAACTGAGCTTTAGGCGCGTGACGTTTTCAGTCACCTGAAAAATACTAATCCAAAGCAAGCAATTTGTCTTTTTGTAGCACAGCGGTTTCAAAGCCTTCAAACTCCGTCACAGAGACACAGAAACACAGCAGAAGCGACTGTCATACAGACCCCCTCCCCCCGTGAGATCAAAGCCCCGGTAATCCCTCAGACTAGCTCAGGACTTCGTTTGAAAGGTGGCGAGCAGCTGGACCCTTACCAACCGTGTGCATGTATAGGGTGTGCAGGTGATATGTAAGTGCCCACAGGAAGCTCATAGAATGTCCACACAAACTACGCTCTGATTGGATAATTTCCTAACTTCTAAAAGCCAGGTCCACATAATTTGGGGGGTTGAAAAAGTGAAAAATCCACACAACATGCTCACTTACTTAACTTTCACTTAGCCTTACCTGTTTTTTAAAGATCCACTCCAATAAAAATTGTAATTTTAGCGTTTTTAACATGTTCTTGTGGACATTTTCTCATGATAGAGAACATATATAAAGCAAATAATGCTTAAAATTGAATTTCTGAGTATTTTTTTATTCAGTTTGTTATCAATCAGGATCATATGAGAAATGGTGTTAGAAAAAGCTTGTAGGGCTGATGCAGGACCTACACTGGTGTGCTTTATTCTGACACATGCAGTTACAGATAAATAGATCCAATGAAGATTTTTGTTTCTCCTTCGCAGTACAGTACAACATAGAACCCGTCACAACGGAGGAATCCCTCTGCTTGGAGGGTTGGCTCCTGAAAAACTACTTTGGACACCCATCCCACTACAAATGCCCCTACAAATGCAGGGGTAGGGAGAAGGGAAGAATTCGGATCAGGCCTTTTTGATTTTGGCTGAAAGCATCTCAGTCATCATTAAAAAAAGAAAAATAACTCTGGAGATGGTTTTAATATAGTTCAAAAGATAATTGGAGTGGGAAATTAAGTGTTTATTACAACTTGTACCTTAGAATACCTGTAGAAAAAAAGATGTACATGAATGTTTTCCCCCTACAGGCTCACAGAGCAACCTTGATATTTCCTGGTGGCCACCTGGACAGATTTTCCCATTTTTCGCCTGCACATGTGGGTCGCATGTCACATGCACCCGTGGGGCCATGTGGGGTGAAAGCTTAAGTCTGCAGGGTTTCATTTTCAATCGATCCTCGTATAAAGATCAAATGTTCTGTGAGCCTGTTGAGAAATAAAAGGAAACCCTTTTCTAATCTCTCCATTGAAATACTGCTATGTGGCTACATAGGAAGCTGTGTCATTTTTCCTCATTGGCACTGATCTGAGCTGGCTGGTGTTGTCTTCACCGCAGTAAAAGCTCCCGTGCATCAAGTGAACATCGAAAGGAGCAGAGCGAGGAGACGAAAGCGCTCCGTAATGTCCGGAGGCATTGAAAGTTTGCAGCAGAGCGAACAAGGAGTGTGTGTCGCAAACTGTGTGTTTTGTATTCTTTGCACGGCAACAGAGTGCTGCCCTCCACTCTAATAACAACCTACAGTCTGCATCATAGCAGCGGAACTGCCCCGGGCAGGACAGAATCAGACCATTATGTGGATCAGAACCAATTACGTCTGAACAATCAGAGACTGGAGGGTGTGTTGGGCGGAGGAGAGGATGCTCTTAAAGGATTGTTTTATGCTCCTCCTTGAGCAATAACATGCTGCTAAATCAAAGGTTAGGAAACTTTGACCTCCAGTCGGGAATTGTTTTGTAGCCGTGACATTTACTCCCCCTGCGCTCCAATGAGAGCATCTGAAAATAGGTCATGTTTGAAAATGACTCCAAGAAGCGTTCTGAACTACACAATGTTACATAACATTCTACATGGAAGAGCTGGACGCCCCAAGGAGAGCTGAACACATCCAAACCCTGACGCATTGGCACTGCAGGTCCTCAGTTCAGAGAGTTTTTGTTTTTTTGTTTCCAGGTATGGAGGGGCGGTGTGTGTTTGGTACAAAACTGTGTTGTGTCAAGAGCTGCCTCTGGGAATTTCACACCATGTTACGAAAACAACTCCGCGCTGCTGCTGCTGCGTTTCACCGACGAGGTGACTCACTCCTCAGCATCCACCAGCGCTGCATAACGGCCATCATTAGCTGAAGCTGCAGATAATCAGCAGCGATTCCCTCCCAAATGCTGCTGCGCAAACATTGACATTTCTCTGTAACAAGCTGTCAGACACCAGTCTAAATGGAGGAAACAGAAGGAGTCATTTCAACAACCATCAAAAGGAGATTCTGTCCTTCACTTGTTCCCAGCCTGAGGTGTTCCCATGGAACAGTCACAACTCTGTCCAGATGAACGAACTGCTCATCTAAACCTTTGATTTGAAATGAGATCACAGGATGTCATTCAAAGGAGTTTTATTATTTTGACAATGAATTAGTGGTAGAAAATGAAACATAAAAACAACTGAAAACCTTCAGCTATAAACAAACCAAATTTTCTGAAAATCCGTAAAAAAGAAATTAGTTAATTTTTACATTCCTTGTGGCAAAATGTGTACTAAATACAAAACACTATGTTACAAGAAACCATAAATCAAAATGTCAACTATCTTTGTTTGTTTTTGGAGTTACCACAACAATAAGCAAGACTCATTTAGCTTTGGTTTTACATTAGAGGGTTATGTCTCTGCAGAATGACAGTACTTCATTTGAAATTTGCCTCTGAGTTCTGGAGGTAACCGTTACTGTGGAGTAAGTCTGCCCCCACTTCCCATCATCCAGCTGTTCAACTCTCTCCTGCTAGTTTACATCCCCTCACAACCCCATGCTAATGTTAGAGGTGTAACAAAAATGGCGAGCGATATAAGAGCAGTTTTAAGCCAGATGGCAGCTCGGATGAGGAAAATGCAGACGTAAGACGGTGGACACGACTGATTGAGTGGAAGTTTGGGGAAGCACATGCAAAACTTCATTAAATTCAGTCTTTCTTCTCCAAAAAATAAAAACTATAAGAATAATCACCAAGTCACCTTATGCAGACCCAACAAATCCACTTTTTATTAAACTGAAACTCATTTGCCAGCTTAATTGTCTTTAAATGTGTCCTCCATCATGAGAAAAATCCAGTTAAAACATGTCTTTTTTCAGAGTGGGTCTTTCAGGCATGAAAAGGTTTAACAGTCACAGCTGCAAAACACATTCACACAATTACTCACACAATGAACACGTGTGTGCTCACGTTCACACACAACATTCAAGCATAATAAATGTACACATGTATTTACTCATTTTCAAACACTCTAAATCACAAATACATCGTAGTCCCAGAGCTGCTATGTAGAGGAACTATTCAGGCCGGGTTTTCCGAACCCCGGGCTCCCACGGTAAGCGTTACTGCGCTGATGCGACCGCCGAGTCTTTACATAACTTTAAAAGTGCGAAAGGAACTCCACTGCACAGGATCACGGGCGACCTCTGCGATCCGGCCTCTGGAGCGGAGTCGCATTCATCTGGTAGCCAAAGGGAGTTTTTGACCAAGTTGTAGCTCAGCTGGGAGCCCAGAGCAAGGTAAACAGTGTTTTATCACAGCAATATTTTAGTAAATATGATAGAATATTTGTCTTGCTTTTGTGTATTTGTTAAAGTTCTGGTATATTGAATTCTTTATAGGTTGCTTGTAAAGACATGCTTCATCTCCTAATTTAAAAATATAGTTGTAATGTATTATGTGTTTATTCAAAGTAATATTAAATTGGCATGGCCAAAAAATAACAGAAAATCTCACATGTTAGGTATTATATTTTAAAAAAGTCAAATTTTATGCATTTTATTTGTTTTTTTATGGCTTTTGGCATTGATCAAAAAGGCAATTTGACCCTTTCCTCCTTTGTACACGCTCACAAGAAACACACACACACACACACAGAGCGCAGCAGTAGCCCCAGGACCAGATGGAGCTCTTTTTCTAACAATGGCGATGTTGCAAAAGAAGACCAGCATGTCTGTTTTACTAAATCCTGGTGATGCAGAGAACAGATTCTGCTGGATGATAACGTGTGTGTGAGTGTGGGTGTGTGGAAGAGGGCGTGAGCCTGGAAGGACAGGAACACACATCTTTAAATAGCTTCATTGCATCTTTACTTAAAGGCTCGCCATCTTCTCGCTACTGACGGAGCTCCTTCGGTCCGGCCTTCAACCATGTGTGAGTTTAGCAATGAACCAAACAGAAGCACTGGACTTTAAAAGGGAAGGACGTGTTCTGATGTGTGGTGTTCATGGCCTCGGATTACCTGAGAAATACAGGAACAGTCATTGGGTGTTGTGACCCCCGGGGGGGGGGAGATAAGATTCATGAAGACAGGGGTCGGCTTTTTAGAAAAACAACATGAGCTCAATGACATTAAAACCAGAGCAGCACCTCAGTTCCATTCCTCCTTCCTCCATCTCTGCATTTATCCCCCCCCCATTGTCCCGCCGTCTTTTGTGATCCTTCCGGACAAAAGAAGGCACTTGAGGCAGCGGCGGGTGTGCGCGCATCCGAACAACGGCGATGATGCGCTTCCTGCAGACCGACTGTGAACGCACGCGCTGCCTCTTTCAGGCTGGAGTGTGACAGCTTGCAGTTGCGCTCAATTCAGCCCCCCCCCTCGCTATTACAGCAACACAATGCTGTTTGCTAAGCCGTCCCTCTACACCCCCCCCATACACACACACACAGAGCATTATCTCATGCACAATAGCACACAGAGGCAACAGGCCCACCAAGCTTGTTTGATTTTGTTAATGAATTCTTAGTGGCTTTTATATTTTTGTCACTTTTCTGCCCATTGTGTGGGAAAATAATGCAGCTCTCTGTTGGGAAGAAAAACTATTGTTTCCTGTTTTTGGTTAAGCCTTTATTTACCCACAAAGAGACAAAAACTATTCATATTCATTTTTTTTAATATAGGAACTGAAAATGTGCACAATAAACATGTAAAAATGAACAGTTAGCTGCACGGTTGAGTGAACTCTCCCCCCTCACAACATGAAGAGCTCCATTTTTCCTGGTTGTCCCTTCTTTGAGGGATTAAGAATTACACAGTTCATGCACATTTTATATAGTTTATATACAATTGTTGCATAAATCTTATAAAATTGTGTGATTTTTATGGATGCATATGCAAATTTGTGGCTTTCCATGACCGCTTCACGTGTCTAACTTTTCTTTTCTTTTTTTTAACTTGTCCTGTCCAACCGCTCAGCAAACAGATACGGGCTGAGAGCCTCTTGTGTTGGGCAGATTTGAATGTCCCGACAGGGGTTTATTGAGTATAAACCCCTGTTGTATTTTATACTAAACTTTATTTATATTGATTATGTTGTATCTTTTTTCTTTTTTGTTGGACCGGACGGTAACAGAGGGAAGCAACATCGTAAAACAACCAGGTCTAAATAGCAATCTGGAATGGGCGGGGCCTGTCTACACACACACTCAGTAGTTACACACATACCTGTTGGCTAAAATAGTCTTTACATTTAAAGTAGTCAAAATGAACACGACACAACTGCAGTTCACACACAATCATACAAACTGATACAAATAAAGCCTTTCATACTGTCACACATTCTATTAGTGAAAAGGTGAGCTGACACCTGTGCTCAGGTGAGTGGGGCCCCCACCCTCAGAGAGCCCCCAACCCCAGAGGAGCACCCCAGGTATGAGCCAGGGCCCCCCAAAGGTGACCCGCTTCCATGCTCCATGGAAGCGGGTCGTCCAGGGGGGAGCCAGGCAGGGGCCACCCACCCCTGCCCAGTAGAGAGACACCCTAGAGAAACGAGGGTCCCAGAGGAGTGATGTTAACAAGGCCCGACCAGGCACACCCACTGATGGAGTTCTTGGAGAGGCCCAGTTCTCGAGAGCAAGAACCGAAACCCGCACCACCGAGACATGGACACCCCCTGGCTCAGATGAAGTTTGATCCCCTGCTTTAGATCTTGAATCTCGGGGATCCCTCTCCCGGTGTGTAGAGGAGGTCGCTGATCCCAGGAGACCGGCACCCAAGAGACAAGACCACCAGGTCAAGGGTCCCCCGCCAGGGATGGGGTAAGGGACAGAAGGTCGAAGGTTCCACCTTCCTTGAGTGATGCACACATGTTTGTTTGTTAGAGTGTATATTTTGAGGTGTTAGACGTGTGTGTAGGAAAGGGTGCAGTTAAAATTGGTGAGTAGGGCCTTGACAGGACATCTCCTGATGTATAACTTTGATATTGAATACGGTGCACTTATCAAGTGAAGATTACGTAATTGACACACTAAATACTAAGGAATTTCATATAAACAGCAATATACATTATTCACACCTTATTTATGGGGGCAAGGGAGTGGAGTCCTCCGCCAAAATGCCGACACTGGAGGACCCCCCCATCACCGTCTCACCCTCACAGCCAAAGAAAGTCTATTACCTCAAAAACTCTTTTCAGCAGGAGTCTATTACCTCATTCTTCTTGTTTTTTCTTTGTGCCTGACCAAGAGTTTACTATATTACATTAGTGTAGAGTTTTTTGTGTTTGGGGCGGCATTTTGTTGCCTTGCCTGGAGTATCATTCTGTTTTTCTTCCGCTGATTATCCTTTAAGCACCTATTGTAATAATTGTTGCGAAAGTGAAGAAGTGCAGCTTTACGTGCTCTTTGTGTGGTTTATTCGTACTTCTTCCACGGTTTTAACGTGGTTTATTTATGATACATCTGTGAAAATTTCATGCAAAATTACTAAACTTTTCTCACTTTTTCCACATATTCACGTAAGACCAATTTCATCCATACAATATGCGCAAAATGTACTTTCTTGTGTGACACGGCCTTAGATAAAAATAGTTAATTATCAAAAAACATCCAATCGTGTAACAGTTTTATTAACTTAAAGGACATCCTATAATAATTAATTGGGTGTAAAATGACCTGGACTTAGTGTGACCTCATAGAAAATTGTTCACTTTAGCTCCAACCAAGTGAAGTCAGTTCAGTTACCATTTTGGATGTCAGCATGTTGGAATCAGGAATCGTCAGTAAGTATTAATTGGCCTGAGTAACCGTTTCTATGGCAATCACTCTCACCAACCAGGAGTGAGCTTCTTGGAAGTCACATGGGCTCAGAGAACCCGTCAATCAAACGTTTCCAACATTCAACAAGACCACATACTTTCACTAAGGCATCAGATTGGTCAGTTTATAACTTCAATAACTTGCAATAAGGAAAAAAATATCATGAAAAAAATGGATTGGCAAAAAGATGTTATTCAGATAAAGAAAATGACTGAATATTAACTGTTTATTTCTCAATAGATATGGGTCTATGGGATTTTGGCTTCTTGGAGCTTGGGGGTACTTCCTGTTCCTGGGAGAGGAGGAGTCACTCAGTCCAGGTCTCATGTACAGTCATGCTACCCACATTCTTATTGTCTGGGAGAGGCAAAAAGAATGGACTTTGTTTTGTGCTTCCTTTTCTGTCCCCCACCCGAAGACGGTTAATGATTCATGGACTGGATGCACACGTGCTGTTGTGAGGCCAGCAGAGCTGTGCGGGTGTGAAGTGGCGTGCTTGGTGTTGAGCTGGCCTTGTGTACTTGTGAGTTTTCTGTAAATAATCATGTGAAATAAAAATGACCTTTCCCATCGTAAAGTCATTAAAATCCTGTAGAAACGCTCTCTGCTACCGCTGTAGTCGGCCACAGACAGCAGTTTTGGTGCTTTTATGCAAAGTTTTCATGACTGAGAGTAGCAGAAGAGTCTCTGCATGAGGATTAGACAACCATCAACTCTAAAAGTTTCACTTCTTGGGTCTTTCCATTAACTTTTAGGCTCCACCTCCTCCAGATCGTGTCCACTTGCTAAACTTAACGCCCCAGGGATCACACCTTTTCTCAGGTTACAAATCTCTTCTCTCGCACCAGCACCACAACAACCACCACCCTGTCAAGAAAAAATCTAAACAAAAAGACAGCAGCTGCTGCCAGAAAGGATCCTAAAAGCTGTCAGCTCAGCAGATCCCCACAAGGTGACTTTTTGTTGAAAGGAATAATACATTTCCTTGTTTATGTTTTCTAGAGACAGACAAAATAAAAGATTGTGACTTTTTGGGAGCTCTTTTGTTTCTCTTCAAAAACAGATTCACAAAGACCCGTTTCATTTAAAGCTCAGGTGAATTCCTGCATGAAACTGAATGCCAACAAAAGCTGAGAAATCCCATCAGGAAACAGAAAGTCAACCACCTTCTGCTACACATTAATACGCAAACCATTTTTACCACTTAAGCTGAAACTGCGGGGCAGAAATACATTTGGCCCTTAGAGGGGAGGGCTAAAAATAGTGTCCAAGTTAATAAGGGTCTACTTATAGTGCACCATTCCTTCCAGCCTTGTCAATAACACAATGGGGCGGCTGACCGCCTGCTGTGTAAGGCTCTGCTTTAACCGACCTGCTAAGTGCTGGTTGTGTTGTCTGCTTTGTAAGCCACAAGCCCATCACAGAGTCTGCAACAGCGAGACACTTTTTACTTTTTCATTTTGTTGACGAGTTATTCTAAATCCACAAAAATGCACATCGCCTTGGATTAAAGGTTTTATCTCCAACTACATTGTCCCAGATTCTCTCATTGTTCCAATTTGTAGAAGACAATCAGCTTCAGCGACAGACATCGTCATGTTTATCATTATCCAAGTGGTCTCATATTGTCAGTCTATTCATAGAACTGATTGAACCAAAGTCATATGTGGACTAAACAAAGCTTTCACTTTACTTTGTCCAATCAAAGCGACCAACAGAGAAAACATTATTAAATTGGATAAAAGAGTCAGTCCAAATTGAGGGTTTTATTATTGCCATTTATTATTACCTGCATGAAGCCCAATGACGCAAAATTTCTTTGTGATTTTGGGCTATATAAATAAAATTGAATTGAATTGAGAGCCGTACAAGTGACATCAGAGGTCCTCAGCTTGAAGGTAAAGTATGTCTGCTTCCTGAGATGAATCCACTAAGGTTTCATACCAAGGTGAAGTATGGATACTAGCCTGAGGATTAGACAACCTTCAATTTTACCTACATACAGCAAAGTACTTGTATTTACATACAGAATTCATGCGAGTGCAGCAACTAGCTCTCTGGAGTGTTGCCAGATTGGGCAAAAAAAACACCTAATTGGAGCGAAAACCTGTCCGAATGAGAGGAAAACTGTCAAATTTGGCAACGGTCTGTCTGTGCTCACACCTAGCCCCTCCCCTCCCTGCTTCATCGGAGAGCAGAGAAAATTAATAAAGAGCCACATATTGCAGCAAGGCAAGGATTTTTTTGGTTTTTTTTTATTTAACCACCAAATGGTTTCTGAGTGCAGCTGAGTCTGCAGCTCACCACACCACCAAGGGAGGGGTCAAATGGAGAGGACAAATGTCACAGAACTAGATGTGTGATCTAGTGGGAATGAGTAGTCGCGTTTCCATTAACTCTGAAATTTCGAAAAACGGAATTTCGATATTAAATTCTCCTAATGGAAACACCACAATTTCGAAAAAACTCGCCTTTTTCGAAATAAAGTTTTTGCGCTTAGAGGAGGTGGTATTTGGGCCGTATCGAAACAGTAGTTTTTCGAAAAACTGTAATGGAAACACTTTTTTAGAAACAAACGAGTCACGTGACCATTAACCGATATGACGTTTCGGACAGGAAGCAGGAAAAGCTGGTCGATGCGCTTTTTCACAGCAACTGGCTGCCTTGGGCACCGCACAGCGGGCGCCACGAGAGGTCCCACAGCATCGCACAGCTCATCAAAAGTTGAGCGTGTCATGCGAAAATGCTGAATCCACAGCTCTTCGGTGAATTCTTCAACCACGATTTCCCAAAAATGTTTGACTCTACGTCGCTCCCACGTATAAGGAGCCTGCCGCTCCGAGGCTCGGATCAGACGTAGACGTCTTCTCCGAATGGCAAGGATGAGAGCTAGCTCCGTGGCAGAAATGTGAATGAATCTACTGCACATCAAAATAGTGTTTATATCCGTCGCCATGTTTTTTTTTAATGACTCATCGCGGGAATTACTTCGAGTTTTTCGCATAATCATGGTTTAATGGAAACGCTGTTTTTTCGAAACAGTGTTTTATCGAAATTCTAGAAATTTCGATAAAGTTTTGCGCAAAAGTGTAATGGAAACGCAGCTAGTGAGACGTTAACTTTAACTTCACTTTGTTACAGTGGGGCTTTTGTTTACTTTTTTCAATAGTGAATTTGTTATCTTATTACAGTCGTAATTTGTAAATATATGTTTGTGGAATTGTTTTTTTTTTAATTTTTGTTACATTGCAGCTTTTTGAAGATTTTGTACTAGTTACTGTTTTATTGCTATTATTATTAGTCAGATGATTAATGTAGCCACAAGGGGGCTCAAGCCAGGGTCTCATTGTGCCGGTCCCAAGCCCGGATAAATACAGAGGGTTGTGTCAGGAAGGGCATCAGATGTAAAATCGTTGCCAAATCAAATATGCGAATCAGACCTACAATATCCATACCGGATCGTTTGAGGCCCGGGTTAACAACGACCGCCATCTGTGCTGTTCACCGACAGGGTGCCGGTGGAAATTGGACTACTGTTGGTCGAAGAAGGAGAGGAAGAAGGCAGGTTCATAGGAAGAGAGAGAAGAGGAAAGTCACTAGTATTGGACTGAGAGTTGGAACTTTGAATGTTGGAACTATGACAGGAAAAGGTAGAGAGTTAGTTGACATGATGCAGAGGAGAAAGGTGGACATACTGTGTGTCCAGAAGACCAGGTGGGAAGGTAGCAAGGCTAGAAGCTTAGGAACAGGGTTCAAGTTGTTCTTTCATGGTGGAGATGGGAAAAGAAATGGAGGAGGAGTTATCTTAAAGGAGGAGTTTGTCAGTAGTGTCGTGGAGGTAAAAAGAGTGTCAGATAAAGTGATGAAATGGAGGGTGTGATGTTTAATGTTGTTAGTGGGTATGCCCCACAGGTAGGATGTGAGCTGAAAGAGAAGGAGAAGTTCTGGTTGGACATCAATGACGTGATGATGAGCATCCCTGGAAATGAGAGAGTTGTCATTGGTGCAGATTTCAATGGACATGTTGGTGCAGGAAACCGAGGTGATGCAGCAGGTTAGGGGGATCAAGTATAGAGATGGTAATGTGTTGACAGGTGTCAATGGCGTAATGGAAATATGGAGAGAATACTTTGAAGAGTTGATGAATGAAGAGAATGAGAGAGAACAAAGAATAGAAGAGGAGACTGTTGTGGAGCAGGAAGTAACAAAGATTAGTAAAGGTGAAGTAAGAGGGGCTTTGAAGAGGATGAAGAGTGGAAAGGCTCTTGGTCCTGATGATATACCTGTGGAGGTATGGAAGTGTCTAGGAGTGGAATTTCTGACCAGGTTATTCAACAGGATCTTAGGTGGTGAGAAGATGCCTGAGGAATGGAGAAGTGTGATGGCGCCCATTTTTAAGAATAAGGGAGATGTGCAGAGTTGTGGTAACTACAGAGGAATAAAGCTGATGAGCCATACAATGAAGGTATGGGAAAGAGTAGTGGAAGATAGACTAAGAGCAGAAGTGAACATTTGTGAACAGCAGTATGGTTCCATGCCAAGAAAGAGCACTACAGATGCAACATTTGCTTTGAGGATGTTGATAGAGAAGTACAGAGAAGGTCAGAGAGAGCTCCACTGTGTCTTTGTAGATCTGGAGAAAGCTTATGTCAGAGTGTACAGAGAGGATCTATGGGATTGTATGAGGAAGTCTGGAGTGACAGAGAAGTATGTTCTAGCAGTGCAGGACATGTATGAGGGCTGTAAGACAGTGGTGAGGTGTGCTGTCAGGGTGACAGAGGAGTTCAAGGTGGAGGTGGGATTACATCAGGGATCAGCTCTGAGCCCCCTCCTGTTTAAAATGGTGATGGACAGACTGACAGACAGGAATCACCATGGACTATGATGTTTGCAGATGATATTGTGATTTGTAGTGAGAGCAGAGAACAGGTGGAGGAGGAGCCAGAGAGGTGGAGGTTTGCCTGGAAAGGAGAGGAATGAAGGTTAGCAGCAGTAAGACAGAGTACATGTGTGTGAATGAGAGGAACCCAAGTGGAAGAGTGAGGTTACAGGGAGAAGAGATAAAGAAGGGGGAGGAGTTTAAGTATTTAGGGTCAACAGTACAGAGTCATGGAGAGTGTGGAAAAGAAGTGAAGAGGCGAGTGCAAGCAGGTTGGAATGGGTGGATAGAGTGTACAGGTTGTGATGTGTGATAGAAGAGTTTCAGCACAAATAAAAAGGAAAGAAGTGTACAAGACTGTGGTGAGACAGCCATGTTGTCGGACTAGAGAAACAGTGAAAGAAAAAAAGACAGGAAGACCAAGCAGAAGCTGGAGGTAGCAGAGATGAAGATGCTGAGGTTCTCTTTGGGAGTGACCAGGATGGATAGGATCAGGAATGAATCCATCAGAGGGACAGCACATGTTAGAGGTTTTGGAGATAAAGTCAGAGAGGCCAGACTGAGATGGTTTGGACATGTTCAGAGGAGAGACAGTGAAGATATTGGTAGAAGGATGTTGAGTTTAGAGCTGCAGGAAAGAGGTCTAGAGGAAGACCAAAGAGGAGGTTTATGGATGCAGAGAATGAAGATATGAAGGTGGCTGGTGTTAAGAGTAGAGGATGCTGAAGACAGGCTTAGATGGAGGAAACTGATTCGCTGTGGCGACCCCTGAAGGGAAAAGCCGAAAGGAAAAGAAGAAGAAAGAAGAAGATTCACATAATTATGAGTTAATATTGTGTTATAAATTTTAAGCCCCTTCCCCAAATTAAATCCAATTTACCCCTTTATGCCTGAATCAATTTCCAATAAAATGAAATTAAATGAAATGTGATGTAAAGGGGTTAAATGCAAAGTAAAAGTATATATATTTTTTCAACTTTGATTCAAAAACAGCCAATTCAGAGAAAGACTGGTCAGGAACACATCCCAAATTTATAACATTTACATATAAATATCTGGAGAAACTTAAAATAACTTTAGGGACTTGTAATAAAAATCAGACGTAAGAAGAAAGAATTGAACACATAAGATGACATGAAATAATTTTAGTTTAAGTTACTTTTATCATTTTGATTATTTTTTTGATTTAAGACTTTATCTGAAAAAAACTACAGAACAAATGTGGTTTTGTCTGTAAGGGAATCAGACATTTTCAGCCACTGACTGATCACAGTGATGGAGCAGATGCTGCTGAAGCAAAGCCTTGTCAGGATCAGCCGACTCCAGAAGAAAGGCGATGTTGTGTGAGGGCCCTCCAGCCTCGCGTTCTCGTTCTCGTCATCTGTCGGTGGCAGACGTCAGGTCAGCTCAGAGAAGCAGCAGCTGGTCTGTAGCCTCTGTGAATGGGAGGACAATGCATTTACTCGTGAACGTGCTTCACTTCAACACAACTTGGTGTAGAGAGTTTGTACAGCAGGCCTACAGCAGCTGCTGATTTCATTTGTTAGTAGTTCCACTTCTGCAGCTCCACCACAATGCACAGCTGTTGAAGGCTGTAGGGGAGGAGACAGTAAATGTGTCTGTGTGTGCAGTTTTTTTAATCATAAATTAAGTTTGCATTTCTTTTTTAAAGGAATCTCATACATATTGTTTCTTCTTTGCTTTCCTCAATAAACTTTGCAATTTGACATCCATCCATTTTCCCAACTTTTTATTCATGGTCGGGGGCCATGGGGTTGCTGGAGCCTATCCTGCTACTGGAAGGTGAAGGCGGGTGTCAAGAGCTGGTGTCCAAAATGCAGGAGCTGAGGTTTAGTGGCAGAAACTAAAACATTTAATAAACAAACTGAAACACAACAAAACCATGCATGGGCGCAACAAAAAAAATGGTTACAAAGAACAGATGACCTGAAGATGAAGAATTAAATACCAGAGATTTATATACACTGAGGGTAATTGACCCTGTGAAGACAGCTGTGGACGATCAACCTTAATCAGGTGAGACTAACAGAAAAAACAGAACATGATCAAAAATCTGAGACCACAATCCTCACAGTACCCCTCCCCAAATGGTAGATCCCAGATGTCCAAACACTCCAGGAGGGGACTTAGAGCAACAAACAACAGCAAAACCAGAAAACAGTGAAGGTTAGAGTATCACTCCTCAGGAAACATGAAGGGGAGCAGCTCCGGTGACCCACCTCTAGAACAGGAAATATGCTCAAGAGGGATGAACGGGCACCATCCTCGAGGACAGAGGAGCGATTTGATAGTTATGAAATCAAATGCATTCAACTGAAATAAAGATATACATTCAGGGTAAATTCAAATTGTGTAAATTTAGTCTTGGTCTAAATTTAGCTCATGGTCAAGATCAGGGGTCTGCAACCTATAGCTCCGGGGCCACACGTGACTCTTTGACCCCTCCAGTATGGCTCTCATGGTTAAAGAAAATAAATATGATTTTCTATTTTCTATTGGTCATCAAAGTTCAATAATCAAAGCTGAATCAAAGCTGCTCAGTTGGAGATTAGTTCACTGTCAGAATTCATACTTAAATCACATCAGATTATAAGGTGGATTTCTTCTTGTTGAAATATTCAAGGATTTTAAGTCTTCCTCATGGTCTAAAAAATACAGCATGTGTTACCTATTTCTGATTTATAAATTTCTAGCAGAGATAAAACAACAATGGTAAAAATAAAAAAATTTTCCCCCACTGCTGACATGACATTGCCAACTATATTTGCTGCATTGAAATGATCGAATATGGTACAGGGTATCTTATTTTGAAAGGATGTCTTGGGAACTTCAGTCAAAAATGATAAACTATTCCATATTTAATTTATTTATTTGTTTTAAAATGAGTTTTTCCTTATGTTCATGTTTTGGTTATGACAAAAATGTACATTGATCATATTAGCATATATATATATATATATATATATATATATATATATATATATATATATATATATATTTTTTTTTTTTCTGAAGGAAGAAGTCAGACTTTTTGGCTCGTTCTGGATTGTAGTTGATAAGAAATCGGCATGAATGGCTCTGTAAGTGTAGATGTGTTGAAGATTGCAGACTCCTGGTCTAGATAGACATAAGGTGTTCAAAAATATGAGTTGCAGCAAACAGTTTTGATCACATTAGTTTGATACATGACCGGTACCTAATAGAGCTAAATATAAGTGTTTAAAGCCAGGTTTAAGATGATGATCTAGAGTTTAAAACTTCTCCGTGGTGATTCTTCCTTCACTTCGCATGTTCGACTCATATCCTGACCAAATGGATCCTCCTGTCTTGTTTCCACTAAGAGGTTTTTCAATGTAGTTCACCTCGGAATCTCAGATACTGGGCCTCATAACTGCATTCACACTCCAACCACAAAATAAAAGCTCACTTTAATTATCTGCTCCTTCTTGAACTGCTTTTTCTATTTGCTGGCCTTCACAGAGACAGAGGAAGTCATTTGACCTGGAATCTGATACGGACAACGAGCAAGAATGAGCTGCTATTAATTGATAAGCTTCTATTATGTAACCTTCGCTCAGCTAAACACTAAATCCCAACAATTGTTTTTTTTTTCTTTTTAATTGAAATCTTTGGTTGCTGTAGACATTGGAGAGTTTCCTGAATATCATCAGGGAGGATTAAACGCAGCAACAGCCTTCAGAGTAATTTCTTACCACAAAACTATTGATTAGAATTTTATCAGACTCAGAGTGAAACCGCTGTGATTGAATATATAGTGAGTATTGGTTCATTTTGAGCGATCTAACTCACTCACCTAAAATTGATCCATGACATCTTTATCCAAACTTTTAACCAGTGTGATGTTTTCAGATTCCTTTTATTTCTTAATCAATAGTTATTAAAATATGTGTATAAAGAAAGAGGTAAACAAAAATTTATGGAAAATACATTCACATTTTCACAAAATGTTCCCACATCAAAATAATTGAAACGGACCATTATTAGGACATTATACCTCAGTGAATCGTCACATTTTCACCGTAATGATGGTTCGATCACATTTTTCCGCCTTCCCGTATGCTGTCTACTATGATGGCCTCTGTTGCTTTTTAGTAAAATAATCATTTTGTGCCTCGATTCAAAACATTTTTTTCAATAGTGTTGTAATCTTTTTTAAATTTTGGATCAATTGTATAATATAAATTGATTCCATTAACAACTTGCCTCAGACAGATCAATCTGCTTGGATTATGTGAGACGCATACACAGAATTGTGGCTTTCTAGCCATGTCCACACGTGTCTAACAGACTTTTCAAGCATGCACCACCAATGCATAACACGTATATCACGTTAAAATTGCAAACTGATGCACGAATCACTAATGAATTGCATATAAATAGCACAATAAACACGTGCAGTTCATGCACGACTGTGTGGCTGTCACAAACGGGCAGACAGCTGGTTCCACATGAAGCAGGTTTATTTGTTCAGACAGGGACTAAGCACCAACCCTTCCGATCTCCTTGGCTTGTTTACATTAAAAGTGGGGTCATCTGGACTGATTTTTGAGTTTCACTAATGTCCATGGCAGACATAAAATCCTGTCCCCCTTTGTCATGGAAGGAATCGCATATTAATATGCGGTTGGAGTCATCTAGACCCCAAAGAGAGCAGAAGGGTTAAAATTCCAGAAAGCCAAATTAGAGTCAGACAGGCAGAGGTCCAATACGATCAGAGGCTCATCTGAGAAGAGATTGTCAGAGTCCAGGCGAAGTTCAGGGCAGGCGACGGACAATCAGAGATAAAGCAGGGTCAGAAACAGAAGATCGGGTCCAGGTAGAAACGCTCGGTAATGCAGGCGGGGTGGTACAAACAATACTTCACACTGAGTGAGGCTCTTTGCATTCCTTAAGTGTCCTGTGGGTTATTGGCAAATGAGAGACAGCTGAGCAGCATCCAGGAACTGTGTGCAGGGGTTTCTGGGAGATGTAGTGCAGTCAGTAATCTGGAGATGGGTCTCACCGGTGACTGGAGGGAGATACAGAGCGCTGACACTGACAGGTACATAAATTGTTTTATCTATCACCCCTCCAGCAGGCTAAACCGAGTGGGGGTCTCTCGTTGGGGAGTATCCAGCACCGCAAGGAAGGTTGGGCGTGGGAGGGGTTCAACTCTGGACACGCACCAGACCCTACTCATGGATCTTCCCAGCTGCAGCTCCCGCCAAGGGGCCCCCATCTCCCGTCGAGATGGGGGACCATATGTCAATATGTGAAGACTTGGGAATGAGAATGTGTTAATTTGGGAAAATGTAGGCATTATTTTTTACCACTGAAATACCAAAATTGGCACCAATTAGGAACCAAAACCAAAAAACCGCTTTGACACCGGAACCGATTAAAACCCAAATAGTGCCCAGGTCTAAAATCGCGAGGCCCGCGATAGTGCTGACGCGATGTGATTTCTGCCCATTTTCTGATAATTTGTAACTTTTTTTCTCGTATATTTATTTTCTTTTTTTGCGACTCCGTCATAAAAAATAGGCGACAAAGAAGTGTGAGTTTATGTATTCTTTGTGTGGTTTGCTTTAATGGGATTGATTTGTTATAAATCAGTGAAAATTTCATGCTAAGGCCACAACTTTTCTCACTTTTTCTATGTATATTTGCATATGACCAATTTTCCTCCGTGCAATGTGCGCAGAATGTACAAAGGTCTGTGTAACATGGGCTTTAAGATGAGCCTCAAGGGAACTACAAGACACACCTGGACTCACCTTAAGATGAAGCCCCTCCTCTTTATGGCCATGCATAGGCCCGGACAACTGAGAAACCAACTGTACCCATACGGGTCAACCTCCTTTACAAGTGCATATGACTTAAGACTTAAAGCGAGATGTAAAGAAAGGGGTGGTATCAAGACAATGTTTTTGTCTATTTGTTTGTTTTTTCTGTTAATTCAAATTTCAGCCTTTCAGATTTTAAATGTTCACTTTTACCCATCAGGAACACAAACAGTTCAATAGATTCTTGATTTTTTTTCAGATTTTTCATTTCCTTATTATACTTAGAAAAAAAAAAAAAAAAACAATCATCCATAAAACATCAAGTACTGACCCATGAAATATATCAATTGCTCATAAATGAATTCAGAATTTCTGGTTAGGATCTGTGCAGAAATGATGGGTCTCCTTTTTTCCTCTTGAAAGGGATTTGATATGAAATCTTTTCAAACATCCCCCTGAATATTCCTGTTATTCTGCCGGTGGGAGTGATTGGCTGTTTGACAGGCCATTTGAAAGAATATTTGACCAACTTTAAGTCCCCCGTACACGATTGCTTTTTCAATCCCTGACAGCTCACTCTCAAATATATATTGTGAATGCGAGCAGAAAGAGCCAAACACACACAAACAAAGAGCGGGGTGGCAGGGCGCTATTCAGTCCTGCATCCCGTTGTGTCACTGCGCGCCTCTAAATTATTCAGTGTCACTCAAATATTGATATGGAAATCACAGCTGACTGAACTGACGGAGAGAAGGGAAAAACCCACTGTCCTCCTTCGTCTCGTTCTTTGAGCTTCTCTGCTGGTTTGAATGATGCCTTTGAGCAGCAGGTGCTCATCCTTATTTCACGTCCAGAATACTCTGAATGCTAAGGAAGCTTTTTTTTTTCTTTCTTTCTTTTCAGAAGAACAAAAACCTCTCCTGTCATATGTGGGCTTGATTGTAAAGCGGAGCTCTAAGTGCTCCTGAAGCCAGAAGAGGCATATACTCTGCAGCCATCGGTCTGACACTCCTGACTCTCATTACAGAGGCAGCTCTTCCTTTTTACCCCTCATGACTAAATGAAAACTGACACGCCGCAATCATGGCGCAGTCAGACACACAGGCAAAATCAATTCCCCGCATGTGGGATTAGCCTGCTCCTGCACTGGCAGCTCCACGCGGAGCGGCTGTTGTCAGTCTGGTCTGTGCTCGACTGGAACAAAGAAATGGACTTTTACTGGCATCTAAGGATAACAAAAAAAAAAAAATTAGGCCTCCAAACATTAACGCATCAAAAAGAATTAACATGGTCATTCTTACTAAAGCATGTTAATTACACCTTGCAAAGAAACAGTAGTCTACTTTCCTCGGATGGTTCAGGCTTCCACAGCGAGTGTTAAAACTAGGGATGTCCCGATCTGGTTTTTTTGGCCCGATCCGATTCCGAGTCATTGGATTTTATGGATTTGCCGATACCGAGTCCCGATCTGATACTTTTGTAACATATTTAAAACATGAACACTTGAATAAACAGATTTGTGTTGTCTCTTATTTATATTTCATTAACCTTCTTTTATCATTAAAAACTTAAATAGAACACTTCTGTAAAGTAGCTTTATTAGCCAAGTAAAAATAGAGCAAATATAAACTCAGAAAAAAAGAAATCATATTTTCTTGTTCTATAAGTGATAATTAGTCATGTGGGAAAGTTTAGTGACTTTAGCTTTAATATCTTTAGATATTTTTGACCAAATGTGATTCTGTCCTCATTTAGAATTCTTAAAAATAAATTCTGACTGTTTTAGTATGAATTTGATGAGTGTTCATGACTAGCTCATATCATTATTTATTTTCATTTATTCGTTTTTTGTTTGTTTTTTAAGATTATGTGCTTCTATTTAAGCTCTTAAGACATCACATTTTCGGTTTTATTATCAGAATAGTTATTTTTCTCAACTTTTATTTCTCTTTCAGATAAATAAAACAGGCATATCAAAGGATAGCTCGGGTCCTAAGGAGTTAAATCACGGCGCTAGCATGTAGCAGTTAGCATCTGCTGTTTAGCTATTTGTCTGCTGCCTGAAGAGCTTAACATTAAAAAGAAACAAAACTCTGTCTTTTTCTGTTGAAATGCCTTTAGAGGTTGTTGTTTACAGACACTAGCTGTTAGTTTAAAGCGTTTTAAAAGAGTTATTGATCCCGGAAGTCTGAATCCGTGATCGGCTAGCTAGCTTTTATTGATCTGTTTACATCAGTCTTCTGCTTGAACTGTTGCCATTTTCTGCTGCATTTTCCGGGAATAACATTTTGTGATCCGTTCCTGACATGCAGACTTCTAGTGGAGTATTTATCCAGAATAATAAGCTTGAAATAAAGTGCTGATGATAATAAGAATAAATGAAATATCCGATCCTGATCGGACAATGGAGCCCAATTTCGATCGAGTCTTCAACCACGTGATCGGGCCCGATTTCCGATCACGTGATCGGATCAGGACATCCCTAGTTAAAACACTTCGTTGGGTATTATCCCACTCACTTCCATCAGTTTTTAGTATTTTACTATTGTCATCTTTTTCAGTTTAGATTGCTTTAACACAAAAAGCTGACTGTTTGATCCATGATCCGGTGCATTGTCACGGTAACACGACAACACGTGGCTGAGCCTCGACTGCAGGGACAAAGGAAATCGATATATATGCTGATCGTTATGGTAGGTTCAATAAAGTATCAATTCAAAGAGAAAAATCCCCCTTTATCGCTTGTTTTTGTCAAAAAGATGAAGGAAACCCTTTTTTTCTTTTTAGGCAGCCTGTGCAGTAATATAGAACATTTGGGTTATGTGAGTTTTGAGGTCTGTAAGTTTTATGGCTGTATGTCAGCATCTTTGCTTTCTTGGAGTAATACTGCAGACATAAAAGTCTTTAGAGTTCTGCTTATCTTACTGTTGATGTGATTTGTACACACAAATTACACTTATGAGTTAACACTTGATAAATGTGTTAATTTTAAATATAAAGGAAACATTTTCTCTGGACTGCTTTTGTTCAAAAGCTGCATATTGTCATGTACAATTTAACTAGTAAACTATTGTGATTAATCACAATTAAAGTGTGATTAATCTGAATAATATTTTTAGATTGATTAACGGCGTTAATTAAAAATAAACGTCCTTAATGTACAGTTTTGCGTAATTTCATATTATGATTATTTGCACATGGCAAAAACTGGCTAAAACTCTATAAAAGAAAAAAAAAGATGATTAATTCTTCCCCAAGTTTGCAATTAATTAGTATTTTTTCTTTAATTCCCTGCCCTACTAAAAATGCAAAAAAATGAAAATATTTGAATTTATCATCCTAAGGTCACAACTGTCTGATTGTAGTTTCTACTCTTGGACTATTTGCACATGTACCAACACTTCATGTCTTCTCCTAAGAAGGTCACCTCACTGCATGAGGTCTGCTTTTCCTGGAAAGTCAATGTTTTCTTCCTGACACCTGCACTCACAAGCTCTGGTCTTTTGTCTCTTCCTCTCTTTAACTCTGGTCTTGTTTGTGTTCAGAGAAGCATTCAAGATGTCCCTTTAGAGTTGAGTTTAGTGGTTATTTTTGCTCTTTGGTCTTTTGAAGACTAAATTCGGTTTCCGATGGTTCCCTGCGTGGTTAGTTGTTCAATTTTCCTTTAACTTGCTTCTGCCAGAACACTTGTCTGCTAAAAGTCTCTATTTTCTGACAAAAACAAATGTGTCTTTGTATCTCACTGAAGTCCCACTTGGAGCTCAGATTGAGGTCCAGTTATGTCTTCTACTGACATGAGTAATCATTGCATTATGGCTGCTTTAAAGCTGTGTTCACACCAATTGCAGACATGCGAAGGGGGTGTTCAGTTTCAATGTTAAGTGAATTCACAGACGCGATTAGAGTTCCCGCAGTGCATTTTGAGTAACATCTGAATATCTGCATCGTGTCAATCAATCAGGAACTTAACTTTGGCCCCTGATATGTTGATATGTTCAAAGGGTGTAGTCTAAAACCAACATGGTGGAGATTCTGATTTTTCTCCTCTTGAACTTGGTGATATTTGTCTTGACTACCATTAAGACAGTAATACAAAGATAGATTTTTTTTTTTTTCCTTTGGACTAATGCAAGTCGTCAGACTGGGTCACAGAGAGACAGATTTACAGCTGAAATTGCCAACATTCAGACAGAGATCCTGCAGGAGATTGAACCTCGCCGTACTGTGAGAGTCTCTGAATAATCTCATGAACCCAAACAAGGAGACATGATTATGATGCTTTTGAAGAGCTCTACAAAATAAAAGAACCTGATCTTTCAACATTATCTGTGTCACCAATGTAATGAACATGGGGAAATACAGTCAAAGCTCCCATGTACTGATGAGGCTAAAACTGTAGACAGCAGTTTTTCACACTTGTGTCTAGTTTAAAAACCTGTTTTTGGATAAGTGTTGACATCTGAATAAGTAACTCACAGCTGTTAGGATCTAAGCCCAGCATTAAATGCCAAAAGAAGCAAAGAACTTTTCAACTTCAGCTATTATGCCCAACACATCAACCAATGAGTAAAATATTACATTTCTAGATGAGGTAAAGCCACCTCTGAAGTGATTTGATGGTACATTTGGAGGAACAGTCAGCAAAGATTGAGTGAATGATTGAAATTGCTTTTAGTTTTTCTCTGAAATTGGAAATCCATTAGATTGAGACACGAGTCAGTGCTTGGAGATTTAAAAACAGAGGTGGGATGACTCATCATTTTCAAATTTAGAAAGAAGCTTTAGAATCTATTCAACACAACCAAACCGCAACTACCTCTTTTCTGGACATTACTAAAGGGGGGCTCATAGTTATAGTGTGCCACTGAAGTATGACAATATCACTTGTATGTTTCAAGTTCCAAAATCTTTACCAATATTTCACAATACATTTGCCATGTACACAAAAATACTACTTTCTGTTTTCACGATTTACTTTAAAGTTAAGACACGAGTCTCAATGGAACTGCAAGACAAACTTTTAGGATGCGGCAGCTCCTCTCCACGAACTTTCACAGGCCTAAAATCCCAAAAATCATACGCTTCAACCCTTGTACATGTGCATGGTACTAAGGCAGGGATGTCCAAAGTCAGGCCTCGAGGGCTGGAGTCCTTATTGCCCAAACACAATTGATCAAGGTAATCAGCAGCAGATAAGGCAGGGATTCTGGGAAACCAGCAGGAGGCTGGCCCCCGACTTACTTTAGACACCCCTGTACCTCTACTCCACTTTTTCTCTGGTTAGGCTGCAGCTCAGATTACATCCGTTCAGGAGATGGACAGGTGTGGTACCTTGTATCGTTCCATGCTCTCACAGGTATGGATGCGATTCTGTTTGATCCACACATCTGCAGAAGGAACTTTCCCAGTTCCACGGGTTGCTGTGGAGTTTACTAGTATTCTATGTATCAAGCAATGGACTCCTTTACATTCAAGCCACAGAGGAAGGGCTAAAGAAGGACATTCTGACCTATGAGAGGAGTCGGTCAATCACTGATCATTTCTGCAAGAACAGGACATACCTTATGGTTCATTTCTACAGCATGCAGTCAGTTCTGAGATTACAGCGCGCGCTGCCCCTCTCCGTCCATCCGCTGTGCATTGTCTGTTAATGTGTGTGGCTATTACGTTGGCACACAGTTTGGCTTTTAGTTACATAAAGCTCTTTCAAATATCTGGGTTTCTTTGTGCTGCTCTCAGTGATGTAGTCTGCAAACAAACAGGCACATAGGCCTGGCAGATCCAGACAGCTTGGATTGGATAACAGCTTATATAAGCAGGCTGCCTGTGAAGAGCACAGCAGAGGGCACGAGGCACAGGCCGTCTCTGTCATTCCCACAAGCGAGCGGCTCAGAGAACCCGTTTTTCAAGAAGATTCAGCCTCTCTGTCCACACAATGCCTGCTCGTGTTGCATCTTTGTCTCAGCTGCTGCAGTTGCAGGTTTTTTTATGAAGGAACCATTCAGCTCCTCATCAGAAACTGCCTTCTAACAACTTCAGCCCTCACAGTGAAAGGCCCTTTGTTTTATTCTTGTTCAGTTCTCTTTCAAAGACCAAAACAAATGATGTTCTGGATGATAAAATCCATCTGTCATTCTGAACATGAGGCAAAATGATCAAAATAAATACTTTATTAAACCAAGATTGCCCCCACTTGGTGAAATTTGACAGTTCTTATGTCTCCAAACTTTCATTTATTTTAAGGATAATGTCAGATTACACAAAGAGACAGACCTCTCACTCTGTTAATGAAAGAAAACGTATAAATGGTGTCCCCAAATGCACATGTGACTGGAACTTAAAGACTTAAAGAAATAAACGTAAACATAAGAAAACAGACCACGAAAACCGGAGCCTTGACAGTATCATTTCCAACTCAGGTCCGTGCTCTGATCAGTATAGCAGCTGTCCCCTTCCAGATACAGACGTGAAGTCTGTGGATGAAAACCTGTATGGGGCCTGCACTTGAAATATCAAGGTCGCACTTGGTGTGCCAGTAGAGAGAAAATGTTCATGTAAATGTTTTCCTATGGGTATGCTGTGGGCAACACGTTGTAGAAAATACTTGAGTAAGTAAGTAAGGATGAAGTAGGTGAGATACAGGTATGATCCAAATCATGAGCTTTGTGCAAAGAGCCAAAAAGTGGCATTCAAATTACAAATGCATGTCCTCCTTGTGCTACTCTTTGATTTATAGAAGTGAGGAAATTAGACAGAGCAAAGCTTGTGGACATCCTACGACAGTTTTGTGGGCATGGTCAGTAAGTGACCAGAACTCAAATCTTACTAGGATGTGGTATTAAGACACCAGAAGACAGCATCACCTGTACGTCAACATCACATGCAATATGCAGTTGTCTTATGGATACTTCCCAAAACACTTAGCACACGTCTCTTGCAGGGAACTCCAAGATACCCATATGCTTTTTTTAAGATACAGATGCTCCTCTTCATGACCCTTCTCAGTCTTGGACAAACCAAAAACCTGAGCAGTTCAAGCCCTGCAGGTGTGCAAGTTACTATTAGGCTTTAAGACCCCCTCCAATGAAAGTCATGCTTTTTGAGTTTTTAACATGTATGTGTGGCATTTTTCTTCTGAAAGAGAAAAAATATCACAAGAAATCATTTCGTGTTTGCATCTCCGAGTATTTCTCCTTTTAAATCTCTATCAATCAAACACTGGCTGAAAAACTCTGTTTGAATTCCTGAGACTTGCTTTCGTCACGATAACTGGCCCGGATATAGCAGAGGGGCCGGACAAGAGACGATAACATCCCACTTCTGTGCTGTAAAGGAGCTAGTGTTACTGATTTTTTCACGGGCTTTTCAAAATGTGTATCTCGCTAGCAGGTCTGGGGGGACAAAGGGGCGGGGTTATGCAGCTCAGCACCAAAAGCCACGCCCACACAGAGGAATTTTTTGGAAACAAAGGGTTCAGATCAACAGGAAAAATGGCTTTTTAAGACATTTAGGATGTGGAATTTTTGTCAAAAACTTCAGAGTCCTAATTAAAACCCCACTGGGAGTGGGGATAGGTGTCATCAGTCCTGAGCTGCATGGTAACATGGAGTGCCACACTTATTCATAGACATAGAAGGACGGTTGTCTCAAAATGTCATAGTCCCTGAGAGACAAAGTCCAGTAAAACTTGTAACAGATCGGGACCTAAGCACAATGATTCAGGAACAAGGTTTATTATTGCGGTTTGTCACTGATCTGTGTCCTGGAAGAGAACAAAACTAAATAACTTAACACCAACAAAATAAACACACGCTGCAAGAACAAACAAGGGTGTAAACTTTGGCCAAAATAAACAAAAGGTTACTGAACCAGCAAATGGACTGTTGGAGAACCTCCTGCCAACAAGAGTTCAACAAATGCCTAAACAAAACAAAACCCACTAAAAAAGGTTCTCCACCAAAGCTAAAATAATAACCCAAGTACTCTAACAAGTACTGAGCAAAAATATTTCATAGGTAATGAAGAAAACTACCTCATATGTGCCTTTTACCATGTCACACCCCTCTCTGTTTAATAATAGGCTTAAGAAAGTCTTCCAATGGAAGACCCTGTAAGGGCATAACAAGTCACCAATAATAGAATGAGGCAAGAAAAGAATGTGGGCGCACAAAACAGAAAATAAAATAGCCAGAGGGGACAACCAAAGCAGTCAGCTGGAGAGAGGAGGAATCAGGCACCAAAATGTAACAGAGGATCAGAAAATCCCAGAGCACCATGTTACAGATGAAGACTGTGATCTGACTGCAGCTGTTCCTGTAACAACGGTTGTTCAGGTCAACACGATTGTTGATTTGAAATTTGGATGCTGATAAGGGTCAGCAGGTAAGTGGACCCATGGGTGGAGTCAATAAAACCCTTATTTTGCTTTGTCCCATTTTTGGAAACTGAGGTAAGTCAATACAGCAACCTACTTCAAGCTTCAGTTTGGTCCATCCAGAATTTTATACCTGACATAAGAGAGAATCCGACTGCGGCTCGGATAGGTATAGAGACGAAAACATGCACAGATTCCTTGTTATGTCAATGTCCAAGACAACTAGAAATGCAATAAAGTATATCATGAAATCTAATATTATAGAAGTCATATGCTCAGTAGCTAGTTGCTTGCATGCTGGGATAATCTGATGCCACAAAATACAAAAACATGTTTTTTTTCCCCAGCTCAAGAACACCATTGGTAAACAGTTTCCTGCCACCCCAGCCTCCTAAATATGAAATTCCATTCTGCGAAAAATCAGATCGACAAGTTGGTGGGAGAGACTTTGATATGACCACTCCGCAGTCTCCACCAGCAGTGAACTTCCCAACCTCCATTCCATGAAGGTACCGCCATGGTTTTGCCGATTCCTGATGGTGGAAATCCCTGTTATTGTTTTGACCTCATTCTGTCACTTTCCATGCTGCTCACTCTTGCATTCTCTTTCCTAAACACTTTCAACAACAACAGTACTCACGGCTGAGTGTGGAATACAAAAAGAGAGGACATTTTATGGCGATTTCTGCAGCTAATATGATGTTCTGCCACCATGCTTTATAGCCCTTTTGTTTCATCAGTCTTTAAGACAGATGACTGCATTTCTCTCTTTTGATTTTGTAATTGTTGAAACCAATCTTACTGGAAATAAGCTTCTAATGTTGCATGATCATGAATTTAAATCCTATTTATGAGAAAGGTGTATATTTTTGTCCACTCATCCGGGACAGAGTTGTGGTATTTTTGTTTTTGCTGGAATTGAGGCTGTCAAGTTCTTGAGGAAACAGTTTGAGTTTGTTTATTTTCCTGTGTCCTAGCATAACAAATACATTAATACTGAAATTGAAGTTAAAGGGGAAACTGATACAAAAATTGTTTGTAAAATCTGTTGTCTAAGGTCTACTAACAGATATCCCTTGGAAATGATTTTTGGCTTTATTTGACTAATGTTTCCTTAAAAAGAAGGTACTTTGAAAACGAATGTTGAGTTTTGGCTTTTACCTTGAAAACAGATTCCTGCTGTGAAAAACAATGTCTGTAACAGAATGTGAAAGTTATGGTCTTCGTGGAGAGTGACCCTATGAAAAGTTCCCCAAAGCATGGTGTGGAATCACATGCACTCATTCTTATTGTGTATGCCATCTGTTATTACAGAAACCTAGATCAATATTTACAATTACTGGACATTGCAGGAAACACTTGATAAGCTTGCAGGGTCTTGTTTCACAGCCTGAGTAGATGTCCTATTTGATTTCTGCCGGAACCTGTTTCTATCAAAGCTAATTTTCCGCAAAGAAATGACAATACTTGTCCTAATAAGGTTTCTCTGTCTGGAAAAAGTGAATGAAGAAGGAAAATATATATATTTATATATAAATATATTCTAATAAGTCTCTGAAACAATACTGTGGACTTGACTGGAATAGGCTAGAATCCTGATAATCCCGCCCCACTTGTTCATTGTATTTGGTTTGTGTTTTCTGCAACATGCTCAGAAGAGAATTAAAGACTGTAGCATACAAAACCACCTGTAAAAATATTGCAGTTCCACACATAAATAACGCTTACTTCCTTTGGTTCTCTTCTTCTCTTGGTTCTGTGGATTCACACTGAAGTGAACCGTACCTGAGTTCATCTACAAGTTGACTTAGGTTCTTGTTCTTAAGATCACCAGTGTTCACACCGGCCAAACCAACACTGTTAGAAATAGGGGTACTGTAGAGGTACATTTATGTTCCTTAAGGTACAATCTGGATTAATGTACCCTCCAGGGATCACAAATGAACCTCAGGGTACTTATGTGTACCTTTTTGAAGGCCTTCAAGGTACATAATTGTTCTGAAGCCCAAAAAGGTACATATTTGTACTAATATTTTTAAATGTTAGGGTACAATTTATGGGTGGGACAGCTCTGTGTTTGGGTGGACGGGTGGGGAAAAACAAAAGCTTAAGACTTTTAAGAGATTTACAAACATATTATTCATTCAGTTTTTAGCTACTTTATCCTCTCATTTTATGACTGTTAGGAAAAAATTATTTTATATGAGTGAAGGTGAACTATTAATGTCATACATTTGATGTTTTTATCATATGAACTTTTAATAAGCCATTGTCTTTTCTTTTTTTTATTTTTAATTTTACATTGACAAAGACCAAAAGAGATACATATGACTATTTGCCGAAATATAATGTCAGAAAAATTATGGTGAAAAACCCTGACGCATTTTACAAATCTTCCCGCCCTTTGAGTATTGACTTTGAATAACGTCAGCATCACAGAGTCTGCGTGAAGCGGGAGGAGCCGTTATGAGACCGCAGAGCTTTCGGTGGAGGAACTTTGAAAAAGGCTGCATGAAGAAGCTGTTGCACGTATATAAATATAAATGAAATTTGTTGGGCTGCACGGTGGCGCAAGTGGTTAGGGCTCTTGCCTCACAGCAAGAAGGCCCTGGTTCAAATCCTGGCTGGGGATCAGAAAACACCAACTGCGGACCTTTCTGTGTGAGTTTTGCATGTTCTCCCCATGCATGCGTGGGTTCCCACCAGGTACTCCGGCTTCCTCCCACCATCCAAAAACATGCTTCATAGGTAAATTGGTTACTCTAAATTGTCCCTAGGTGTGACTGTCTGTGTGAATGTGGCCCTGCGACAGACTGGCGAACTGTCCAGGGTAAACCCTGACTTCGCCCATTAGCAGCCGGCTCCGGCATCCCCGCGACCCCAAAAGGGATAAAGCGGCATGGAAAATGAATGAATTAATGAATTTATTGGTCCTTGTAAGCCAAGTTTGTACCTTTTTATTAAAGGGAACAAAATTGTACTCTAGAATTAGGGTACTATTTGGCCACCAGAGGTACTATTCTGATCTTGATAAGGTCCAAATCATAGGGGTACAAATAAGTACCAAGTGTTGGGGGTACACCAGAAGTACCCTTGAGGGTACCACCCCGGTGACAAGCCATTGTACCCCTAAAGGTACAATTTGGTCGTTCTTTTCCTGAGAGTGAACAATACCATCCAGGGAATCCAGACCTTCATAATATCTACTAAAACAAAAACAGTTGTTGGTAACTGAAACTGTCTTTTTCTTGCTTTACTTTTTGGAACAGGAATTTAATGTTGTTTGAAAGAAGATTGCAGGCGGCTAGTAAGAATACTGCAGCAAAGAGGAAAACGGATTCGCTCGCCTAGCGCTCACTTTCAGCCAATCAATGGGTGGCAACAGCAACTCCGCCCCAACTGTTCTGTTCTATTTTTCTATGGATCTACAACAGATGGGGGCTCTTTGGAGGTGCGAGTCGGAACAGTTTCAGAATGGAAGTGCTCAAAATACCGGATCAAACCATACCGTTCGGTACTGGACTGCTCAGTGAAAACAAGGCTTTACTCACCCTTACGTGTTCCAAAAAGTGTTCTGACGCCAGCAGCATTCCTATAGCAAAAAAATGTGCATGAACATTTTCACTCTGCGGGCTCATTGACTTGACTTAAAACCTCTTGTGGACCACCTGCAGGTCTGAACAGGTTTGCCAATACAGACAACACATACCCACCTGTGAGGGCAGTTGTGAGTGAGGCAGAGGTTAAAGGTTCAACCAACTTGTTAACTTTTATTCCAATAAATGTAAAACATAGAGCCAAAATCATTCAAAGATGGTAGTGCAAAAGAACTGAAATGATACATTAACCTCATCATCTGCATTTTTTCAATGAAAACCAGTTTTTCCCTGCTGAAAGATGAATCTGTCGACTGAAACTGTTATCTGTAGTCAGATCCTGTTGTCTTTGTGCCCCCCGCCCATCCACCTTTGCACAACCACACCTACTATCTGAATCCATATGTTTATCTCAAGTACTGACAGTTTGAACTAAGCATCAGAAAGTCCCTTTGAGTCAGGGTGAGAGATCACACACAAATGCAGAGAAACTCCCCAACTCAGGTTCACTGTGGAAGATTCCAGTCACTCTGACGTCAGAATTAGCTGCACAGATTAAGAACGGTGGTATGAAAAATGTAATATCACCGTGCAATATGTAATCATAGATTCTATGAAAGATTGATAGACCAATCCTGTGGTCACATGACCCGTTGTTTTGTTTTAGACTCCTTGAGTAGATTTTCATCCAAACTTAGGCACTTTGGTTTAACGCAGAGTGACCATAAATTATCAGATCATTACTCAATTTGACTTGTGTTTTTCATGTTGCCTCCATCCTCTTTCAAATATTCACTTCAACTGTCACTGTTTATAGTTTGGTTGTTTCAGGAAGTCTTGTCTTCTGAATAAACGCTTTAAGACCATTGAGGCATTGAAGTGACTTTCTCCCAGTTTTGAGCCTTTTGTCCCGCCTCTGCTTGTGCCTTTATTCACTCAATCTGGGTCAGTCTGGACACAAGCCTCTCAGTATTTCACAGCTGAGTGGGAGCCAGAGCTCCTGCGCGCCCTGTTATCCGTGTGCCGGGCCTGTGCGGCAGCCTGAAGCTGAGAGGCCTGGTCCAAACGGTCTGGGGAAGACAGCTCGGCTCCTGTCTGCACAACAGCCAGCTTTGTACAACGACAAGGAAGCTGTCGCAGTGAATCAGCTCCTGTGTCCGCTGCATAAGGCACTGATTCATCCACAGAGCCACTGACAGTGTGGAAGACCCTTGGCTGGGTGGGGAAAGCTGCAGATGGGGGGAATCCCACTTGGATCGCACACCACCATGCAGCACAGATGCAGAGGAACTCTGGATGACACTTACAGATTAGAGCGAACTCCGACAGATGATTCCTCGAATCAGAAGCTGCTGATGTGCTTTTGAAACTGTTTTGTTTGTCCTAGTGGGAGTTAATCATCCCATCCTCATTAACCTGATAGTTGTTGAAGAACAGCAGGTGACATGTTCCTGAAAATCATCTCCAGCAGTGTACATCTGTCACAGTTTTGGATAATCAGTGGGATGGATTAAGGTTTTTTTATGATCACCAGTATTATAAGAGTTCTGGCAAAAATTCCCCTTTCAGACCCCAATTTCTTCATAACTTTAGCTTATTCAACCATTTGATTATGAAAATCTTCAATTCCTTCAGAAAATTCCTGTTTTTTGTTGATTTTAGATATTTAAGAGTGTTTTATTCTAATTAAAATGAGCAAAAAACTTTCCTTGACACCCAGTGCTGGACTGTGGATCCGTCTTTGCCACACCTTCGCCTGGTATAGGCTCCAGCATCCCTATGACCTTAAAAGGGATAAACCATGTTTGAAAAATTGAGGAATTCAAGTTTCCATAACTGTGTTCTCTATGATAAGCTCTGAAATTCAAACAAGTCATTAGTTTATACGCATACGTCACTTCCTGTGGAGATCAAAGTGAACATCTGCTTATGGAGAGATAATAGTATGGGGTAAGATAGCTGTCAAAAAGAAACGTATACATAAATAATATTTTGTATTCATAAAAATAAATTTGTATTCATAAATACAAAGTTGTGCATACATTTATATTTTGTCTACAACTTTAAAGAAAAAATATGAATACAACATTTAGTTTCATATTTAACATGTCTCTTTTGAGTACGACTTTTCTTCGTTTTGAATACGACTTTCTTTTGTCTTGAATATGAATTTCTCCTGTTAGGAGACTGTCAAAAATACATCTATTCAAAAATAAATAGACTCATCTGATTTGTGCGTACATAATTCTTGATCTGTAACTTGTTTCTGCATATTTGTGTATAATTTTGAAATTGCGTGTGCGTAATTCTTGATTTGATACATAATATATTTTGTGTGTAACTGAGCACTTGCAATTGTGTATTCACTATATTAGGGATGTAACAATTCAGTCAAGCCACAATTTGATTCGATTCAGAGTTTTAAAGACACAACTTGGATTTTTTTTTTACACAATGAATTAAAGGTATTTTAAGGCCAAGTATGTTTTCATTTTTTCCCCTTACATCAAACTGTCTGTTGTTCTACCAACAGAAAGGATCAATATACATAAGCATTTATACATAATACTGAAATGATCAGAAATTATGGAGAGAAAATAGACTCACTCTGATTTGTGTGTGCGTAAATCTTGATTTGTGCATAACTTCTGATTTGTGCTTGCGTGATTCTTGATTTGTAGATAAATTTAGATTTGTGCGTGCATAATTCTTGATTTGTAACTCATATAGGACGTTTTGTGCAAAAGTTAAAAAATTAAAAAAATACAATTTACACATGCACAAATTGAAATTAAAACAGTAATTACACACAAAAATCTTAAAAAAAAAAAAAAAGCACGAATCACCTTCCACGCACGCACGCAGACTAAGTTACGCACGATTCTACCGTGAGACTCTTTTCACGTCTCACAAATTTGTCCGTGAGGTATGCATTCAAGTACTACCAGAATGCTCGTTCACCATAATTTTCTTGTCAGTCGTTTTAAACTTTTGGTGGGTGGGGGGTTAAGGAAAACGATCATTCATACGATAACAGAGATTACCGGTTAAATTATTAACAGATCAAGAATCATTCCTTACTTAACAAGTGACAAAATAACCTTCCTGACATTATTTAGTTCTTATCTTGAATTGAAACAATTCAAATGTAGACGTACGCATTGTGCTGCTGCAGCTGTGTTGCTTTCCTTGTGGAAAATGTGCTCATAGTCGGCATATGCTTGAAAGAACACATCAATTTCCGTCGCTGGAAGACTGAAGACCTGAAGGTGTTTATTCCAGTTGCCATGGTGAATCGTGCTGTCTTTGCTCCATTGATCAGGGCTTTTTATGGTTGCGACGCTCGCACCTGATTCTAGTTCCGACAACTTCAAGTTGATGGAATCAACTCTTTTCAGCTACTCTAAAACTGAAAACTCTAAGTTTGCAAATTTAAGTTTGAACTCTAAATTTGTTTAACCTGCTTCTTGAAACGGGCCCCAGCTTAATACTAACTATACACATTTTTAAAAAGTACACACCAATCGCCTGATATACTTAGAGAAAACTAAGTTTACGCACGAATCAGATGTAGGACTCTTTTCACGTTTCTGTGACTGCAGTTTTGTGTGTATCAGTTGAAAAATGCATTTTAAGAGTTAATTTGAAACTGCTGTTATTTAAAGTTGTGCTTATGTAAATTATATTTGGTGTTTTTATGTATTTTGTCATTTTCGTACATGTGAAAACACAATTGCAAGTGCACACAGTTATGCACAAAATCGATTGTTTGAGTTCCAAATCAAGTATTTTGCACATACTTTTCAGATGAGTCTATTTTCTTTCCATTTCTGTTCCCTAAATGTGACTACCAGCTTCTGACTTGTGCTGTTTTGAAACCTTCAAGATACTTCGCCTGACCTTGTCTGCTGTCTTCCCACGTCACCAGAAGGCTGATTTTCACACGTCAACTGCAGCTTTTGTTCAGATCATTCCTTTTAAGACTTTCTCTTGACAAACTCTTTAAGTTTGTTGAAATGTTAAACTAGACTCTGAAGGGCGGAACCAACATTTTTAAAGAAACTTAAGTCCTTTCCCAATAGGTTATTCAAACAAAAGCCAAACAAATGTTTCCACAGCGTCTACAGATTAAGAGCCAGGGATTGTCCTGCTCAGTGTTGAAGGTCTCACCATTTCCGTGTCTAACATTCTTACCACGGGGAAAACAGCTACAGCTAAAGCTACGTTCACACTGGGCATGTGATGAGCCTTCAAGACCATGGCAAACACTGAAGGGGAAGCACAGGAGGGGAAGGACAGGGGGGATTCATTCACTTTCTTTTGCTACTGTTTACCACTCACACTTATAGTTGGAATAGGCTTGGTGCAAAAAAAGGAATTATTAATTTCTCTTTTATGATTTTTAAAAAAAAAAGTAGTCACTTCTGTGAATTAAAGTGGACGCCATCCATACATCACTAACGAATCGGAGTCCTGGATTGGACAGAGTTCAACCTTGTTTAACTTTCAACGAACGTAGAGCCCAAAACGGTCAAAACTGAATTCCTCCCCTAGCCCTCTGGCTCATCACTATTGCTCCAATCAAAGATTAAAGGGGTATTTGCAGCTGTAGTGGTGTCTGAGAGAGTTTTTTTAAGGAATCGTTGGCACTTAGGCTGCTACTTGTAGGCTGGCTAAACCTTTTGTGGTGGGGTGAGGTTACACTGGTGGCGCAGAGAAGAGAGACATTTCTTCATGCTGGTGTACTCTAAACTAAAGCACAGAAGTTTACTTTTAAATGCAAGTATTGAGTTTTTGCATGACTTTTTAAAGTGATAAAACCAATGCTGTCATGAATTTTTCAGACGCGTCATCTAGAAATAGTAACGTCTGAATTTAAAGACAATATTTTTTCATATCTTTCTGCTGAATTGAATTGAATTGCTTGAAAAGATAGGGAAAAGCCCTAGGGGTAGGGAAGCAATTTGGATCCACCTAAAAACGTAGGCTACATGTGAACATGAGAGTTTGGAAAGCAGAAATCTGAAACGTGCATTTATACGTGTGCTTATGTAGCCGGTCGCAGTCTTGCTGTGGGACAGCGCTGTCTAAAATCGCTGTGTAATCCAGGTTACGAGACCTTGTCAAAAATTAATCATTTTTTTCTCCTGTAGAGGGCGCTTTACACTGGGAAGTGCAGAACTTCTGCGGAGGGTTACAAGAGTTGTCTGTGAAGCTGAGTGTCTGTGGAGGGATATGTGATTTGGTCGGTGTTAGAGCTGGATGAATCAACTGGAAAAAGAACGCAAGCGAATTGTTCCTGCTGTCTTTTCTGTTTTTTTGTGAAAAAAAAAAAAGAAAACCACCTTCATCTCTTGTGAGATATTACCTCCCAGATGCCTGGAGTTTATTTTTGTTTTAAATTGATAAAAGGATTTGGTGAGTTGTCAATGTTTTATTTTCATTTGGTTCACTATAATATTTTGATTTAGACTGCAAATTATTTTAATTTATGTATTACAGGTGAAATTATGTTATTTTGACTTTTATATTGCCCTTTTGAGTGACTTTGAGCCATGCTAACGAGCCACGAGGCTCCGTTAGCTAGCTAGTAAGCTAGCAGCATTTCACACTGATCAGTGTGTGTTAGCATAACCTGTACTTCAGTGCAAAGACTGTTGTGTATATATGTGTTTTTAGTTATATGTTGCACTTGTATGACAGGTCAGGTTTTTTTCTTCTGTTAGTGAGATTCACCGCCATTGTGAATCTGTTCGAGTTCCCGCACAACGCAGAAAACTGAAGTTCTTTGATGGCGAGCCAACCCACTGGAGTCTGAACATCTGACAAAACCCTGGAACCCTGTTTAGAGATTTGATTGAAATATTGTTTTGATGAGTTTTATATTTTGTTTATTGCATTTTGTGAACCAAATAGGTACAACTGTGTTAAAGGGTTAGATTAAGACATTTAAATAGATGTGAACTTTATTTTTGAAGATTAATTGAACTGAAAAAGTTTAAGGGAAAGGAAGAAAATAAAAGAATCAAAACCTTTCAAGCTAAAACTTGACCAGCCCCGGGGTTAACCAAATTAGCTTTTTACAGATAAAAAGCTTGAGGTGAACAACTTTTATTTTGGGTTTCTGTTTTAATTTTCCATGTTTATGTCAAAACTTGAAGGTATTTTGTTACTTCTTATTCATTTATAAATAATCAAATGGTTTAAAATCATTATTGTGGTCTGTGGTTATTATTTTATTACACTGCTCCTCTGAACCTAGAGTAACTCTGGTCCAAAATCGGCATTTGAGGTGCAACATCTGCATTGTGTTTTAAGGGCTGAATCTCACAGAGGGATTGCCACCAAAACTGATGGTTTACCGTGAAAACATAAATACAGCACATCCACAATCACTGCTGGCCTCACTTGCATGTACAACATCCTCTCGGCCGTTCCCATCGAGACTCAAGACTTGTCATACTTCAAAACTATATTCAATAAAATTCACAGTGTGATAATATAGATTACTGTCTAACAATTTTCCCTAAAAAAAAAAAAATTAACTTTTATATTCTTCAAATCAAAAAAAATATCGAAGTAAATGATAAAACTGTACCTTACAATATTTTCAAAGCAAATACAAATAAAAATAACGAAAATCAAAGGATAATAAAATACTTGAAATCAAAATAAATGCTCACATACTTTTGAAAACATAAATCACTGCTGGCCTCACTTGCATGTTCAACCAAAAAAAAAACAAAACACCACAACCACACGAGACCACATATGCTAGCGCAAGTCCTGTTGCTAGCATTAGCAGATTTCCAAGTGCTGCATTTAAATAAAAAATACATTTCAAAACATAAGCAAGACTAAAAATGGCTTAAAGAACATTTTAACCAATTAACAGTGAATTTCCATGCTTAAAACTTTTTTCCCCTCTGATATAGTGGGAGTAAAGTTTGCTGCCTACCTCCTCCCTCTTCTGTTCCCACAGAGACTGAAGGGACGAACAAACAGGAAGTAGAGCAACCACCAAAATAAAAGTCTCTGCTGATAACTTTGTCAGATCAACCAAATAATGATATGAATGAATATTTTGGTGAAATTAATAAAACAAAGACCTCATGGGCTACACTTACATAGACGTTTCTTTGGAAATGGTTGCTGTGTGTGTGGCTGGGGATGTAAAGTTATTAGAATTAACAAATCGATCAGGCTGTGAGAGTAACAGCAGTCTTGGTTAGGGATGTAAAAAATGGATATGTATCGAATATTGATCTTGCAACTGCTGTACCTTTTGAAAACCACCGATATGAAAAAGATTATGTTGATTAAAAGATGTAAAATCAATCAAGATGTAAATAATCAATTTCTAACAAACTGGAGTTGCTATTTGATTTTTCCTACCTTCTTTGTCTTTTTATCTACATGCGATGCAAACAAAACGACGTCCAATCATAAGCTTGCTTCTTCCAACTCAATACTTGAATACATTTTTCTGTCAAATGCAATGCACTATTATTTAGATCTTTAAATGCCATATTTATAAGAAATATCAATGTTTTAGCATTTTTGGTAAAAGAATCAGACAACAAAAAGTTAGTTGATTCCTTTATGTATTGAATTGTGGACCATGTTTCGAGATGCGTGTCAAATTGTGTGAGTGGGAAAGATACACACCGTGTACCTGAGTGTGGCGTAAGGGCCAATGGGTTGGTTGCATTACCATCAAACATGAGGTGGCTGCATGCGCTCATAGTTCATTCCTAATAATACGTCTGGGCCTCAGGATGGTCAACTGTACGAACGTGTCTTCACTAGATCTCTGTGTTCCTTCTCTCTGTTATTTTTGTACAAACCGACAGGCTAGCCCTTTCCCGGGTCAATCAGCTGAAAACTTTGGACCAACAAACAGAAAGACCTTGAAGCGTGTTTACATGATCTCATCTCACATAACCGGCCTGCAGTTACCACATTGATGGTAACGTGTTAGCATGCTAACAGTCTAAAGCAGCTGAAATGAGGGGAGACGAACAGCGTTGACATTTTATTAACACAGTCTGCAGGCTCTTATCATCACACTTGATTAACTTCTGGATATTTTTACAGCACTCGCACCCCCCCCCTCAAAAGCTCACAGTGGCAGGTCTGCAGAAATGGTAATGTGTCTGGGATAATGAGATGAGCTGGGATTTGCTACAGTCTGCGGCTTCTGCTGCTGCCATGATTGTTTGTGTCACACAGCTAAGCTTGATTGCGGCCGGGACGAGCCAGGCGTCGCCCGCTCCGGCTGGCACATGTCACTTCTCGAGTTATCGTGCGGGAAAGCTGCTGGTTGCTCGCTCTTTTTTTTTGTGGTGGCTGCTGTGTGGAGGCTTCAGTCATTTCTGGCAAACATGCCAGGGAAATCAAAGCGTGTTTTTCATTAAAAGGCGAGCGCCGTCAGATAAATAAATGAATCCTCCTTGCCGCATGCGAGGCTGATTGATAGACGCTGTAATGATTCAACCTCTCGTCTTTTCATGAAAGCTTCCACTGAGGCGGGCGGCTCTGAGCGCTCTGCCAGTTCTTTCAAAGAGAGGACGATTGATGTGGCTCTCCCATAAATTTAAACTCTGTCACCCAAGAATCTGATCAAAGTTAAGCTACCTGATTAAAACCTGAAAAGACGGGATGCATAATTGAGTTGTGCCTTATTGCTGAGTGAGAGCTGCCTGTAAAACCAACAATTGTCCTCTTTCCACAGTGAGCAGAACCCAATTTAAGCATAAAAATTTGACCTTTACTCTTCTTCAGGCATTCACTCCCTCACAGTAACTCACTTTGAAAATTTATTCAAACTTTTATAAAAAAAGTCAATTTTACGATATAAACTAAGCTTTCTGGTAGATTCAACCAGATTTCTTCCTTGAAGTCCATCAGTATAAAGCAGGGGTGTCAAACTCAATCGCACATGGGTCAAAAACCAAAACTTTTTAACATAATTATGAACTAGATATGTAGCATTACCTGTGATAATGCTAGTGTGAATGCTGTAAGCAGAGTTTGGCCGCTGAAGATGCTGAAATTGAATAAATACTGAGACGCTGAAGCTAATAGCAAGCTAAAATATTAGCTAAACGCCAAAGGAGCCTAAAAACTATAAAGAAAACTTTGGATAGCCAAAATAGCTAGCATGTAGATGATGAGGACAGCAGATTCTTCCTGTCACTGGGGTCTATTTTATCTTTGTCTTCTGAACTTTGTCCATCGCTGTTCATCACTTTTTAGGGGGTGGGTGGAGTTAATTGATCTTTAATGAGGGATGTTCTCCAACTTTTTTTTTTTTTTTTTTTACAAACTTCATGCATCTTTAGTTATCTTGTTTTTAGGTCATTTAAAGCTGTTTGTATGTCTCCTTGTGTATGGAGGGAGATATGTTTGAGTGCATGTTTGTGTGTGTGTGTACGCATGTGTGTGTGTGTAAGTTCAATTCACTTCAGTTTCATTTATTTAGCCAATATCTCAATCCAGTTGTCTCAATGGGCTTCACTCCGGTAATTGTACAAAAACATAAAGTCAGTCATATAATACAAACAATAGATGGTTGCTGAGCTAAGTGTGTGAATTTGTGTGTATGTGTGTGTGTGTTAGTACATGTATGCAAATGGGTGTGTCTGTGAGTCTGGGAGTGCTCATGTTAGTGTGTCTGTGTGAGCAGGCATATGTGCTTGTGTGTTAAAGTTTGTGCAAGTAAGCATGCAAGTTTTTTTTTGCCATTGCATGCGTGTTTGCATGTGTGTGTTTGTGTACATGTTTGCATGTGTGTTTGAGCTTTTGCAGGTGAGGTGTGCTTGTACAGGTAAGCATACACGTTTTTTGGCAGTGTGTGCGATGTTTGTGTGTGTGCAGGTTTGCATGAGTGCTTAGTCGCAGGTATGTGCGAGTGTGTATAGTTGTGTGTGTTAGTGCAACTAAACATACATGTTTTTTTGCCAGTGCATATGTATGTTTGTCCTCTGTGTGTGTTTATGTGCCCGTCCTCATTGGAATGATCAGAAATACATTGAGTTGTAACAATCACAATGATTAAAGCTTGATGTTGATAGTTTTTCTTTTTGTGTAGCGATTGTAGACAACCTCAGTTGTGAGGTTACGCTTTACAAACAAATTGAATGGATTTAAATTGAATTTTTGAAGCAGCTTTTGTTGCCGACCTTCTTTAAAACCCGTTAATAAAGTAAAATCTCGTAGGTTTGATTTTCAGTCTGACGCTTGCTTCTCACCACTGTCTCTGACTTCCTCCCCTGGGAACCTTCATGCTCGGGCGGCTGCAGGCCCGGGACCTGCTGGAACAAATCTTCCTGCTTTCACACAATGACGCGCGGCTTCGGTGTTTCTGCGCGTCATTGTTTGGCAGGCGCCGTGTTCCGAGCTGCTGCCCTACATTACTCCAGTGTTTAGAAACTGAAGGTGGAAGTGGGTCACAACACAAACGGAGCAGGAATGTTGCCTGCAGTAAATCCAGGCTCATTCATAATCAGCTGAAAAGTCAAACTGAAAACAGCTTTTTATGCTTTTCATTCTCCGAAATGACAATTTTAAAGACATTAGAAAAACTGTATTTTACACTGATTCAGTAAGAATTTTTGTTTGTTTAAATTAAACCACAGAGATTAATTCTGTATTTATTACATTTGGTTGTTAAGCCAAATAATTCACTTTTAGTGACAAAATAAGTTAAGATATTAGAATAAAAAAAAAAACGCCTTCACAAATTAATCACCTGTATTTTGCATCTCTCACCTGTGTGGGTGTTGTGTGTGTGTGTGTGGGGGGGGGGTGTCATTGTGTGTGTTGTATAATTTTTTTAGTCTTACTTTTGTTTTTAAAATTGGAAAATGTTTTTTGTGAGCTATGTTAGTTGGAGAATAAAGTTTGATTTTTGTTGATTTACTGTTAGGAAATAAAACAAAAAAGTGCACGCAAACAATATCAAAATCAATGTTTCCGCCGACAGGTATCACAGCGCTGTTGGAATGCACAGGTTTGGCTGGTAGAAGCCTGGTCGCTGTCGGTTTTTGGAAACGCTCTCAGCTGCATGCTGATGTGTCCTCAGGTAGGACACTCAGCCTCGTTTGGCCCCCGCTGCTTCCATCTGCGAACGAGTGCAACAAGCAGGCTGCCCTCCAAACTTTGGCTGAAGAGCTTTTAAGACTGTTGACCCACTTATTGTTTTTGTGCGATTGTCCTGCTCCTTTCTGTACTTTTTCGTCACATAAAAACTCAATCACACTGCAGCGAATTCAGCCATGTGTGGCTGTCAAAACGTTCAGCTCATTCAGAACATTACCGCAAGTACTTTTGTTATCCATAAACCTTATAGTTTATGAAATATTTAGAAAAGTATGCCACATAGGCAATAAATGAGAAACTCTTCAAAAACATTGTGCACTCTAAAACTTGTGAACTTCACTTTCAGTCAGAGACACCATTCAAACTTTAAACTTGCAAACTTTAAAATGTTCTGCAACTACCATTTTTAGGGTAATTTGAAATCAAGCTTTTAAATTACCAACATGTAAACTGGTTTTTGGATATATTTTCCATTTTTTTAGGCTAAATTTGAAGTTTAGCTAATTTTAGCATCATGCTAGCTGTTTTGTCAAAATTAAACTTTTTTAAGTTCTTAGGGAATTTGGTGTTTAGCTAATATTTTAGCATTATGCTAGCTGTTTTGGCAAAATTAGACATTTTTCCCTTTTTTTGATAATTTGGCTGATACTTTGGTAAGGTGCCAGCTTCAGATTTTTCAGCGATCAGTTTTTTTGGCTATCAGTTTCAGCATCTTCAGCGGCCACATTCAGCTTACAGAATTCCCGCTAGCATTATCACAGGTAATGATCAAGTTTTAAATGGTTCAGTACATTAACAGAGTTCAGAGGAGTGGAGCTTTGCGGGGTCTGGGAGCCTCATTGCATCCGCAGCCTCCTAAACTCAGCCCTCGAAACATTTAGGCCGAGCAGCGCCTGACCTTTCCCCACAGATTGCCATGGTGACGGTGCACTGAAGCAGCAGGAGAGCCTCCCACCCCGCGCCTACTCTTTAAGTGTTCGTGTATTTACAGTGCTTACATTTTTGGAGGCTTTAGTGAGTTTAAACCGGCATAAGAACACGTACCTCCTTTCTGGGGTTTCAGCTCTGTCACCCCTCAACAATACAATGTGAAAACATGTGACCTTGCTTACGTGAAAGCACTCACTTCTGGCTTCAAGCAAATAACAAAATTAACCAAAATTCCATTAATTTCCCCAAAAACCTCGAACAAACATTGACAGATTGACAGCATTCATGTCTGCCGAGCGTTTCTGCATGGTGCGTTCACTGACCTTTGGACATCGGCAGCAAAACAAAGCAGGTTATCAGAGAACACGTCAAACCCCAGAACTGATGCTGATAAAATCGATGGATTAAATACCGTCAACATTTTTTCTGAAAAACTGCTTTGTTTTGCTGAGGCTTGTATAAAAATGACAAAAGCGTAGTGGCCGACTGAATTGGGCCGAGTGTCTGTTTGGGTCCTCTAATGTCTGGAGTTCATTGAACACATCATGCGCAGATCTTGTCGGCTCTTTGATCTTTCAATCAGCCAGTTCGGAGGTTTGGGGGAAACAAAGGGAGAAGGGCTTGTGAATGGGACGGACTGAAAGAGTTTGAGGAGCGTTGACCCAATAATAAAATAATTAAAGAAAATAGACTAAAAAAAACTTTTGTGGAGTTGTTTTCTGCTGTTTTTTCTTGTTAACCACAAAATAAAGAGACTTCAAAGGGGTGAAGTCTCCGTGTGGGAAAGGGAGAGTGGGACACTTTCTTTTTCATTATCACTAGAAAACAAACTTGGTTTTCTCGAGAAAACCAAGTTTGTTTTCTTGTTATAACAAGTTATTAACTTGTTTTCTCGAGAAAACCAAGTTCGTTTTCTGGTGATAACAAGATAGTATCTCATTATCATGAGAAAATGATCCAAAAAAAAAAAAGGAAGTCCGTAACTACGCAAATTCTTTTATTTCAAAATGGTAGCCCTTCGCATGACTCACGACCCATGAAGTAGTTCTCAGGTTCAAAAAGATTGGTGACCCCTGCAGTAGAGCTGGTCTCTGTCTGTTCATTCATTCTCTCTCCTCTAGAGTTTCTTGTTTGTTTAATAAATGTCAAAGTGTCTTTATGCCATCCATTCCTTACAAAATATTGAAATTACCATTTACTTTACCTGTAGATAAAGCAGTGAAGTCCTAAAAGCTTATCAGAATTATGGAAATGAGCTTTTGGACATGTGAACAATGTTCCTTAGTTTAAGTTTTGAGCTCTATATTACCATCCGGTGTAAAAATAAAAGCTCTGTCTATAAGACTTGAATAAAAAAAAACACAGAAAAACTGACAAATCACTGTTGTTCTTATTGTTATAATAATAATAACAAATAAAATAATACAAATTAATAAATTAATGAAATATTGCTTCTAGCATAAAAACATCAATAAAATATATATTTTTTCAAAAGATGAAATAGTTTATACATTTTGGCAAAGGTTCTTGTGACTCCCCTTCTAAATAAAAGACTTCACATAGATCATCTCAATGCAGCAAATGTAGGATAATATGATTAATAAAAAGCAATTCATTTTTCAGTTTTTGGTGCATCTCTGTCAAAAATGCATAAATCTGGCAAACCAAAATTAAATCAGAGCCAATTCATTGACCCTTGCTGTATTTTTTGAACCTTCAATTTGTTCAGAAAACAAAATCTGCCTAATGATCCTTGAATATAAATTTTGGTTGTGCTTAATGACCACAGATTGAGTTTCTGTGGTACATCCCAATCACAAATCTGTCAAAATGTTGTAGCTTGACTTTGTTAAACTACAAACCGCTCTATGGATTTTTGGAACATCAAAGATTGATACGTGATGTTCCTCAACTGTTTGTGAATGGATAGAGTAGAGTTTGAGTTTATTTTTATCACTATACTATTTTTTTTAACTTTACGTACAATTTAAAATAAACTATTTTAAATTAGAGAGCCACAACGGGTGGGTAAAAGAGCAATATGTGACCCTGGAGCTGCATGTTACTGACCCCTGTTAAAAGTGAACATGGGACTCATTCCAATCTTCATGAAGAACTTTGCACTTGTATCAATCTCATTAGAAAGTTTCTGGTGTTTTTTTTTTTTTTTTTGCTTTACATTATGTATTTCAAAACAGAGCACAGAAGGAGTACATCATCTGCAAAAGGCTGAAATGGATTCTGAGGTGTAAGAAATGCACATCCCACAAAAGTAAAAAAAAAAAAAACTGCTCCATATGAGTAGATTTAGTATCTTGAGTGCAGTTATTTGCATTCTAGTGAATTCTTTTTAATCTTGTGATGTTGTGAGTGTGCTGTGACTATTCCTGTAGACAGAGCTGGTCTCTGTCCGTTCATTCATTCTGTCTCCTCTAGAGTTTCTTGTTTTGATCCGTACATGTACTCTCTCTGAATCGGATTTGTGATCCGGATGACTCAGCAGCAGAGCCTTAGCTGGCTTGGATATGGTCACTGTCTCTTATACCGGACTTGTTTATTTGTTATCCCAGAATGCAATGGGACAAGTTTGAAAGGAGCACCAACAGGGATCCCTCACTTAAATGGACAAGTGTTTACTTTGGGACATGGATTTTTTCTAAACATTCTTTGGTTTAGGAATTCCATAAGGAAAAAAAGATGGTGGACAGTCTTCAAGGAAAAACCTTATTTGTTGTACGTTTGACATTCAAGCCTTAAATACACCCCACATTTCTAAAATGATCAGCATTCTTCTAATGTTAGAACTGTTAACTGATTCAGCGATGAACATGATTGTAAGTCGCCTGTGAAGCCTCTGTGGGAAAGAGCTGACTTTTATCTTAACTGGGAGGCTCAAAGGAAATGTAGGTATTAATAACCGCTGCTCCTCGTCATTATCACCTCTGCACAAACGAGAACAACAGTAAAACACGCCCTTCAGCATGATTCATCCACTTTCAGTCACAATGGAACAATAGCTGCTTGGGATCCTCCTGTTAAACACAAGAACACGTGGGTTTTATGGGAAGTTGTGTTGATGTGGATGTAGCAGCTATTTCAGATATTTACAAGGATTAAATTAAAGTTGCCACTTTTCATCTTTAATGGCAAATTGACATTTGGCTTATTCCTTTAAGCTTACAAAGCTTTTTTTTGTTTGTTTTATTGAGAGCACATTGGGATATGTATGAGACAGCAATGAAAATTTTTGACTTTTTCAAGAAAGTTGAGGACGTTTATTTGTTTCAAAAATCAAAAACTTCCCAGCAATCATGTGTCTTTCAATGAGAAAGTTATAAAATGTTTGGAGGCTTTTTGCAAACTCTTGATAAACATCAGCAGTTTATCGATGACCGTCGCAGCTCAATAAGAAGGGAGAACTGGTTCTGTCCAGACAAAACACAAATATCAGTCGTTTATTAACCACATACTGAGGAGAGGTTTATTTGAAATGACTAGCAGAATTTCTCATTTTGTTTGTTAAAATCTGACATACTTTACTGCAGACTGTCAGGGATGGTGGTGGAGGAGCCAAATGCAGGAGACCAGACATGGTGGCAGAAACATATACGTTTACTAAAACAACTTAAACAGGACAAAACCAGGAGAACAAACCAGTGCAGTGACAGAACATAAATGAGCAGATGACCTGACAATGAGAAACTGAAAACCAGACACTTAAATACACTGAGGTTGATTAACTAAATGAAGACAGCTGTGGATGATTAACCTGAACATGGTGAAACTGACAGGGAAAACAGGACATGAAAAAACCTAAGCTCTAAATCATGACAGACTTTCATGAATGCAAATAGATTCATCAAAAACTTGACCGACTCCAATGAAAAAGTATTTTTTTGTGTATTTTTTAGAATGTTCTTGTATAATTTTTATCATAATAGAGGACCTACATTAAAATTGAATTTACAATTAAAACTGCTTTTTGTGTATTTCTTGATTCAAATCTTGTTGGATCAGAAAACCAGATGCTTGAAAATGCTCAGAATAATGGCGCAGCTGCTGAAGTGGACATGACAAAATCTCCTCTCCCCCTGCATGCACTCTGGCCGGCTAACGCTTAGGAGACATAAGGAGAGTTCATAACTCGTTCTGTAGCCAATTACAATTCCAACTCAAAACTGTACGGCTGGCTTCATCCAATCCTCGTTATTTCTGTACCGCTAATGTTAGCTTGAAGCTATAAGCTCGCACATGAGGGAGGGGGAAATATGTCTTCAAGAAATGACAAAGGCTTTTTGATTTTGACGAGAGACTTTATAATCATACAGACCCTCCAGGATTTCGCGGCAGATTATTGTGATTTTTGTGGCCAAAAACGCCTGATGTTGCAGCAGTTTAAAGTACTGAAGAGAGAAGAAGTGATTGACATGTCTAAAGACCAATAGATGTTCAGTGAAACTAAGCCTCTTCTTTCATAACGGAAAATCATAACAGTTCCTACTTGGAGCCAAACTTCGGTACTCAACCCTGTCTATAGGTTTGTTGTGGAGGAGATTCTGTATGGAATTATTCTCCTGCAGACTCCTCTCTTTGTATCATCAATTTCCAGAGTCTCTCTCTGTCTTTCTTTTATACTCCGTTCACGTTGTGGTGCGGCCGTGCACAGGAAAACATGACAGACTGCTCCGCACCCGCGCGCTGACTGCAACCAACCCCCCACATGCGCGCCCGCAATTGCGCTCAACGCACCCCTGTAACACCACGTGCGCAATTGTGCTCAGCGCACGTGGCGGGGTAGAAGAGAAAAAAAGTCAGAGAAAACTAAAGACAGATAATAAAAAGGAGCACAGCTCCTGGGAAGAAGTCAGAAGCCAAAATGTGACAAAGTTGCGTCGTCATCCATGACTGTTGTCACTGTAGACTGGTCAGAGTTATGGTGAAAATAAAAAGTCGCAGGGTGCGCAACAAATCACGAGGTTTGCTTGAATTTGCATTAATAGTTGCGATCGCAACATCGCGAAATTTGGAGGGACTGAATCATATTAAAAAGATCACTAGTAAATAATTTTAAGATAGAAAAAACATGGTTGGAGTGGACTTTAAGAATGTACAATGTAAGTTTGATCTTCTATCCTTTATTTTGGGTTAGGGTTAAAGGTTCGGGCTAGGGTTCCGGCAGAGTTTTAAAAGCATTAAATTTATGAATTTGGAAATAATACTTAAAAAGGCTTGGATTTTGATATATTAGCTTTAAAATTGATGCCATTTGAATGTCTCAATTTCACAGTTCTTGTCAAAAAAACAGTTCTTTTAAAAAATGACCAAAAAAAAAAAAAGGTTTCCCTGAGGCATCATCGCACAAACCACAAATGGCAAGATGGGAAGCTACAGCTTTGATCATAAATATGGAATAAATAAATGAAATGGGAAATAATTATTAAAGTTGATATGAGCCTGCTAAATGTAAAAACAAATTGGATATACATGGCCTCAAGGTCTTAAAAAGTCTAAAATTTAACTTCACAAAACTTATAAGAACCTTGTGCTTTCTAAGTGTTGATATACATTTCTTTACACTGTGTTTACAAAGACACAAATCCCACTCTCTCAACCTTATGTGGTTAGATTAAAAAGAAAAAAAAGATCCTTTCCTCTTTAATCCCTCATAATAATTTAGAATTTTATTTCATTTAGTCTTGAGTGATGCTTAAATCATGAGCGTGGTTGTAAACTAATCTCTTTTTGCAGGATTTAACTTAATTTTTTTTTGTCCAGTGACTAACTTCTTGAATTAGCAGAAGTGTTTTCTGAGTTTCATCAGATTTTTTGCACTTTTGCCCAAAGGCCGTTTTTGTGCAGACATTCCAGTTGGTTTCTGTGACTCTATTACCGTACCCATGTTTTTGTCTCCTCAATGGCACCCTATATCATTTTTCTGTTTAAACAAATGCAGATGAAGTCATGTAAAGATAATTTTCCACGGGTGTGAACAGATATGGTACTTCCCAGACGGTGACCAAAGTTATGGTGCTCCTTTAAAGAGGCTTTCAGAGTAAACTATATCCATATATTACCTTTGGAACACTAACATACAAATTATTAATGAAATATTAGTTATATTTAATAAGTGTTTTCATACCTGGAAGTAAAACGGCTCGATTCCTGAAGCTCCGCCTGCCATGATGTCATCCTAGAGAAATGTGTGTCTCTGCATGGAAATAATCCAAACTTCTTCAAAGATGGATGCACATACCACATATCTGCCTTTGGTTGGCACGGCCATTGCTACACTGCTTTAAACACTTACCGAGGGGAAGGGGTATCTTAAAGGAGCCCTGCATCTAAAGCACGAACACCTGTTTGAACTGGAATTTATTGAAGACATGACACAACTAGAAGATATATGATAGTTTGCCTCTAAAATGAAAGTTTTTTTGCTGATTACTACCGGCTCTGTGGAGAAATGAAGTGTTGTGTTAGACTACAGACAGCGCTGGATTCTTTTCCTCTTCCCCGTCTTGACGATTGTATTGTTTTGGTTGGGGGGGCCACGGTTTGTGACTAAATTGGATTTGTTAAAGGGCTTTTGGCAGGAGCCTTTAACAGCTAGGGTCAAACAGATTTCACCATTCATTACACCAAGTGGTTTGTATTCATACAATGTCATGCCCTTTGGGCTAAGAAATGCGCCTGCCACTTTTCAACGTCTGATGAATCGGGTGGGACGGGGTCTTACAACTGGTTGTGCGGTCTATTTGGATGATCTGGTGGTTTTTTCGGATAGCTGGGAGGAACATCCTCAAAGGTTGGAGGTTGTTTTCAGACGCCTGGCTAATGCAAATCTGACTGTAAGTCTGTCAAAGTGTGACTTTGCAAAAGCCACTGTGATTTACTTGGGACGGGTAGTGAGTAGTAGTACGAGCTAATGTTGTGGGTATTGACCAGTATCCAGCTCCCACCACGAAGTAAGAGCTGATGCAGTTTTTGGGCATGGTGGGCTTCTTTTGTTGTTTCTGCCTAAACTTCTCCACCGTTGTGGCTCCTCTTACTGACCTGCTCAAAAATGGAAGCACGTTTTCTTCGTCTTCTTCTTGTCAGAGAGCATTTGACACTATAAAGGCTTTGATCTGCAATTCTCCTGTCCTCGCAGCTCCCCACTGGGACAGAGTTGGAAGTGTTTGGGAGTAGACGCCAGTTTCGTTGGTGCTGGTGCCGTCCTTTCACAAGCTGGCCAGATGGGGGTGAACAGGTCGGTCTGTTTCTTCTCAAAGAAAATCGGTTGTATCAAACTGATATTTTTAAACTGGAACATCCCAGTGGGTGTGGTTGAAATGGTCTGACATTATTCTCTCAGTTTCGTTCGTTTGGTCCTGTTTGGCCTAGAGATCTGGTAAGAAAGCAGTGGGGAGGCCTTCCAATGGACACACAGTGGGCACGTCTAACCAGGAAGAGACCCCAGACAGGTTCTGCTCACTGGAAGATGGAAATCTGAGTGTGCTTGTGACCCAGGCCTTGGACTAGGATGAACAAATGAGTGGATTGTATACTGGATATATGCGGCTGAAGTTATTTGGTAAAAGTATCAACTGTGGTAGACCAATTGATTACAATTTCTTCTAGAGGAAAAAAAATCATCTATGAATTGCAGTGGTCCAAGCATTGAGCCCTGAGGAGACCCCGTACTCTTCGGCTTGATCCTTGAGGTCCTCCAACCAGAATCTTTTAAGTATTCCAAAAACACGCTTCAAGAATCAAGGAGATCTCTCCTCTCGAGCTGTTGGTCCTCGTCTTTGGAACTCTCTCCCACTTTCACTGTGTCAGATTGACTCCGTTGAGGGTTTTAAATTCAGGAGAGCTTTTAGTTAATTTTGTTTTATTATGTTTTGCTGTTTTAAAATTTTTATTTTTGATGATATTTTATTAGCTTTGTGTTTTGAGATAAAGATGTTCTATTTCCTGACTCATGATTATTTGCAAAGATTTGTTGTCATGGAATATAGAAAATAGAAACTGACCTTGATACGTTAACACTTGCTGCCAAAAATGTACGGTTACATATCCTAACATGCCACTGTGCTGTGACCTAAAGCAAGTTTATCAAATTTGGGAAGTGGATGAACAGCAACATTTGTAACCGAGAGGTGGCAGTCACATTTAATGACCGTAGCCTTAGAACAAACCATTCTAAAAGATATAATTTAGATGCCTTTTAAAACCTTTACCATGGGTGTTTAAAAAAAACATCTTGATCCTTCATGACTGTTTGTGGCAAGCATTAGTGTTACGTTTTTGTCTAAACTACTGTCTTAGATATAACAAAAGATGAGCAAAAGTATGCATTTTTCTGTCTTACGGTTGGACGTTCTGTACTTGCAACCATGATTTTTGAGATTACCTCCATTAAAAATTTTGAGAAAGCACAGAAATGTTGGTAATAATTCAGTCAATAATCCAGTAAATGATGACAAATGTTTATAATCTGTGAAAATAACAATCCGTCTCCATGAAGGCGAGCGGTTCCTTCAAGGCAGTAAAATCTGCTCTGGTTGCTTTGTTTGTGATAAACAGTCACGGGCTGAACGGTGAGTCAGAGAGCGTCTCAGGTCGCTTGGCATGTAGCACCACGCCGAGGTGTGCAACTCCGAGAGGAGGGGGGGCTTCACCACTCTGTTTGCACTGAAGCTTTTAGTGAAAAAAAAAAATAGAAAGAGGAAGCAAAGCAAACACAGACAGAGATGTAGCCCAACGGCTCTTTCACCGCACTGCCAGGAAGCTGTGCTGGGTTTACATGGGGGGGGGGTGTCGGAGGCAAGAGAAGGAGAAGACCAAAACCCAGCAGGTGTGCTCCAGCGGCATGCTGTGTGTCAGCGTGGCTCGCTGCCAAACCCGACGGTGGATATTCAGTTTACACTGCCGAGTGTTTTTGTCACCACGCACTATGTCCCTGTTAACTTACTCATCCCTGACACTTGGAGAAGTCCCTCCATCAAAAACAATGTTTGCACCCCCACCGTAAAAAGATCAGGGTGACAAGTGATCAAACCACTCTCCACTCCTGTTTCACACCAACTGCTTCTAGCTCTGGTTCCCTTTAAATGTCTTTCCATGTGGATTAGAGCTCCTGTTCTCAAAATTACCCGGCAGGAATATATTTGCCAAGAGAACGTTCTGCCAAGTTTGTGGAATTAGCGTGCTAATCTTTGCAGCACTTACATCTGCTGGAGCATAGCAGCTAATAAAAGTAAATGATGGCGATTGTTTATGTCAACACTGCCTGGGCCAAAGTGACGGCCTCTGTATGGAAGCATTCCTGCAGCAGCTTTGGCTCTGGTATCTTCATGATCTGATCAAGGTGAGTCTGGTATGATTCAGTTCTGGTCCTGGTCTGAATGAGACCCGGTTTCCTCGGATGGTCTTCCTCCTTTGGCAGAAGTTGTTCCTTCTTTTCCCAGTCTATCCAAGCACAGTAGCATGAGCAGTCTGCAGTGGTTGCTAGATAACAAACATACACTCACTCATTGCTGGAACTGAATGTCCTGTTTCCCAACAGATTTTTGTCTCTGCCTTAAAAAGAGCTGCTTCCACTGAAGAGAGGGAACAAAGCACACTGATGCCTGACAATAGAACACACGTACCATATAGAGTACACATCATAGGTAACTGTATTCCCTCAAATACAAACAGATATTTAGATCACAGTCAGATACTTTCAGCCTTAGTCACAACTGCTCTTACTGGTGGATACGGACTGTCTCTGATGGTGATAGAAACGCTAGTTAATGAAGCATATCTTAACTAAAGAGACCACTGGGAATGGTTCCAATAGAATTTAGATGAATGGAATGGAATTTTGTTTATAAAATGTACAATTTTGAAAGCTAATTTTTCCGCTACCCCTCCGTTGGAAGGAAGTTGAGCTTTCCCTCAGATTTTTTGACAAATCTTGGGGTTTGTCATAATAATGTAACCCAGACCAGGGACCGGCCCATCAAGCCAAATAGAAACCACCTGAAAGCACTTATTGTGGCGGGGCCGGAGTCCCTTTATCAACATCCGGGTCACAAAGCCACTTCCTCTTTGTGCTTCCTCCACCGGCTGCTGCTGCTCTCCTGTTGGCTGGCTTGGCAGAAAAACTATTGAGCTACACTCCACCATAAACCACTATCACTTACCGTAAACAGCCCATAACCCTGCTCTTCGGTGAGTTTGAAAAATATCTTTTGAAAAAGCGAATACGCTACCGCACTATGCCTTCGACACAATAGCCGCTAGCAAATGCTAGGCTAACATTGTTATTATTATTTTTTATTTTGAGGGTTGATAAGCAACACTTTTTGACGTTTCAGCCGAATTAAATCGGATACTAAGAGCTTACCTCTGGTATATCTAGTTTTGTTGGTTTTGTCCGCTTTAGACTGTCTTTGACACTTTTTGTTGGTCTGAGCTAAAACGTTGGGAGTTTTTGTATTTTTTTTCTTGATGCTGCATGTAATGCTCTTCTGTGAAAACATTGATACATATAGTTTGAACAATTTAAATATGCTTTATTTATTGACATGCTTGATTTATTCACACTTTGATATTTTGAAGACAATGCATATGCTAATCGATCTATAAAGTGCACTTATATTTTTGTTATGAATGACTTGAAAATCTTTAGGCCTATTTTGAGAACTTGATTTGAAAGCAATTATTTCTTGGTGTACATAGTATGTATGTATATTGATTAATGATAAGTCTGAATATGTTTCTTTGACCTTTTCTAGGTCAGGTTTTTTTCCCCCCATTTTTGTTCTCTCTTCTGGACTAGCATCCATCACTTGGTGACACGGATGACAAGGCGAGCTACCCACGAACTCTAAAAACACGGATAAGAACTCTGAACCAGAGGGAACAACAACACGAAAGGCCTCACTCGACACAAAGTCAAAGAACTTTACAACACAGCGGAACTCTGGACGTTCGTCCCTCTTTTTCTTCCTCTAGGAAGTTATGAATGTTTGTTGTCCTGTTTATTTTTTTTTTCTGTTCAATACAATCGATTGATTATTTTATCCCTGTGTTGCGTTTTTAATCCACACACTCTGGGCTCCGTGAGCCGAAACACCTTCTTCTGTAGGCCAGTGCGCATAGCCTAAAAGAGCGTTTACAAGTGGCGAGCTAGCCAGGAGCCCAAGTGTGTGGATAGTTTATTAGTGGATTAGTTTTTTTTGTTCTATTCTCGTTCTGTTATGGATTTTGTTGTGAAATCTGGGTTAGACATAGCCACATCGTCTTAATCGCAGGTGTCACAAACACGGAAACTGATGAGGAACTGATTGACTACTTGCGTAGCTATGGAAAAATTAAACGCACGGTTTATGTTAAAGATCCAGACAGTTCCTTTGATAAAAACCTGATCGTTGAGTTTATTGATAAAAGCACGTTTTCTGAATTAGAACCTTTATTACCGATTACATATAGATCACCGATTACTGCTAGCTTTGTGTGCCGTATAACCTCCTTGGCCTCAGAGTACACCGCCACAGCAGGCAGCAGCAGCCCACCCCCAATTACCTGGCTGAGCTGAAGAAACTCGCAGACCAGAGTGGCTGCAATTTCCAAGATGTCCTGAAGACCATCATGACACAGATCGCCAACACCTAGAGGCAGCAGGAGAAGAGCAAAGGAAAACAGACACCCACGTCAAGGCTGGTGTAGCTGAAGAGGAGTCTGAAGAGGATAAAGAGGAGGAGGAGGATGAAGAGAGGAGGATGACGAGGAAGAAGACAACGCTTCAGCTGTGCAGTCTGTGCCAGCAGCAGCACCCTCTTTTGCTCTTCCTAGTCAGCATGGACTCAATCCTCATCAAAGCAGACCATCCCGACGCATCACCCTGACAACCGACCAGCTGAACCCATCACAAGTTCAAAAAGTCGTTGTTGAACATGTAGTCCGGGATGTAGACCGCACAGCTTCTTCAATGCGTCTACGTTCCTTCTCTGAAAAACTCCAAGACCAAGCAGCGAAGTGGACTACGAATCCTGGCGCTCTCAGATATCCATTCTCCTTGCAGATCCCAACCTTTCAGCACTTGGCGTCACAAGACGGATCATAGAGAGCCTGTTGCCACCGGCTGCTGACGTGGTGAAGGGCCTCAACCCAGACACTTTGCCTGCAGTCTTCCTCAGTGTGCTTGACTCAGCCTTTGGAACAGTCCAAGATGGGGAGGAGCTTTTTGCCCAGTTCTTAAACACGCTTCAAAACCCCGGTGAAGAGCCCTCGTCCTATCTCCAGCGACTACAGCACACCATCTGCTCAGTGGTCAAACGGGGTGGGATCTCAGCCGCTGATGTGGACAAGCATCTTTTGAAGCAGTTTTGCCGTGGTTGTTGGGATAACACCCTGATCACCAAACTGCAACTGGAGCAATTCAGGAACAACCCTCCGCCTTTTCCAGAGCTGTTGCTTCAACTCCGGACCGAAGAGAACAGACGTACGGCGAAGGAGTCCTTAATGAAGCAACACATGGGCACATCTAAGCAGCGCGTGAGCATCCAGTCACAAAGCACCTGTTCCTGTGGCCAAAACCCCCACGCCAATGAAGAGCTGAAAGAGATGAAACGACAACTACAGAAACTACAGCAGCAAATGTCCCAACTACTGTCCAGGTCGTCTGCAGCTGAACCCAATGCCACACCACGCCACACCAAACAAAGTCATTTTCCACCTAAGCCAACCAACAGACCCAGACCCTGGTACTGTTTTAACTGTGGCGAGGATAGCCACGTTTCCTCTACCTGCAGTAACCGTGCCAACCCTACCCTGGTCCAGCAGAAGAAAAGAAGTCTGCAACAAAGACGAGAGGCATGGGACCTCAAGAACCAGCAGTCTTTAAACTAGATGCAACTCCTGCGGTGGGACACTCAGGAGCTGTTTCAAGAAAAAGTCCCAAGAATAAGATCTCCAATCTGCCAGTGGGTCTTATTGGAGCAAAAAGCACCAGTCAAGTCAAAATAAATGAACAATTGTACAACTGCCTGCTCGATTCTGGTTCCCAAGTCACCACCATTCCTCACTCCTTCTACATTACTCACCTTTCAGACCTTGACATCCAACCTGTCACGGACCTGTTGGAAATTGAAGGGGCAAATGGACAGGCTGTACCATACTCCGGGTACATTGAACTTAACATGACTTTCCCGCCTGAGCTGTTTGGTTCCAGTATCAATATGAGCACCCTGGCATTGGTGGTACCAGACCACAATCAGTCAGCACCCCAGATCCTTATCGGCACCAACACCCTTGATGTTGCCTTTGCCAAGCACATGAAAACAAAGCAGCGACCTACGCAAAATTCACCTGGCTACATCTCAGTTTACAAGATCCTCCAACATCGCTTCAACCAAAGATTCAACACCCACATTGCCTCTGTCACCCTCCAGTCTGATAAACCCTACACAATCAAGGCTGGTCAAACCACTGTCCTGGATGGACACCTAGTCACAAAGGTGCCAGGTGAAAAAACTGTTCTCCTTGAACATCCCCAGTCCAGCTCTTTGCCTGGTGGACTTGTCATCAAAAGCTGCCTTATTGACTTGCCACAACACCAGCCATGCCACCTGCCAGTTGTGGTAAGCAATGAGACAAGCCATTCCATTCAGATCCCTGCACAAGCTATACTAGCAGAGATCAGCAGTTATCAACAAGTCATCTCAAAAAGCCAGAGCATCAAAGGACCAGCCACAGAAACGACATCGTTAGAATACAACTTTAAAGACTCACCCATAAGCCCTGAATGGAAACAACGAATAATAACTAAACTCAACAGCATCCCTGAAGTTTTTTCAAAACACGACCTTGACTTTGGCAAGACTTCGAAAGTCAGGCATAGGATTAAATTGTCTGATCAAACGCCATTCAAGCAAAGGCCTAGACCCATCCACCCACAAGATGTGGATGCAGTCAGAACTCATCTTAAAGACCTCTTAGAAACCGGAATCATCAGAGAGTCTGATTCACCATTTGCATCCCCTATTGTTGTTGTTCGGAAAAAAGATGGTGGTGTTCGTCTTTGCATTGACTACAGAAAACTCAACTTGCAGACAATAAAAGATGCATACGCCCTACCCAAGTTGGAGACACTTCACTGCTCTTTCTGGTTCAAAATGGTTTTCCGTACTGGACCTCAAGTCTGGATATTATCAAATTGAAATGGAAGAAGAAGATAAAGAAAAAACTGCTTTTGTGTGCCCCCTCGGGTTCTGGGAATTCAATCGAATGCCCCAAGGCATCACCAACGCCCCTAGCACCTTTCAGCGCCTCATGGAAAAGTGCATGGGAGACTGAACCTGAGGGAGGTTTGGTCTTCATAGACGACATCATCGTTTTTGCCCCAACTCTGGAGGAACATGAGGAAAGACTGATGAGAGTGCTCAATAAACTAAAGGATTATGGGCTAAAACTCTCAGTTGATAAATGTGTGTTTTTTCAGACCTCTGTAAAATATCTAGGTCATGTAGTCTCCCAAGAGGGGGTGGGCACAGATCCTGACAAGATTTCAGCACTGACCAGTTGGCCACCACCCAAAACCCTCAAAGAGCTGCGTTCATTCTTAGGGTTTGCGGGGTATTATAGGCGTTTTGTGAAGGGATATTCATCTATCGTCAAACCTCTTCATGATCTCACAGCTGGATACCCACCGTTGCAGAAAAGACAGAAACCATTCATCAAACCGGATAAATACCGTGACCCTAAAGAGCCTTTCGGAGGGCGGTGGACCCCAGAATGTCAACAGGCGTTCAATGCAATCATTGAAAAGCTAACCTCTGCACCAGTTTTGGCATTCGCAGATCCTCAGAGACCTTACATTCTCCACACAGATGCAAGTTCCACCGGTCTGGGTGCCATCCTCTATCAAGAGCATGAAGGGAGGAGTAGAGTTGTGGCTTACGCCAGCAGAGGAGTCACTAGAAGTGAATCAAGGTACTCAGCCCACAAGCTAGAGTTCTTGGCCCTCAAGTGGGCTGTCACCGAAAAATTCAATGACTACTTGTACGGTGCCCAGTTCACAGTTAGCACCGATAGCAATCCTCTCACGTACCTTCTGTCAACTGCGAAACTTGATGCCACCAGCTACAGATGGCTTTCAGCTTTATCCACATTCACCTTTAAGATAATGTACCGAGCTGGAAAGCAAAACATCGATGCTGATGGACTTTCACGGCGACCACACGGTGAACTATCTGAGGATCACGTCTCAAGTAAAGAGAGAGAGCGTATCCAGAAGTTTGCCCAACACCACCTGTACAGTGATTTGTCTAGCATTGACCAAACCACCACTAAAGCCATATGTGACCGTCACATGATCTACAACATGTTGCCAGATCCTGATCATGCCCTCATTTTGTCAATCTCTCACAACGTGAACAGTCTGCCAGATGGATTGACCAATGACTCTCAATTTGCGTCTTCTATACTTCCTCGACTTTCTATGTCCGACCTCGCAGCCAGGCAGCGTGCTGACCCTACAATCCAGCATGTTATTGCCCAGCTGGAACATGGACACACCCCACCTCCAGCTGTCAAAGACCAGCTCCCTGACCTGCCTTTCTTACTGAGAGAAGTAAACAAATTGGAGCTCCTTAACACCCTTCTTGTAAGAAGAAGACAGATCAGAGAGGAAGTCACGTATCAGTTGGTGCTGCCAAGGGAATTCAGAGCTGTGGTTTTACACCAGCTTCACGACCAGATGGGCCACCTCGGAATCGACAGGACTCTGGATTTGGTCCGTTCCCGTTTCTATTGGCCCCGGATGACTGCAGACGTAATAAACAAAATAAAGACATGTGAGAGATGTGTAAAACGAAAAACACTTCCACAACGAGCCGCACCTCTGGTAAATATCAAAACAACGCATCCGCTAGAACTTGTCTGCATGGATTTTCTTTCTGTCGAACCAGATGGAAGAACAAAAGACATATTGTGATCACTGACCACTTCACAAAGTATGCAGTCGCTGTGCCAACTCCCAACCAAAAGGCCCGCACCGTTGCAAGATGTTTGTGGGATAACTTCTTTGTTCACTATGAATACCAGAGAAGCTGCACAGCGACCAAGGCACAGACTTTGAAAGCAAGACCATCCGTGAGCTCTGTGTGGTGGCAGGGATCCACAAAATAAGAACAACACCTTACCATCCAAGAGGTAATCCAGTAGAAAGATTCAACCGGACTTTGTTGGACATGCTTGGAACTCTATCCACAAGTGAAAAACAACACTGGAAAGAATTTGTGAAACCACTTGTGCATGCCTACAACTGTACCAAAAACGACACTACAGGATTCTCTCCATATGAACTAATGTTTGGCCGTCGACCCAGGTTGCCTGTGGACCTGGCTTTTGGTCTGCCTCTGAAGGATGACTGGTCATCCTCCTACAGAGAATACGTCCAGGAGCTGAGATCCCACCTGGAGGAAAATAGACTAACAGCTATCAAGAACGCCAGAACGGAACATGGATCAAAACAAAAAACGATTTGACCAGCATGTGGTTCCTGTGGACTTAGACATTGAGAGAGAGTCCTCGTAAAAAAACGTACGCCTAAGAGGGAAACATAAATTGGCAGACAAATGGGAGTCGACAGTGTACATTTGTGGTGAGGAAAGCAGACGACCTCCCAGTGTACACTGTCCGTCCAGAAAACCAGTCAAAACCCCTTCGCACTTTACACAGAGATCTATTATTGCCTTGTGGCTTCTTAGTTTCATCTCAGAAGACCCCCAAGCAAAAGAAAAGTCTGTACCTGTTCCCTCAGCCACAACCGAAGCTGAACCTCCAAGTGATGATTATGATGATGATAATGATCTGTTTATCCCTCTCTTACTTGAACCAGTCACTATTGCCACGTCTTTGGACCTACCTACCGCCCAACAACCAGATGTCGAACCTACCGCTCAGCAACCAAAGGACGAACCTGATCTTCCTGCTGTCAACTTACCTGTTGCCAGATCACCTGAAGACCTTCCTCCAACTCCTACACCTGTTTTCCAAACACAACGAGACAGATGGTGGACCAGCTGTAAAAGAAGAACTGTGGAAGAAGATATCATGATTCCTGCACCAGATCAAATGACGGCTGTTAAAAGTCCGAATGATGTCAACCAAACCACGGATCTCAACACATCAAATCCTGATAACTAAATACCCCTAAACTGTCATCTCCTGCTGTGTCTGATCTACAGAGTCCTGAACCATTGTTTGTCAGGAGGCCACAACGGACCAGGACTCAGCCAGACCGCCTTCAATACACCCATCCTGGGAGACCCTTATTGAAGAGCATCCAGACATTCCTGCAAGGGCTGAGCTCTACATTCCTGCACGCCCTCCAGGATGATGAAGAGGAATCCGCAGGCCAAGACGCAGCCAGTCAACACATGTACAGGGACGTACATGAGTTCGGGGGGAACGTGTAACCCAGACCAGGGACCGGCCCATCAAGCCAAATAGAAACCACCTGAAAGCACTTATTGTGGCGGGGCCGGAGTCCCTTTATCAACATCCGGGTCACAAAGCCACTTCCTCTTTGTGCTTCCTCCACCGGCTTGCTGCTGCTCTCCTGTCGGCTGGCTTGGCAGAAAAACTATTGAGCTACACTCCACCATAAACCACTATCACTTACCGTAAACAGCCCATAACCTGCTCTTCGGTGAGTTTGAAAAAATTTTTGAAAAAAGCGAATACGCTACCGCACTATGCCTTCGACACAATAGCCGCTAGCAAATGCTAGGCTACATTGTTATTATTTTTTTATTATTTGAGGGTTGATAAGCAACACTTTTTGACGTTTCAGCCGAATTAAATCGGATACTAAGAGCTTACCTCTGGTATATCTAGTTTTGTTGGTTTTGTCCGCTTTAGACTGTCTTTGACACTTTTTTGTTGGTCTGAGCTAAAACGTTAGGGAGTTTTGTATTTTTTTTCTTGATGCTGCATGTAATGCTCTTCTGTGAAAACATTTGATACATATAGTTTGAACAATTTAAATATGCTTTATTTATTGACATGCTTGATTTATTCACACTTTGATATTTTGAAGACAATGCATATGCTAATCGATCTATAAAGTGCACTTATATTTTTGTTATGAATGACTTGAAAATCTTTAGGCCTATTTTTGAGAACTTGATTTGAAAGCAATTATTTCTTGGTGTACATAGTATGTATGTATATTGATTAATGATAAGTCTGAATATGTTTCTTTGACCTTTTCTAGGTCAGGTTTTTTTTTCCCCCATTTTTGTTCTCTCTTCTGGACTAGCATCCATCACTTGGTGACACGGATGACAAGGCGAGCTACCCACGAACTCTAAAAACACGGATAAGAACTCTGAACCAGAGGGAACACAACAACACGAAAGGTCTCACTCGACACAAAGTCAAAGAACTTTACAACACAGCGGAACTCTGGACGTTCGTCCCCTCTTTTTCTTCCTCTAGGAAGTTTATGAATGTTTGTTGTCCTGTTTATTTTTTTTTTCTGTTCAATACAATCGATTGATTATTTTATCCCTGTGTTGCGTTTTTAATCCACACACTCTGGGCTCCGTGAGCCGAAACACCTTCTTCTGTAGGCCAGTGCGCATAGCCTAAAAGAGCGTTACAATAACCATTCTTGCTCTGCTATATGACCTTTTTTTTCATGCTGTATTTTTCTGTGGTACAAATTATTCAACTGACCAATCAAATGCCTCACTAAAAGTATGTGGTCTCACGTTGAGCACTCAAAATGTTTGACAGAGTCTCCCCAGCTCACTTTACAGTGTTAGGGGTGTGGGCTTCCAATAGGCTCCCTTCCTGATTGGTGGTTGCCATAGAAATGTTGACTCAGATCAACTTGGACCAATCACTGCTTACTGAAAAACATATCTGGCTCCAACATGGTGATATTCATTTTGTTTAGAAAAGACAAAGAAAAACAACTTAATAGACTTAATTTCTTTGGAGACAGAAATAAGCCATTTTCTACTGGTGAGATTGTTTTCATGCACAGTCCATGGTTTGGACAATTTGCCAAATGTTTTTTAGAAACATGCTTCAAAGTTACTATTTTATAGATTTTTGTATCTGCAAATTAAATTAACTTGAAGAATAGAAAATGACATTTTCCAAACAGCGTTGCTCCGAACCTCCACACTTGACTGCTTTATCATTTATTAACCAGTTAGAATGATAGGTTTTCTGAAGGCACAGTCCTGCTGTCAGCTATCTGTACTCAGATACTCTGCCTGTGGTTGTCTGTACTTACACACACACACACACACACAAACACTCTCAGTCCATGATAAGTCACTTGGACTGTCAGGTACTTGCTTATAGACTCACTAACAGATAGCTTTGTTTGTCCTCTCTGCTCTCCACTGATAATTAGAGGGCTGATAATTCTGCTGCCTTTATTAGCTTCAAGCTGATAGCTTCTCCAGAGCTGCTGGACAACAACGCCTGCTTGAACAGAGTGACTTTTAATTTGAAAGCATGTCTCATTCAGTCTTTACAGCAGGAGCTCTGTATAGTGCTGATACAGTGTGAGCGTTTTCTTATGACACTGCAGGCTTTTAAAAGGTTTTTGTTGTAGAGAAAGGTTCAGTGAATTGACTGCAGTGGAGGAACCACAATGGGCAGAAGAGATGTAGACTATCCTGGAAACAGACCTTTGATGAAGAGGCCAACACGTGTTCCAAAAACGTGTCCATAACTTCTGCCGTTTACCCGATTAATCCAGTTAAATTCATTTTTTTTAATGGTAAGGCTTTCTGTTATTGTTCAAGTTTCCTGCTGCTCCAATTCACTTGTTAATCTCATGCTCGGATCTTCTCTCACTCCGGAACAATACCTCAAGATACTTCATCTGAGGCAGGACACATAACCCAACTATTATTCTGACCTTTTGTCATCCTTTTTCGTCCGGCTCGTACCTGTGACATCTAAAACATGAATGAAAACACGTAACTTTGGCAGACTCAAATTCAAAGATATTTATTTTTTATTATAGGATACTTTATTATAGACTCAAGGTCCATCTACCGCAAAGACACAACAGATAAAAGACTTAAAAAGAATAAAATAAATGTACATATATATATATATATATATATATATATATATATACATACATACATATATATATATATATTATAGAAATGTAAAAATAAATAAATAAAAAGAGACACTCATGATAATCAAAGCATGAGAGCCAATAAAAACAATGACATAAAATTACTAGTATAGCAAACTCGAAAACAATTGCAGACATAAAAATTAAAAAAAACTTAAAAAGTAAAAAAAAGTGTTATAAAAGGCGGCCATACCAAAACCTCCAGATTAGGGACTGGTATTTAAAAGTGCTGTATTTGACATTGGTGAGAGTTAAAATGATTTGGTTATTTGACGTGTTGAGACAAGAAATAATACCATAGATAAAACGTCTCAAATGAGCTTTCAGAGTATTAACTCGTGCACCAAGAAACAAACTGCTTGCGCTGCACCACCGTGGCTGTTTTAATAAAAGTCTCAGGGCATCATTATAGGCAACCTGCAGTCTCTTCATGCTGGATGCCCTGTAGTTGGTCCACAGGTGGGCAGTATACAACGGTGTGCAGTAAGTTTTAAAAAGAAGAATTTTAAGATTGTCTGAACATGAATAATACCTGCATGCAAGTTGCATTATAAAACCTGTGTTATTGTTTCATCAAGTTTGTAGATTACTGTCAGACCTTATTCCTTTCTCCTTCTTGAAATTTTTGACCAAATCTTTTCAGAAGTCCAAAATTCTGGCTCACAACTGCTGATCATTTGGGGAGATATTAACAACAGCCTAAGTTAAGTTCCAAAAGAAAGCAAAAATTTGGGGTGAATCCAAATTCTTCCCCTACCTCTATGGCTTCTCCCTTCCCCCTCCAGATATATTTGAAGGGGTAGAAGTGTTCTCCTTTTTTTTTTAGGGATAACCCTTGCAACAAAGGAGAAGATTTTATATGAATGGCAACTAATGATGACGTCATTGTAACCCACTTACTAGACCTTATTGAAAATAAATGTTTTCTGTATCCTGTAGAGGGCGCTTTACACTGAAGTACAGAACTTCAGCGGAGGGATACATGAATTATCTGTGTAGCTGTGTTTCAGCGGAGGGATGCGTGATTTGGTCTGTATCAGAACTGGATGGATTTGACTGAGGAAAAAGAACGCAAGCGAGTTGTCCCCGCTATCTTTTCTGAACTGTATGAAAGGAAAGAAAACTGCCTTCATCTCCTTGTGAGATATTGCCTCCCAGACGGCTGGAGTTTATTTTTGTTTTATACTGATAAGGTTTTGGTGAGTTGTTAATATTTCCGTTTCATTTTATTCACTGTAATATTTTGATTTAGACTGAGAATTATTTTAATTTATGTTGTAAAGGGATAACAGCTGAAATTATATTATTTTGAATTTTATTTTGCCCTTTTGAATGGCTTTGAGCCGTGCTAACGAGCCACAAGGTCCCGTTAGCTAGCTAACCCTCGTGTGAGCTAGCAGCATTTTACACAGTGCAGAGTATGTTAGCGTGACCTGTAATTAAGTGCAGACTGATGTTTATATGTGTTTTTATTTTGTGTATTGCACTTGTATGACAGGTCAAGTTTTTTTCTTCCGTTGCTGAGATTCACCGCCATTGTGAACGTGTTCGAGTTCCCGCACACCGCAGAGGACGGAAGTAGTTTGATGGCGAACCAACCCACTGGAGTCTGAACACTTGCATCTGACAAGACCCTGGAACCCTGTTTGCCACAGGAAAGGAACTGAGTATTACGAACACTCGTGGTAGGACACGACCTACATCTTTTTCACAGGTGCTGAGTCACCAGGATCCTTTAAAAAAAAAAAAGCATTACTTGAAGACGGAACTGACTCCTTATATATTTTGTTTGGACTTTCATTTTTGTATTTTGCTTAAAATATCCTTTTGATTTGAGGAGTTCTATAGTTTTGTTTATTGCATATTGTGAAACAATTGTTTTAAAGGTTTAAATTAAGACATTTGAATATAAGAAAACTTTAATTTTGAAACTAATATAAAAAAGGTTAATTGGACAAAAAGGGTTTTATGATAAATGAAAACATAAAATTATCAAAACCTTGCAAGGTAGAATTTGACCAACCCCGGGGTTAACTAAATCATTTTACAGATAAAAAGGTCATGGTGAATAACTTTTATTTTGGGTTTCTGTTTTAATGTTCAATATTTATGTCATCACTTGAAGGTGCTTTGTTGTGTCTTATTCTTTTATAAATAATCAAATACTTAAAAAATCATTATTGAAGTCTATTTTTTTTTTTTTTTTTTTTTAGTCTATACACTGCTCCTCTGAACCTAGAGAAATTCTGGTCCGAAATCAGCATTTGAGGTGCTACATCATCAAGTAGGAGTGATGTGTGAATTTCAAAACTATTTTTCCATATCTCTCTGTTTGGAAGGGTAAATATAGGGGTGGGTAGAAGCTGTAGGGGTAGGGGAGGAATTCAGATTCAGCCTTAGCTTGACTGGTCTGTAGTTCCACTGCATAGAGTCGTACTTAAATATAGTTTCGTCTTGTTTGTGCTTTTATACAGGATAACTGGTTTTAATTACATATAAATCATCATCATACTTTTCTATTCATTTAACAAAACATGGATCCAGAGGGAAATTGCATGGTTGTCCATAGCTTTACTCATCACATTGGAATCACTCTAAAAAACATTGTTAAAAGCACATACAATAAAAAATAAAATAAAACCAATAAACAGCTCAAAACAGACCAACAAGAATAGTTAAGAGTATTTAAATTGTATTGTGGTTTTGACATTAAACCAATATTGGTGATTTTAGCTTGGACTCTGCTAGAACGAAGAAGCGCAGATGACCTGACAATGAGAACTGAAAACCAGACACTTAACTACACTGAGGTTGATTGACTAAATGAAAACAGCTGTGGATGATTAACCTGAACATGGTGAAACTGACAGAAAACAGAACATGACAAAACATGATAAAAGCACTGAATCATGACACCCGAAGCTTTAGCTGTAAAGACAGATTTCAAACATCACCCAAATCTACTATTTTATCATGCTTGCAAGAACCTTATTTTTTGAAGACACATGGTTATTCTAATATATAAATCTGGTGATTTAGATGCACCAAAACTCACTTTTCTTTTTTTTTTCTAAAATTTTGCCAGAGACAAAAATTACAGAGAGGAGGCGGTTGTGGATTTGTGCAACTAAATGTGTTAGTGTCTCCAGGGAGAAGAGAAGATGGCAGCCATCTAAATACTCCTCCACTTGGAACAAGCACATTGTTAATAATGAGAGGAAATACATATGTTTTATTCCTTCTGTTGCATGAAATGTTGCAAAAAAAGTCACAAAATGAAAATCTTATTGTTAGATTTTACTCCATAGCCCTGGCCTCAATGACCCTGGAAGTAGCAAGTGTTTGATCACCAGTATTAGCAGTTACCACTTATTTCACGTCTTCTACACTAGGATATCCCAGATTGCAGCCTTGTTGGCTCACAAATATGTCTTTACTTTGGGTAGACTTTCATTTTTGTGGGGGCGTCAGATGAGGGTTTATTTACCAACTAGACAGAAATATCTTTAAAGTACAGAATGTAGAAGCGACTTGGCTGAATGGCGACTGGATTCATTCCTATGCTGCATTCACACCGGCTGCGTGTGGCGGTGTCATAAACGCCCATTCAGCCGGTGGTGTACACACCAGACACACAGGAAGTGGCAACGAGGGGAGTTTTTCTTCTTTTGTGTTTTTAGTGTTTACTGGTATATGATACTCGACCGCTACCTACACTTGGTAGAGGTTTGGAGAGAAAAGTCAAAGCGATTTAAATCTTGCTCCAACCTTTGTGCTTTCACAGCTCTTCTCCTATAAATGTCGGTCTTGGTGTCGCATAAATCCAACCGGGCACACACTGCAATTATTAATTTCTCCGTGATTATGTTTACATTGGTTGGTGTTTCTATGTTTTAAAGTGGACACTCCCCACACGTCACAAACAAATTTGAATCCCCAAATGGTCACAGTGCCACAGTTAAGCGCGAAAGAGGTCAACCAGTTGAACGTTCAGTGTGTGATCAATAAATGCTTGATTTGTGCGTAGAACCCATGACAAGACTTGAAAGATTGCGTTAAGAGCAGAACCCTTAAATTGTGGTCTATGCGTGTTTCTGTAGGCTTTTTATTAAAAGTGGCCACTTGAACGCAATCTTTAGGTGTTGAAAGGGACAAGAACAACAAATTTTCTCAAAGATCTGTTTTCAAATTTTCTAAGACCCACTCCAATCATCTTTTGTCTTATTTTAAAAGCATTCTCGGTGGTCTTCTAATTATGATGATGCCATTTTTTGCCAAAATAAAAATAAACAAAAAAAAAAACTGATTTTCTAAAACATGGTATCAGTAGTTTATGAGAAGTTCACCTCTGAGCTGTGGCCAGGACTGTGGGAACAGAGCAACCTGCCCCCCTTCCCATCACCTATACCTGAGCCATCTGTTGACGCACTTTCCCGCTAGCTTACAACCCCTCACACCCCCAACCTGACACTACTGGTGCAACAAAAATGGCGAGCAATAATGGAGCAATTCAGCCACACAGTTTAGCAAGATACGAGCTCAGACGAGGAAAAACAAAGATGGACATAGTAGTAGCTCAATTCTACAGTATATTTACATAAAAATGCTGGTGGTGTTGGCCTGATGTCCTGGAGTGGTCAGCATGTTCCTCGAATTAACCACCGTTTCTTCATAACAAAAGATTCATAAGTCTGTCCATTTCTGCAAGTGAAAGTCAATATTTATTCATTTCTGTGGAGAGGATCCAAGACATTTTTTTATATACTTTTTAGTAACAGTCGAAAACCACTTGCCCCTTCAGACCAATCCAACTCTAATTTAATTACAGATTCCACCTATATTTAACATGCCAATTCCATGGTAAAACCCACAGGACAAGCAATATATGTGCACGGTTCGGATCATACATACTGTAAACGGATCTAGTCATCCACAAGTGGATCCAGCGTGTTTTCTACATCACAACATTGATCGTTTAAATAATGTTTTTTCTGCTCCTGATTCACAACAATTTGAATAAATACATACTTTGAGCTTAATTTTCTTTCCACAAGCCCTCCATCATCAGAAAAATACCACAAATATGTTAAAACACCATTTTCATCAGAGTGGGTCTTTAAGCCGTAACAACAACAGCTAATCTCTGGTAATTATATGGTTTAAAACCTGAATGTAAAAGTAATTTAGTTTTCACATATTAAAAAACAGAAGACGTCATTTTGAATGCAAGTTAAAAAGGTCTCTTCAAATAACGAGTGCGTGCCTGCCCACATGTCAGCCCCGCCTTCCCTCTAAAATCATCCACACTGTACCATCCCAGTGCGCATAAAGTTCCCCTCACATTAGTTCAATAATTTTGAAGGTGACACACAGAGGTTGTGGTTTAAGTGGAGCTCTAATGGTGCAGCAGATTACAAAATGAGGATGAGGACAAGATAATCAGCTTCCATTCTGTCTTTAGATTTAAATCTAGACTGAACTGTTGTCAATTACCACCCCACCTCCTGAACCTGGCCCCGGCACAATGGCAGCTTAATGAGAGTGCAGGTGATTGGAGAGGCATGGGCTCATGTTTAGCAATAATAACCAGGAGGACATTCATCACTGATTGGACTGCACTTTGCACCTCGACACAGCACGCAAACTTCCAATAATCACAGTGCAGAACAGGCTCAAGAGCTTAATGCTGATAGAGACCAAAAAAAACAAAACAAAAAAAACATTTGAGGTACCTGGAAAGTTTTATTCATAATCATGCAATTAAGCAGTACAATTAAGGTCTGGGATGAAGAAAAGAGGTTTAAAAGAGGTATTATTTCATGAGGAGTAATTTCATGAACGGATTATTCATTATACAGTAATGAAAAAAGCACAGAGAGCTCATTTTTAAAGTTTTCCCCATTAAAGCACAATAAAAAGAATAATCATCTGCTTCTTAGGAGGTCTTTTTGTTTATTTTATGGGTTTTTAATATTATTTTGGAAGAATATGTTGTTTCTTTCACAGCGGCATTCTGAGTTTCCAGCTGCAACTTGTCATAATATTGTAATCATCATTTTGGTATTTTGTA